>CM046853.1:13359822-13364822 GCA_025617745.1 Heliocidaris erythrogramma | reverse complement strand
GATGTTTTACATAATAATAATTGTATGTTGACGTGCATTGAACAAGTCTTGCTTGTCCTACGTGCACCCACTATGGAGGAAGGTTGTCATAGGACATTTGGACGCTTTTCAGTTTTATACATCGCATCGGCCCATTCTATGTTGTTCATGTGGCTTGTTGGTCTAGTGGCATGATTCTCGCTTAGGGTGCGAGAGGTCCCGGTTCGACTCCGGACAAGCCCTAGTAAATATTTTTTAGAAAACATATTTCTTCAAATATTCGGTTTGCTGGTTCGTTTAAAGCATTCTCCGATACTCTTGAATGGGACATAATTAAGAATAGAATACAAATGGAAGTCCACGTGTGGCTTGTTGGTCTAGTGGCATGATTCTCGCTTAGGGTGCGAGAGGTCCCGGGTTCGACTCCCGGACAAGCCCTATTAAATATTTTTTAGAAAACATATTTCTTCAAATATTCGGTTTGCTCGTTCGTTTAAAGCATTCTCCGATACTCTTGAATGGGACATAATTAAGAATAGAATACAAATGGAAGTCCACGTGTGGCTTGTTGGTCTAGTGGCATGATTCTCGCTTAGGGTGCGAGAGGTCCCGGGTTCGACTCCCGGACAAGCCCTATTAAATATTTTTTAGAAAACATATTTCTTCAAATATTAGGTTTGCTCGTTCGTTTAAAGCATTCTCCGATACTCTTGAATGGGACATAATTAAGAATAGAATACGCAAACCTGGCTTGTTGGTCTAGTGGCATGATTCTCGCTTCGGGTGCGAGAGGTCCCGGGTTCGACTCCCGGACAAGCCCTATTAAATATTTTTTAGAAAACATATTTCTTCAAATATTAGGTTTGCTCGTTCGTTTAAAGCATTCTCCGATACTCTTGAATGGGACATAATTAAGAATAGAATACGCAAACCTGGCTTGTTGGTCTAGTGGCATGATTCTCGCTTCGGGTGCGAGAGGTCCCGGGTTCGACTCCCGGACAAGCCCTATTAAATATTTTTTAGAAAACATATTTCTTCAAATATTCGGTTTGCTCGTTCGTTTAAAGCATTCTCCGATACTCTTGAATGGGACATAATTAAGAATAGAATACGCAAACCTGGCTTGTTGGTCTAGTGGCATGATTCTCGCTTCGGGTGCGAGAGGTCCCGGGTTCGACTCCCGGACAAGACCAGTCTCTTTTTTCATATTATTGATTTCGTCATTATTATCATTATTATTACTATAATCATTTTTATTATTATTCTTCTTATTATTATTATTACTATCATAATTATTATCATGATTATCATGATCATGCTCAGATTGCATCTCCGAAGTGGCTTATTGATATACATGTACTTCAAAAATATATATTGGCAAGCTGAGGCTATGAAACATAATGTCGTCATGATCATCAAGTGAGGCTTGTTGGTCTAGTGGCATGATTCTCGCTTTGGGTGCGAGAGGCCCCGGGTTCGATTCCCGGACAAGCCCCGTGGAAACTTTTGTGCTCGCAAGATGTGTCTTTGTATATGAATACCAACTCGAAATTGATAGTCGATTACTCTGATATCGAATATTGTTTTGTCAAATTCTTGAGTTAAATCATGTTACGCATATCTAATTTGATTAACACGCATCCCTTTCCCCCACCTCCCTCTTCAGGTTGCCAAAAACAACCTTCGTTTGAAAGGTATGTATAAAATTTGCATACATTACCGAAGCGGTCTATTTCAAAGAACATGACTTCCACATTTTTGGTGCTGGATATCAATGATGTTTTACATAATAATAATTGAATGTTGACGTGCATTGAACAAGTCTTGCTTGTCCTACGTGCACCCACTATGGAGGAAGGTTGTCATAGGACATTTGGACGCTTTTCAGTTTTATACATCGCATCGGCCCATTCTATGTTGTTCATGTGGCTTGTTGGTCTAGTGGCATGATTCTCGCTTAGGGTGCGAGAGGTCCCGGGTTCGACTCCCGGACAAGCCCTAGTAAATATTTTTTAGAAAACATATTTCTTCAAATATTCGGTTTGCTGGTTCGTTTAAAGCATTCTCCGATACTCTTGAATGGGACATAATTAAGAATAGAATACAAATGGAAGTCCACGTGTGGCTTGTTGGTCTAGTGGCATGATTCTCGCTTAGGGTGCGAGAGGTCCCGGGTTCGACTCCCGGACAAGCCCTAGTAAATATTTTTTAGAAAACATATTTCTTCAAATATTCGGTTTGCTCGTTCGTTTAAAGCATTCTCCGATACTCTTGAATGGGACATAATTAAGAATAGAATACAAATGGAAGTCCACGTGTGGCTTGTTGGTCTAGTGGCATGATTCTAGCTTAGGGTGCGAGAGGTCCCGGGTTCGACTCCCGGACAAGCCCTATTAAATATTTTTTAGAAAACATATTTCTTCAAATATTAGGTTTGCTCGTTCGTTTAAAGCATTCTCCGATACTCTTGAATGGGACATAATTAAGAATAGAATACGCAAACCTTGCTTGTTGGTCTAGTGGCATGATTCTCGCTTCGCGTGCGAGAGGTCCGGGTTCGACTCCGGACAAGCCCTATTAAATATTTTTTAGAAAACATATTTCTTCAAATATTAGGTTTGCTCGTTCGTTTAAAGCATTCTCCGATACTCTTGAATGGGACATAATTAAGAATAGAATACGCAAACCTGGCTTGTTGGTCTAGTGGCATGATTCTCGCTTCGGGTGCGAGAGGTCCCGGGTTCGACTCCCGGACAAGCCCAGTCTCTTTTTTTATATTATTGATTTCGTCATTATTATCATTATTATTACTATAAGCATTTTTATTATTATTATTCTTGTTATTATTATTACTATCATAATTATTCTCATGATTATCATGATTATTATTATTATTTTTCTTGTTATTATTATCACTATAATCGGCATTGTTGTTTTATCAGATGAAATCATGTCCTAAAGGAATGATCGATTAAGTTGTAATTGATATACATGTACTTCAAAAGTATATATTGGCAAGCTGACGTTATGAAACATAATGTCGTCATGATCATCAAGTGAGGCTTGTTGGTCTGGTGGCATGATTCTCGCTTTGGGTGCGAGAGGCCCCGGGTTCGATTCCCGGACAAGCCCCGTGGAATTTTTTGTGCACGCAAGATGTGTCTTTGTATATGAATACCAACTCGAAATTGATAGTCAATTACTCTGATATCGAATATTGTTTTGTCAAATTCTTGAGTTAAATCATGTTACGCATATCTAATTTGATTAACACGCATCCCTTTCCCCCACCTCCCTCTTCAGGTTGCCAAAAACAACCTTCGTTTGAAAGGTATGTATAAAATTTGCATACATTACCGAAGCGGTCTATTTCAAAGAACATGACTTCCACATTTTTGGTGCTGGATATCAATGATGTTTTACATAATAATAATTGTATGTTGACGTGCATTGAACAAGTCTTGCTTGTCCTACGTGCACCCACTATGGAGGAAGGTTGTCATAGGACATTTGGACGCTTTTCAGTTTTATACATCGCATCGGCCCATTCTATGTTGTTCATGTGGCTTGTTGGTCTAGTGGCATGATTCTCGCTTAGGGTGCGAGAGGTCCGGGTTCGACTCCCGGACAAGCCCTAGTAAATATTTTTTAGAAAACATATTTCTTCAAATATTCGGTTTGCTCGTTCGTTTAAAGCATTCTCCGATACTCTTGAATGGGACATCATTAAGAATAGAATACAAATGGAAGTCCACGTGTGGCTTGTTGGTCTAGTGGCATGATTCTCGCTTAGGGTGCGAGAGGTCCCGGGTTCGACTCCCGGACAAGCCCTATTAAATATTTTTTAGAAAACATATTTCTTCAAATATTCGGTTTGCTCGTTCGTTTAAAGCATTCTCCGATACTCTTGAATGGGACATAATTAAGAATAGAATACAAATGGAAGTCCACGTGTGGCTTGTTGGTCTAGTGGCATGATTCTCGCTTAGGGTGCGAGAGGTCCCGGGTTCGACTCCCGGACAAGCCCTATTAAATATTTTTAGAAAACATATTTCTTCAAATATTAGGTTTGCTCGTTCGTTTAAAGCA
Organism: Heliocidaris erythrogramma; assembly: GCA_025617745.1. Taxonomy (NCBI): domain Eukaryota; kingdom Metazoa; phylum Echinodermata; class Echinoidea; order Camarodonta; family Echinometridae; genus Heliocidaris; species Heliocidaris erythrogramma. Next base: position 13,360,754 of record CM046853.1, on the reverse strand, counting down.
TTCTCCGATACTCTTGAATGGGACATAATTAAGAATAGAATACGCAAACCTTGCTTGTTGGTCTAGTGGCATGATTCTCGCTTCGCGTACGAGAGGTCCGGGTTCGACTCCGGACAAGCCCTATTAAATATTTTTTAGAAAACATATTTCTTCAAATATTAGGTTTGCTCGTTCGTTTAAAGCATTCTCCGATACTCTTGAATGGGACATAATTAAGAATAGAATACGCAAACCTGGCTTGTTGGTCTAGTGGCATGATTCTCGCTTCGGGTGCGAGAGGTCCCGGGTTCGACTCCCGGACAAGCCCAGTCTCTTTTTTCATATTATTGATTTCGTCATTATTATCATTATTATTACTATAAGCATTTTTATTATTATTATTCTTGTTATTATTATTACTATCATAATTATTCTCATGATTATCATGATTATTATTATTATTTTTCTTGTTATTATTATCACTATAATCGGCATTGTTGTTTTATCAGATGAAATCATGTCCTAAAGGAATGATCGATTAAGTTGTAATTGATATACATGTACTTCAAAAGTATATATTGGCAAGCTGACGCTATGAAACATAATGTCGTCATGATCATCAAGTGAGGCTTGTTGGTCTAGTGGCATGATTCTCGCTTTGGGTGCGAGAGGCCCGGGTTCGATTCCCGGACAAGCCCCGTGGGAACTTTTGTGCTCGCAAGATGTGTCTTTGTTATGATTACCAACTCTAAATTGATAGTCAATTACTCTGATATCGAATATTGTTTTGTCAAATTCTTGAGTTAAATCATGTTACGCATATCTAATTTGATTAACACGCATCCCTTTCCCCACCTCCCTCTTCAGGTTGCCAAAAACAACCTTCGTTTGAAAGGTATGTATAAAATTTGCATACATTACCGAAGCGGTCTATTTCAAAGAACATGACTTCC
>CM046853.1:13329822-13339822 GCA_025617745.1 Heliocidaris erythrogramma | reverse complement strand
GATTAACACGCATCCCTTTCCCCCACCTCCCTCTTCAGGTTGCCAAAAACAACCTTCGTTTGAAAGGTATGTATAAAATTTGCATACATTACCGAAGCGGTCTATTTCAAAGAACATGACTTCCACATTTTTGGTGCTGGATATCAATGATGTTTTACATAATAATAATTGAATGTTGACGTGCATTGAACAAGTCTTGCTTGTCCTACGTGCACCCACTATGGAGGAAGGTTGTCATAGGACATTTGGACGCTTTTCAGTTTTATACATCGCATCGGCCAATTCTATGTTGTTCATGTGGCTTGTTGGTCTAGTGGCATGATTCTCGCTTAGGGTGCGAGAGGTCCCGGGTTCGACTCCCGGACAAGCCCTAGTAAATATTTTTTAGAAAACATATTTCTTCAAATATTCGGTTTGCTCGTTCGTTTAAAGCATTCTCCGATACTCTTGAATGGGACATAATTAAGAATAGAATACAAATGGAAGTCCACGTGTGGCTTGTTGGTCTAGTGGCATGATTCTCGCTTAGGGTGCGAGAGGTCCCGGGTTCGACTCCCGGACAAGCCCTATTAAATATTTTTTAGAAAACATATTTCTTCAAATATTAGGTTTGCTCGTTCGTTTAAAGCATTCTCCGATACTCTTGAATGGGACATAATTAAGAATAGAATACAAATGGAAGTCCACGTGTGGCTTGTTGGTCTAGTGGCATGATTCTCGCTTAGGGTGCGAGAGGTCCCGGGTTCGACTCCCGGACAAGCCCTATTAAATATTTTTTAGAAAACATATTTCTTCAAATATTAGGTTTGCTCGTTCGTTTAAAGCATTCTCCGATACTCTTGAATGGGACATAATTAAGAATAGAATACGCAAACCTGGCTTGTTGGTCTAGTGGCATGATTCTCGCTTCGGGTGCGAGAGGTCCCGGGTTCGACTCCCGGACAAGCCCAGTCTCTTTTTTTATATTATTGATTTCGTCATTATTATCATTATTATTACCATAAGCATTTTTATTATTATTATTATTATTATTACTATAACGAGACGTGAAAGAAGGACGCAGGATCAGTTCAGTTCGTCTTAACTGACTCAAATGTTTATTGACCATATCAGAAAACAATCATTTTCTAGAAGAATGATGACATTATGTTCAAATCAGTTTGTTGCCAAACCATGCAGCAGAACATCCATGTTAAATTCAATTTTTTTTTATCTTCATGACCATGCAATACTAAGTAATAGCAACTCAACCAGAGTACTTTTCCGTTCTCAGTCAAACAACCCTCACAAAAATTGTCCTTACAGTCAGACACACCCAACTCTTTATATACCACTACCCCTATCTTCTAAGACACATTTTAGAATGCCACATCTTAGAATGCATTGCAACACTAAAATATATGCATGCACCTGAAAGAAGGCATGCAAATTGTGACCTGAATGGTCTGTAACTTTAGAATGCAACAATACTGAATAGGCATGCACCTGAAAGAAGGCATGCAAATAATGACCTAATTGGTCTGTAACTTAATACAAAAGCCAGAACAACTGAGAGCAACAATACCACTGGTATGACATACATGTAACACCTGTAGTGCCTGCCAAAGGCATATCACTACAACTCTCCCCTACTTTACTAATCTCCTCCTGGAGATTAAATTCATTAATGATGATCAATTTCATAACTTTTAACATTGTCACTTATATAAACTGAGATCCTTTACGGAACATCTTTATAAGCTTTATAATCCATCACATCAAAATCTTGAAACAGAACATTAGTAAAAGAAGATCAGCAGACTGACTAATTTAGACTTTGGTCATAAGAAAATGATTGCATGCGTACAAATACTTGGTACAAGCATGACACAGCAAACAATTATGCATAAAAAGGGTTAATTGTCAATTTACAAGGTTGACAGCAATTTCTCATCACCAGAATAATTGGTACTATATTATAGACGTGAAATCTTATGAAGAAAACTGCGTGAATCAATACCATAGCAGAACTTGTGCTGGAAATTGATTCATATATTACTGTGCAATAAATCGCGCTGTAACTCTTAAAGCGGTTTTCCTAAAAATTCCAAAAATAAGCTCACAATACTGTACTATGACATCATTGGACAACAACGATCAATCAACATTATAGAACTTTGTATAAATTCAATCCCTAAACTGCATGCACGGAAGTGAATTAGTTTTAATAGTTGAATATACGATTCTGATACAATAAACATAACACTTGTGAACAGTTATTTCCTGTTTTCAAATGCATACCTGTAGCGTGTCAATCAAGAAACAATATCAAAGGCTAGACTGTGGCAGTCGAAACGGATTTGGATGTCTACCCCTATTGCTCCGTGTACTTCGCCTAAGCAGAGGAGTAGGAGACAACTCGGGCATTGGCATTGGTGAAACACGAGGAATCTCTCCTGCTATTTCCTTATCAGCACGTAGCTCTCTATTTTCTGATCTATACCCCCTCCTAATTAACATTTCTTCCGAGTCTGAATCATCAGACTGATTAAAACAAGAACTATAAGGGGTCTCCCCTACTTTGCCTTTACCAACATAACTTCTAGAATCAGAATCATTTCTACTCAAGGCCATCACTTCCTCAGTCTCATAATCGTCAATTTTGTCAACATGTTGAACTACAGGGTCAATTCGCAACAATCGCCGATGAACTACCTTTTCACTGCCCCCTCGGACAGGTCTGATAGCATAAACATCTTTCTCTTTGTTATGCCACGCAACAATATACCGGTCTTTCTCATATACATCTTTAATTTTATGCCGGCCAGGAAATGCACATCGCTTCAAAAGTACTTGGGTACCAATTGAAATAGCATTACCAAAATATGGGGCCTTGTCATCACACAACACTTTATTATGGTGTGCAGACTGCTTGATTTTGTCTTGAACTATCTGATTAGTACGGTCTAAGAGCTCAGCTTGTTGTTTTACAAATTCCTGATTCCAATCACAGTCTGTGCGACCTAAAATTTGATCAAGAGGTATAAGTGGTTCCCGACCAAACATTAAAGTGTACGGAGCTATTCCAGTGGTGCAGTGTGGTGTTGTGTTGTACACAAACACCAGATGAGATAAGAACTCTGGCCATCTATGTCTCATCTGATGATCCAGAGATTTTATCAAGCCAAAGAGAGTCCGATGAAAACGCTCGGCTTGAGCGTTTCCTTCAGGATGATATGGGGACGTATGGGTTTTTGTAATTCCATACAATTTGCAAAGCTCTTTCACAACTTCTCCCTCAAAATTACGTCCTTGATCGCTGTGAATTCTACTCGGAATTCCAAACTTCGTGAACCATTGGTCCCTAAGAGCCTTTGCAACAGTTACAGCACTTTGGTCTTTACACGGCACGGCTTGCGTGAATTTAGTGAATACATCGGTAACGACCAACACATCCTCTACACCACCTCGTCCTCTATCAACTTTGACAAAGTCTATTGCTACGACTTCTAAAGGCCGAAAGGCTAACAAATGTCTCATAGGAGTTCTAGTGCGGGGCTGTGATATCTTAGCTACTATACACTTTATACAATGGCTAACATGATTGTGCACTGATGTGGCCATTCTTGGCCAATAGACACGTCTCCTAAGAATGGAAAAGGTCCTAGTGACTCCCTGATGCCCCCACCCATCATGGGCTCCTTCTAAGACTTGAGAACGAAGACACTCTGGTAACAAATACTGACAAATTTCACCATGCATAGGATCATTTACATGTCGACAGAGTGCTCCATTCTTCTCAACAATTCTAGACCATTGCCATAACCAACGTTTAACTTCTAGTGGTTCCTTCTCAGAACCTGCAATCCCATCTCCAGGATTCCATCCTTGATCCCATCGTTTCCACACATACTTAAGTACAGGATCTGATCTTTGCAAAGCTATCAACTGACCTTGAGACAAGGAAGGAAATATGCCAGGGGGAGCTGTGTCAGAAGGAATGTTGCATGTACTTTGATTCACCTCTGCCTTGCAAGGTAGAGCAGTTTTGGTACTTGTAGTGTACAAAGTCTCACACATTACACGCTCAACCCCTGCTACAGGGAAATGCTCAGGATATCGACTTAAAGCATCTGCACACTTATTACTTTTACCAGAACGAAACTTGATGTCAAAATTAAAAGAAGCTAGCTGCGCAACCCATCTCATTGCACATGACTCTAACTTGGCTGTTTGTATGTGGGCTAAGGGGTTATTGTCTGTTAAAACTGTAAAAGGTGTCCCTAACAAATAATCTCGAAATTTGTCGACCACAGCCCATTTCAAGGCTAACAGTTCTAGCTTAAAGGAACTGTAATCAGGATAATTCTTCTCGGCACCTCTTAATCCCCGACTGGCATATGATACTGGGTGGGGAACGCCATCACTATCTTCTTGCATCAAACATGCACCTAGGCCCTTTAGAGAGGCATCAATCTCCAAAATAAACGGCCTCGAAAAATCAGGATATCTCAACACTGGAACACTTGTCAGTGTTGATTTCAAATCATCAAACGCGCTTTGAGCTTCTTGCGACCATGCAAAAGACCGTGTCGGTTTTTTGCAATTTCCTTTCACAACTGGAGGTAAGATTGCATGGAGTGGGGCTGCTAAGGAGGAGAAATCTTTGACAAAACGTCTGTAATAACTAGCCAGCCCTAGAAATGAACGCAATTCATCAGCACTGGCAGGCACTGGCCAATCTAACACCTTTTGAACTTTGTCTTTGTCTACAGAAATACCTTCAGCACTCACTACATGACCTAAATAATTAACTTCTGTTCTAAATAGGTCACATTTCTTTCCTTTGACCTTTAAACCAAACTTTCCTAGTCTTGTCAGCACTTTGTCTAGGGTTTCCAAATGAACATCAAATGAAGCCGAAAACAAAAGAATATCATCTAAGTAAATCAACAGTTCTGTTAAGTTCATGTCTCCTAAACATCGCTCCATTACCCTTTGAAAGGTGCTAGGAGCATTAGCTAAACCGAAGGGCATACGATTGTACTCGAAAAGCCCAAATGGAACTCTAAATGCCGTTTTCTTCTTGGAATCAAAATCCATCTCCACTTGGTGGTATCCATGAGCTAAATCAAGAGATGAAAAATAAACGGCACCACCGAGTGCTTCAAGTGACTCGTCAATACGTGGCAACGGAAAAGCATCTTTCAATGTCTTTTTGTTTAACTGTCGATAGTCGACACAGATGCGCAAGCTGCCATCTTTCTTCTTAACAAGCACTATAGGGCTTGCATAAGGGCTAGTACTAGGTTCTATGATACCTTGATCTAACAAATGTTGCAAAGTGTTCTTTACTTCCTTCACATAATGGGGAGGAATTCTTCGATAAGGTTGATTAACCGACTGATCATCAGTTGTCTTTATCTTATGAGGCACTTCATTACAATAGCCAACATCAAAATCACCTTTGGAGAATACTGCATCATGCTTTTGAATAAGCCGTACCACTTGCTCTTTTTCATGTGGATATAATTTACAAGATTTCAAATCCAAACCAGGAGGCAGTGAATACTGACTTCCATCACTAAACGTGAACACTTCAGTTGCTAAACCTTCTTGATTATGAATAGGGGTAGGCATGTTACTGTCTCCCAAGTCTCCACCAGGAACATCATCATGGGACTCTACAAGTACATTGCTAACAGAAACACTGATATGATGATCCTGAGACTCAACTATAATTTTATTAGAAGCTGACACTTCCATCACATCTACTATTTTGGTATATGGAGGAATCACTAAAGGCCAAGACCCAAGATTTGCAACAAGAACCGAGACTGTCTTCCCATTACTTATTTCGCAAGTGTCATAAATGATACAAGTCTCCCCTACATCATGGTTCCCTTCCACTATAACCAATTTGTCTCTCAAAGCATTTGGTGGGGTTCTCAATTGACACACTACAGTTTGCATCTGTCTGGAATGAATGACCATAGGCTTCCTACCAGTTCTACCGTTCACACAAATGCTTTTCTTTGGTTTTACCTCTTCCTTATGATTGAAATCTAGGGGTTTTGTAAGATCTAACCATTGCATTGTAACATTCCAAGCTTCAGCATCTGGACCATCGAACTCAGTAACATAGTCTTTCAATTTATACAACATATTACAACCCAACAACACAGGGCTGCGCTTTCGATTACCAAAAACCTTCCCCTGAGCAGAATCATTAATGATCAAAAAATGGGCATCAATACTCTGATTTTGTACAGAGAGTGGAATTTCCACATATCCTTCAATAGGTATTTGTAGACCATTTGCACCCACAAGTTGTACACATATCTTCACTGGCTCCAAATTACTCAAATTTTCAGCCAAACAATCATGATAAAATGATGAACTAATCAATGATGTTTCTGCCCCAGTATCTAAAGTACACTCCACTGAAACACCAGCTAAAGAAACTACTGCTTTGGGGCTTTCTCTAACCAACTTATCTAAAATTTCATTAGGTGTCAGACCATGTGTATTACCATGCACATTACTACATGAATTGATTGGATTTTCCCCTCCACAGTTTGGTCCAACACTACAGAGGGGGATAGGCGTTTAAATTACCTGGTGCCTGGAAATCATAATTTCTACTCTGCAACTCTTTCTGCAATTCCCAACATTTTGCCCGAATGTGACCTTTCTTACCACAATGATAACAGTGACGAATACTATTCTGCCTTGGTTGAGATTTTTGTGCTATTATTTCTGACAATTGTTCTTGCTGACGTTCCAAAATAACCTGTTGTTGCTGCAGACATTGTTCTAATGCAGCTTGCTGTTGGACCAAATGAGTAATCAAATCTTTTCCAGCATCTCTGGAATTAATACTACTAGCCCCTTCAGAACAATCATCAACTGACACCTCAAAAACTGTTCCCTGTTTTACAGTACTCTTGGGTCTAATATCAAAACTATCCAATAAATCTAGAGCATAATCTCGAATTTCCAGAAATGTTTTCCCTGAATTTGCCAGCTGTATGCGCCGAAGTTCAAGGCGTATGCTGTGACTGCGTGCTCCCGCAACAAATTTATCAATGAGAGCTGAATCCTTCAGGCTTTTATATGCCTGCTGTTCACTAGTTGGGGACACATTTATGATATCATCATACATACACATTAGAGCCCTAGAAAACTCATCCAAAGATTCCCCCTCATGTTGTACTCGCTCATGAAATCTCCTTTGGAGGAACTGAGTGGTTTGTTTAGAACCAAAGTGGCGCTTCAATAGATTTAACAAAGAATCCAAATCATTAGAAGAGATAGAGTGACACTTAACCTCTTGACGTGCATCTCCATCTAAATGGTTCAAAATCACTTGTGCCTTTTGACTAACTGGAATATCACACTGATCGCAATAAATATCTACTTCTTCTAACCACTGAGACAAAGTAAGATTATCAGAAGAATATCTACCAGAAAATCTTGGTAATTTAGGTGCACGTAAATGGGTCACTCTACCCCCTTGACCCTGCAAAACATTAGTAAGACCAGAGATAAGCTTCTCCACCAAACCATCTGTTTCTTCAGCCATTTTGTAACTTAGAACCACTTCAAACAAAATAATCAGTATCAATACTACATAAAAGTACTTCATATTATCAAACAATCAAGGCGTACAGTCTGCAAATTTAGAAGAATTATCACTGTCTTTAGATTAGGATAGACAAGTTCTACTCTCACTGTCAGAGTTTTATCATCCAGTTAATAGGTTTGCAACATTATATCTATATGGTGGAATCTTGCTTAACTCCTTACTGTCACTGAAACCGCAGACTCGTTAACTTCAGGATGCTGGTTGATGTCAATCTTGAAGTTACATGTGAACTACATGTATCGCTGTTCTTTGAAGAAATTAGTCACTTACACTGGAATACCCGACTCGACTGGCTGCCAATGACATGTATAGAAGCAATGGCGAGTAACTTGTAAATAACTTCCATTCTCTAACATAACACGCTCCGCATACTTTCTCACTTCTCATGCCAACTCTTTGAAGAACTGCAACTGGTGAATACACATGACATCGACATCAAACTCACATATTTACTTCACGATTCTTCATGCACAAACAGTAGCTCCAGATCCGTAGACAATTAACAGGGGGCCACCATCGCACAATCCTCTCAACGTCTGCAAATCAATCGTCGCACCAGTACCCATCGTCATACCAAGGAGCAGGTCATCCCAGATATACTGTAGTAATTCAGCTCGATCGATGCACAAGGAACTTCAGCTCCATCAGCTCGTTTCCCAATAAAACAGACATGAAGAGGTCAATACTTATCCTGCCGACTACGCCAATTATAACGAGACGTGAAAGAAGGACGCAGGATCAGTTCAGTTCGTCTTAACTGACTCAAATGTTTATTGACCATATCAGAAAACAATCATTTTCTAGAAGAATGATGACATTATGTTCAAATCAGTTTGTTGCCAAACCATGCAGCAGAACATCCATGTTAAATTCAAGTTTTTTCTATCTTCATGACCATGCAATACTAAGTAATAGCAACTCAACCAGAGTACTTTTCCGTTCTCAGTCAAACAACCCTCACAAAAATTGTCCTTACAGTCAGACACACCCAACTCTTTATATACCACTACCCCTATCTTCTAAGACACATTTTAGAATGCCACATCTTAGAATGCATTGCAACACTAAAATATATGCATGCACCTGAAAGAAGGCATGCAAATTGTGACCTGAATGGTCTGTAACTTTAGAATGCAACAATACTGAATAGGCATGCACCTGAAAGAAGGCATGCAAATAATGACCTAATTGGTCTGTAACTTAATACAAAAGCCAGAACAACTGAGAGCAACAATACCACTGGTATGACATACATGTAACACCTGTAGTGCCTGCCAAAGGCATATCACTACAATACTATCATAATTATTATCATGATTATCATGATCATGCTCAGATTGCATCTCCGAAGTGGCTTATTGATATACATCTACTTCAAAAATATATATTGGCAAGCTGACGTTATGAAACATAATGTCGTCATGATCATCAAGTGAGGCTTGTTGGTCTAGTGGCATGATTCTCGCTTTGGGTGCGAGAGGCCCCGGGTTCGATTCCCGGACAAGCCCCGTGGAAACTTTTGTGCTCGCAAGATGTGTCTTTGTATATGAATACCAACTCGAAATTGATAGTCGATTACTCTGATATCGAATATTGTTTTGTCAAATTCTTGAGTTAAATCATGTTACGCATATCTAATTTGATTAACACGCATCCCTTTCCCCCACCTCCCTCTTCAGGTTGCCAAAAACAACCTTCGTTTGAAAGGTATGTATAAAATTTGCATACATTACCGAAGCGGTCTATTTCAAAGAACATGACTTCCACATTTTTGGTGCTGGATATCAATGATGTTTTACATAATAATAATTGAATGTTGACGTGCATTGAACAAGTCTTGCTTGTCCTACGTGCACCCACTATGGAGGAAGGTTGTCATAGGACATTTGGACGCTTTTCAGTTTTATACATCGCATCGGCCCAATCTATGTTGTTCATGTGGCTTGTTGGTCTAGTGGCATGATTCTCGCTTAGGGTGCGAGAGGTCCCGGGTTCGACTCCCGGACAAGCCCTAGTAAATATTTTTTAGAAAACATATTTCTTCAAATATTCGGTTTGCTCGTTTGTTTAAAGCATTCTCCGATGCTCTTGAATGGGAGATAATTAAGAATAGAATACAAATGGAAGTCCACGTGTGGCTTGTTGGTCTAGTGGCATGATTCTCGCTTAGGGTGCGAGAGGTCCCGGGTTCGACTCCCGGACAAGCCCTATTAAATATTTTTTAGAAAACATATTTCTTCAAATATTAGGTTTGCTCGTTCGTTTAAAGCATTCTCCGATACTCTTGAATGGGACATAATTAAGAATAGAATGCGCAAACCTGGCTTGTTGGTCTAGTGGCATGATTCTCGCTTCGGGTGCGAGAGGTCCCGG
>CM046853.1:13314822-13322322 GCA_025617745.1 Heliocidaris erythrogramma | reverse complement strand
TTGTTCATGTGGCTTGTTGGTCTAGTGGCATGATTCTCGCTTAGGGTGCGAGAGGTCCCGGGTTCGACTCCCGGACAAGCCCTAGTAAATATTTTTTAGAAAACATATTTCTTCAAATATTCGGTTTGCTCGTTCGTTTAAAGCATTCTCCGATACTCTTGAATGGGACATAATTAAGAATAGAATACAAATGGAAATCCACGTGTGGCTTGTTGGTCTAGTGGCATGATTCTCGCTTAGGGTGCGAGAGGTCCCGGGTTCGACTCCCGGACAAGCCCTATTAAATATTTTTTAGAAAACATATTTCTTCAAATATTAGGTTTGCTCGTTCGTTTAAAGCATTCTCCGATACTCTTGAATGGGACATAATTAAGAATAGAATACAAATGGAAGTCCACGTGTGGCTTGTTGGTCTAGTGGCATGATTCTCGCTTAGGGTGCGAGAGGTCCCGGGTTCGACTCCCGGACAAGCCCTATTAAATATTTTTTAGAAAACATATTTCTTCAAATATTAGGTTTGCTCGTTCGTTTAAAGCATTCTCCGATACTCTTGAATGGGACATAATTAAGAATAGAATACGCAAACCTGGCTTGTTGGTCTAGTGGCATGATTCTCGCTTCGGGTGCGAGAGGTCCCGGGTTCGACTCCCGGACAAGCCCAGTCTCTTTTTTTATATTATTGATTTCGTCATTATTATCATTATTATTACCATAAGCATTTTTATTATTATTATTATTATTATTATTATTACTATCATAATTATTATCATGATTATCATGATCATGCTCAGATTGCATCTCCGAAGTGGCTTATTGATATACATCTACTTCAAAAATATATATTGGCAAGCTGAGGCTATGAAACATAATGTCGTCATGATCATCAAGTGAGGCTTGTTGGTCTAGTGGCATGATTCTCGCTTTGGGTGCGAGAGGCCCCGGGTTCGATTCCCGGACAAGCCCCGTGGAAACTTTTGTGCTCGCAAGATGTGTCTTTGTATATGAATACCAACTCGAAATTGATAGTCGATTACTCTGATATCGAATATTGTTTTGTCAAATTCTTGAGTTAAATCATGTTACGCATATCTAATTTGATTAACACGCATCCCTTTCCCCCACCTCCCTCTTCAGGTTGCCAAAAACAACCTTCGTTTGAAAGGTATGTATAAAATTTGCATACATTACCGAAGCGGTCTATTTCAAAGAACATGACTTCCACATTTTTGGTGCTGGATATCAATGATGTTTTACATAATAATAATTGAATGTTGACGTGCATTGAACAAGTCTTGCTTGTCCTACGTGCACCCACTATGGAGGAAGGTTGTCATAGGACATTTGGACGCTTTTCAGTTTTATACATCGCATCGGCCCAATCTATGTTGTTTATGTGGCTTGTTGGTCTAGTGGCATGATTCTCGCTTAGGGTGCGAGAGGTCCCGGGTTCGACTCCCGGACAAGCCCTAGTAAATATTTTTTAGAAAACATATTTCTTCAAATATTCGGTTTGCTCGTTCGTTTAAAGCATTCTCCGATGCTCTTGAATGGGACATAATTAAGAATAGAATGCAAATGGAAGTCCACGTGTGGCTTGTTGGTCTAGTGGCATGATTCTCGCTTAGGGTGCGAGAGGTCCCGGGTTCGACTCCCGGACAAGCCCTATTAAATATTTTTTAGAAAACATATTTCTTCAAATATTAGGTTTGCTCGTTCGTTTAAAGCATTCTCCGATACTCTTGAATGGGACATAATTAAGAATAGAATACGCAAACCTGGCTTGTTGGTCTAGTGGCATGATTCTCGCTTCGGGTGCGAGAGGTCCCGGGTTCGACTCCCGGACAAGCCCAGTCTCTTTTTTTCATATTATTGATTTCGTCATTATTATCATTATTATTACCATAAGCATTTTTATTATTATTATTATTCTTATTATTATTATTACTATCATAATTATTCTCATGATTATCATGATTATTATTATTATTTTTGTTGTTATTATTATCACTATTATCGGCATTGTTGTTTTATCAGATGAAATCATGTCCTAAAGGAATGATCGATTAAGTTGTATTGATATACATGTACTTCAAAAATATATATTGGCAAGCTGACGCTATGAAACATAATGTCGTCATGATCATCAATTGAGGCTTGTTGGTCTAGTGGCATGATTCTCGCTTTGGGTGCGAGAGGCCCCGGGTTCGATTCCCGGACAAGCCCCGTGGAAACTTTTGTGCTCGCAAGATGTGTCTTTGTAATATATGATTACCAACTCTAAATTGATAGTCGATTACTCTGATATCGAATATTGTTTTGTCAAATTCTTGAGTTAAATCATGATACGCATATCTAATTTGATTAACACGCATCCCTTTCCCCACCTCCCTCTTCAGGTTGCCAAAAACAACCTTCGTTTGAAAGGTATGTATAAAATTTGCATACAATACCGAAGAGGTCTATTTCAAAGAACATGACTTCCACATTTTTGGTGCTGGATATCAATGATATTTTACATAATAATAATTGTTTGTTGACGTGCATTGAACAAGTCTTGCTTGTCCTACGTGCACCCACTGTGGAGGAAGGTTGTTCTTCACTATACCCAGAAAGAATGAACCAAGAAGACTTCAATAAAACACCATTACACATTAATTGCTTTTGTCGATCTTATTCGCACCACATCTGGCAAGTGTCATTACAATGCAAGAACACAATTATGATGCAACATAATTGTGAATCTCATAAACTTAAATCAAAATCGGGTAACCTACACTAACAAAAAAATAGGGCACCCGAAAGGAATCAATCACGATAGTAGCCGGTTACGAAAACTCGAAAAAACTCCATGGAGAAAAATTTGAGAACGTAATTTGGCCCCATGCTAACTATCTCATGCCAACCTGACGATATAATTCCTCTCCACCCTAAAATAATTATAATCATTCCTCCAAAAATAACCAGCCACCTAGAATACATTTAAATATACATTTAAATATAAATAACGTTTAAACGGGTGTGTGCGACCTGTGGTGCGAACCGACGTGAATGACATTCCCAACATAACGCCCCGCTTTATATCAGAATCATTCATGATGACGTACCGTGAAGAATTCAAATATATGCTAATTCGCCGGGGCGCTCAACCGCACATATTTTCAATTCTTCACTATACCCAGAAAGAATGAACCAAGAAGACTTCAATAAAACACCATTACACATTAATTGCTTTTGTCGATCTTATTCGCACCACATCTGGCAAGTGCCAGTATTGCCACTACATTGAATGATAAAGTCAGGGAAATTATACAATCCCAACAATTAGGATACAGAAAAAAAAAATTGAAAAGTTTCTTTCACATAGCCATCTTTGGCCGTTTCGAACTTCCATCGTCCATGTCTCTTGAAAACATAACCTATCTGGTACCACACCTTTGGCGGCCTCTGAGGCCCCTCCTGAACGCAAACTAAGAATACAAAATTCAGAAGTATCGCCAACTATAGGCTTCAAAGCATCAATTACTTCACGAACACTGTATACGACATAGGCTGGTTATTCCCCCGTAATCTGAACCCCATTTTGGTATCAGAAAAACCTTCTGAAAATAAATGAATGTGAATCTTACACCTGGGCTAACTCTAGATACTTTTCTAACATGTTAACTGGACATAATTTTAAGCCAAGACAAGCAATTATAACAGAGTTACCCTCCCTGTAAATATCATTTTCACTTGATGGAATATAATTATTGATACATGAGTACATGTATTGAGATATGACCTTTTTGAACCAACTCATCAAAACGAAAAAACCCCGCAAAAACAACTAGGCACATTGACATTGTTCTTATTGCCATCAAATTTTTATTTGAATAGCCTGCTCAATCATGGAAATCAAACATTTTTGAAAGAAAATCTCCCGATATAGGCTCCTTTTTTATTGTAAACGTAGCCAATTGGAGAAACACATGGATCTGAACATCCGGCCATTTTATGAGCCCAAGAAATAGCAGCTGTAGCTTTAATAGAAGGCGAAGACACCGAATGACTCATATATATATATAATATAAGATATTTAAACAAAAAAATACAATGTGGATCAGAGGGAAATTTAGATTTCCCATACTTTTCAGCCCATAAGCACCATTTATTAAATGCACCTCCAAACTGTTTTTTCCGTAGAGGATGTTCTATAACCCAAAACAACTTGAGGTAACTCTAATTCCAATCGTTTTAAATAGTAATGTTGTTCTTGAATCTCCTTGGTTGCCCAAATTCCACTTTGGAAGATATCTGAAAAAGAAAAGAAAAACCTATAAATATATAGTAATTAATAGTCTTACACCTATAATAACAGGTAATTAGAATGTTTACCCTCCTATTCTTCTCCCATACATTCTGACTTCCTGAATGTCCACCGTTCAACCATAGGAAATAAAGATTATTGCGGTATATGCTGTGACACCGACTTATGCAAGTATGCATAATTATGATTTAATTACACAAATCCTAACCCTCAGGAAAATTGCAGTCTTACTGCTAAAATAGCACTCCTGGCTATCTGACAAACGAACTGTTCGTTGTCACCACTTCCTCTCACAAAACAAAAAACGGGTACATTCTAACTTCCTGAATGTCCACCGTTCCAACCATAGGAACTAAAGATTATTACGGTATATGCTGTCACACTGACTTATGCAAGTATGCATATGATTTAATTTCACAAATCCTAACCCTCAGGAAAATTGCAGTCTTACCGCTAAAATAGCAGTCCTGGCTATCTGACAAACGAACTGTTCGTTGTCACCACTTCCTCTCACAAAGCAAAAAACAGGTACATTCTAACTTCCTGAATGTCCACCGTTCCAACCATAGGAAATAAAGATTATTGCGGTATATGCTGTCACACTGACTTATGCAAGCATGCATATGTTTTAATTTCACAAATCCTGACCCTCAGGAAAATTGCAGTCTTACCGCTAAAATAGCAGTCCTGGCTATCTGACAAACGATCTGTTCGTTGTCACCACTTCCTCTCACAAAGCAAAAAACAGGTACATTCTAACTTCCTGAATGTCCACCGTTCCAACCATAGGAAATAAAGATTATTGCGGTATATGCTGTCACACTGACTTATGCAAATATGCATATGATTTAATTTCACAAATCCTAACCCTCAGGAAAATTGCAGTCTTACCGCTAAAATAGCAGTCCTGGCTATCTGACAAACGAACTGTTCGTTGTCACCACTTCCTCTCACAAAGCAAAAAACAGGTACATTCTAACTTCCTGAATGTCCACCGTTCCAACCATAGGAAATAAAGATTATTGCGGTATATGCTGCATATGTTTTTAATTTCACAAATCCTGACCCTCAGGAAAATTGCAGTCTTACCGCTAAAACTGGAGCGAATACGGGACCGAATACTAATGAGGGCAAATAATTAAGCCTTCCAGAAAACCTGACCTCTATCATATGAAATATGAATCTAGGAATTAGATGGATCCGAAAAACTAGCCAATAATAATCCTTAGACCAATCAATGGTAAAAGCATCCATACCTCCACATCCGGGATACCAAAATCTAGAATTAAATCTAGGTAGTTTGACATTGTAGAAACTAGCAAACCCATGTATGGAGTGTGTGGGCCCCATAATTCGTCAAAATTTGTGAAAATATTGTCACTAATAGACCAATCGTCAGCATCAACAATACGACTTATATAATCAGCTCTATCATTCTGGGTTCAGGGAACCCACCCCACTTCTAGGGAGATATTGTCTTTAACACAATTACTAAAAATTTTAAGAGCAATTCCCTGTAAATCTGATTTCATGCTACCCCCTGTAGCTATCTTAGCCACTGCTTGGTTATCAGTAAACCAATTTTACTGACTAGCAAGCCTTTTTTTTTTTTTTTTTTTTAACCAAACTTACAACCTTAAGCTCTCTCCACGTAGAGCTTCTTTGTGAATCTGTATGGCTCCAATTACCATGTGAAATATCATCTGAAATATCTACAACATACGCACCATTACCGGTGTTACTTACATCCGAATTCACTATCTTGAATTCTAATTGCTAAGGGCCCACAGACGAGCCATTTTTCAACGAAAATTTTAACTCGTCAATAGCTTGCCTAGTTAAAGTAACATAGGACTCCCAATTATGCTTTGTTTCTATACAAACATGTAAGGCTTTAGTCATAAGCCTATAGAAATTTTACCCACTACTATAAACTTGTATAAATAATTTTACCCGCAACACTGGTCAAACGCTTCACTTTTACACTAACTTTCCGTGTATGTCCTCGGCTTTCAGTAAGCTTAAAAAAAAACATAAATATCCGAAATCCTTCTAACAGTAACCTTAAAAAGACCTGCATCCAAATCAATATCGTAACCCAACCAAACACTACTTTTGGCTGGATCCCAAACGAAATTCTGAATGTTTGGCACGAAACCAAAAGCAATTAAATCTAATCTAATGCTGTCACTAACAGCTTTCGCACTGACCAAAACCAAGGCCATCATCGAAGAAAACAATGGATTTACCCTCACTCCGTTTTTTTTTTTTTTTTTTTTTTTTTTAACCAACGGCCTAACAACTTTTGTAAATATGAATGGTGCAGAACTTAAACCGAATGGTAAACAAACAAATCTGAAAAAAAAATGGGCTTGCCCCTGAATACCCAAGAAAATCCCAAGAATTTTCTATGACTGGGATGAATATCTATGTGATGATACCCAGATTTCAAGTCAAACTTGAACATGAAACCACCCTTCCTCAAAAAGAGGAATACTGTTGTCATGATATCCTCGTACTTGACAGATTTCCTTTTGAATCAACTTTTTAACTAATCTTAAATCAAGAAATAAGCGTTTCTTACCGTTGGCTGAATAGAGACAGTTAAAAGATTAAAGACATGGGGAGGAGATTGACATATTTCAATGGAACCAAGCTTCAACAACTCCGAAAATTGCTTCTGAAACAAAAACATTTTGATCAACAGCAGAGCGTTATTTTTGGAAAATTGTATAAGAGGTAAGTCGTAAAAAGGGAATGACAAACATCAGTAATGTCAGGAGCGCGATTTCGCGCCAAAAGAACCGTGACTTTTTAATCTGCCCGACACTTTTATATCACATTCAGCATTGTTATCTTCATAATCTGAATAGCTAAAAACTACATCAGAAAGAACAATGACAACCATCATGTAGACCCTACTAGTACTACTGAATTGTACTTATCTTTATTTACTGTACTTGCTGCTCGATTCCTGGTTGCCCGATACCGATTGGTCTTGCTAGACAGGATTCTTTCCAATGCCCTTGCTTCTGTATACAGGGGCAAGACCCCCAAGAAAAGGCTGGTTTGTACTAGGAAACGAAGCCATAGTTTGATCATAAACCTCTATTTCTGCCTTGAAGGAATTTAAAAAATCAGCAATGCCCTCTTTCGAAGCAGCCGCCATAGTAATCAACAGTTAAGTATAGCGG
>CM046853.1:13277322-13279822 GCA_025617745.1 Heliocidaris erythrogramma | reverse complement strand
AGGTCCCGGGTTCGACTCCCGGACAAGCCCTATTAAATATTTTTTAGAAAACATATTTCTTCAAATATTAGGTTTGCTCGTTCGTTTAAAGCATTCTCCGATACTCTTGAATGGGACATAATTAAGAATAGAATACAAATGGAAGTCCACGTGTGGCTCTTTGGTCTAGTGGCATGATTCTCGCTTAGGGTGCGAGATTCCCGGGTTCGACTCCCGGACAAGCCCTATTAAATATTTTTTAGAAAACATATTTCTTCAAATATTAGGTTTGCTCGTTCGTTTAAAGCATTCTCCGATACTCTTGAATGGGACATAATTAAGAATAGAATACAAATGGAAGTCCACGTGTGGCTTGTTGGTCTAGTGGCATGATTCTCGCTTCGGGTGCGAGAGGTCCCGGGTTCGACTCCCGGACAAGCCCAGTCTCTTTTTTTATATTATTGATTTCGTCATTATTATCATTATTATTACCATAAGCATTTTTATTATTATTATTATTATTATTATTATTATTACTATCATAATTATTCTCATGATTATCATGATTATTATTATTATTTTTGTTGTTATTATTATCACTATTATCGGCATTGTTGTTTTATCAGATGAAATCATGTCCTAAAGGAATGATCGATTAAGTTGTAATTGATATACATGTACTTCAAAAATATATATTGGCAAGCTGAGGCTATGAAACATAATGTCGTCATGATCATCAAGTGAGGCTTGTTGGTCTAGTGGCATGATTCTCGCTTTGGGTGCGAGAGGCCCCGGGTTCGATTCCCGGACAAGCCCCGTGGAAACTTTTGTGCTCGCAAGATGTGTCTTTGTATATGATTACCAACTCTAAATTGATAGTCGATTACTCTGATATCGAATATTGTTTTGTCAAATTCTTGAGTTAAATCATGTTACGCATATCTAATTTGATTAACACGCATCCCTTTCCCCCACCTCCCTCTTCAGGTTGCCAAAAACAACCTTCGTTTGAAAGGTATGTATAAAATTTGCATACATTACCGAAGCGGTCTATTTCAAAGAACATGACTTCCACATTTTTGGTGCTGGATATCAATGATGTTTTACATAATAATAATTGAATGTTGACGTGCATTGAACAAGTCTTGCTTGTCCTACGTGCACCCACTATGGAGGAAGGTTGTCATAGGACATTTGGACGCTTTTCAGTTTTATACATCGCATCGGCCCATTCTATGTTGTTCATGTGGCTTGTTGGTCTAGTGGCATGATTCTCGCTTAGGGTGCGAGAGGTCCCGGGTTCGACTCCCGGACAAGCCCTAGTAAATATTTTTTAGAAAACATATTTCTTCAAATATTCGGTTTGCTCGTTCGTTTAAAGCATTCTCCGATACTCTTGAATGGGACATAATTAAGAATAGAATACAAATGGAAGTCCACGTGTGGCTTGTTGGTCTAGTGGCATGATTCTCGCTTAGGGTGCGAGAGGTCCCGGGTTCGACTCCCGGACAAGCCCTAGTAAATATTTTTTAGAAAACATATTTCTTCAAATATTCGGTTTGCTCGTTCGTTTAAAGCATTCTCCGATACTCTTGAATGGGACATAATTAAGAATAGAATACAAATGGAAGTCCACGTGTGGCTTGTTGGTCTAGTGGCATGATTCTCGCTTAGGGTGCGAGAGGTCCCGGGTTCGACTCCCGGACAAGCCCTATTAAATATTTTTTAGAAAACACATTTCTTCAAATATTCGGTTTGCTCGTTCGTTTAAAGCATTCTCCGATACTCTTGAATGGGACATAATTAAGAATAGAATACAAATGGAAGTCCACGTGTGGCTTGTTGGTCTAGTGGCATGATTCTCGCTTAGGGTGCGAGAGGTCCCGGGTTCGACTCCCGGACAAGCCCTATTAAATATTTTTTAGAAAACATATTTCTTCAAATATTAGGTTTCCTCGTTCGTTTAAAGCATTCTCCGATACTCTTGAATGGGACATAATTAAGAATAGAATACAAATGGAAGTCCACGTGTGGCTTGTTGGTCTAGTGGCATGATTCTCGCTAAGGGTGCGAGAGGTCCCGGGTTCGACTCCCGGACAAGCCCTATTAAATATTTTTTAGAAAACATATTTCTTCAAATATTAGGTTTGCTCGTTCGTTTAAAGCATTCTCCGATACTCTTGAATGGGACATAATTAAGAATAGAATACGCAAACCTGGCTTGTTGGTCTAGTGGCATGATTCTCGCTTCGGGTGCGAGAGGTCCCGGGTTCGACTCCCGGACAAGCCCAGTCTCTTTTTTCATATTATTGATTTCGTCATTATTATCATTATTATTACTATAAGCATTTTTATTATTATTATTATTATTATTATTATTATTACTATCATAATTATTCTCATGATTATCATGATTATTATTATTATTTTTCTTGTTATTATTAGCCCATTCTATGTTGTTCATGTGGCTTGTTGGTCTAGTGGCATGATTCTCGCTTAGGGTGCGAGAGGTCCCGGGTTC
>CM046853.1:12258899-12614322 GCA_025617745.1 Heliocidaris erythrogramma | reverse complement strand
TAAAACCTTTATTTTGGCGGAGGAGAATATCTTTGCCAACGATTGCGCTATACAGCTCGAGAAAAGAAAACCCTTTATATCTCTGAACCTTGACCGATTTTAACCGGACCAATGACCATTATCTTCTTCTGTAGGTCACTTGGATCGAATATAATATACATTTGAAAAATCTATGATCTTTGCAAACACTATGTACTACCTTTAAAGTATTATTTTGAAACATGAAGAAAGAGACAGGCTAGTCATAAATCATGTTGAAAGTGGTTTTTCTAAAATACAGAGTGGAACCTGTCCATGTTGAAACAATTTGTTTGTTATTCAGGGAACATTTGGGAATCAGCAAATTAAGCAATACTGTATTAGGAGTGCAATTGTATTTCTGTCATTTTTGTTAATTTTCTGAGTGGAAAAGAGATCACATTTGACATACTTCAAACTGCCTGCCGATCAAGTCCTTGAGTTTCCCATATATCATGGAACAAAGCACAGATGATCTACTTGCAATTACCCTTAGTTTGTACATTTATAAAGATACATTCTTGAATTCATCGTACAGCATCGGAACATAGCAAAAAGGTTGTTGAACCCTTGTTTAAGTCCAGTGGTGAGGTGTCTCGTTTAGATTCCAGACCTTGTGACCATGCAAAGAAACACTCAGAAGAAGCCCCACACAAACAGAATGTCCATCATTCCTTTATCCCTCACAAAAATGTTAATGTGTACATACAGGATTCTCTAATATACATGTAGTTGCGCACCATACATGTAACTGCTACAATTTCAAATAAATTTGGGTCTTAAGAACACAATGGTAACCTTGATGTTATGGTGCTTTTGAAAAGGACAATTGCCAAGATCAGAGGTCATCAGAGGTCAACTGGTTTAGAAAAGAATAATGATGGGTAATTAATGACAGTTGGTACTCTTTGGAAATCTTCATGTTTCTGTTGAAGGTCATCTGGTAATGAAAATGTTATATATGTCCAATGTGTACATTGTTATTTATGACAATTGTGGTGATAAACATATATATAAGTCAAAGGACTTGCAAATGACATGTATATTTCCTATTCTGGTGTCATGTGCACTTTGTCATGGTAGTTCACACCGTGAGACTCTGAAATGGTATTTTAGAAATCAGTTGCTAAGAATGATTTGAAAAATTGAATTAATCTGTGTTATTCTCCTTTTTGGAAACACCAGGACGTGAAAATATAAATTCACAAAAGGGAAAAGGGAAGCCTACTGCAGCTGAAAGAGATGCAGGAGGAAAACAGAGACAACTCTTCCATTGTGACCTTTGTGGCATCAACACAACATCTCCTGAACTTCTTGCAGCCCATTTTGCTGGTAAGTTGTTTTTATGCCTCCTTGTAATGCACATGTATTGCGTCCTTGCATTATAATCACAAATAGAGCTATGCCTGGCCAATATTATATGTTATACTGCCCTGCGGTCACTAGCAAATTTTGTGACTGCAGTTTTAACCATCTTGAGGAATATAAGCTTGATATGCCGTATATAAACACAGCTATATAATTGATATGAAATAAACAATTAACAATCAGTACCAAGTGTATGCAATTTTCATTTCAGAGGTTTAATGGACTTCCAGGTATCTGAGGCATTTTTTTATTTCCTGAGATCAAAATTGTTAGTCTCATTACCATTTCACTTAAAAAAATATTTTCTAATGTAAAGAAGTTCTGTGTGATAGATATTTTTAATTTTGTTCAATTTGTTCACTAATTAATTAAGTCTTAAATATTTCATTTTTGAACAATTTGTGTCTTTCAGGAGACATATTGTGGTGTATCATATGAAATCATAGTTCATAGATCTTTTATTTCCATTATGTCTACAGGTAAAAAGCACAAGCAAAGAATGGAAAACATTGAGAGGAAAAACAGTATGTGTACTGCTACTTCTGCAAATATGTTTTCATGCGAGCTCTGTGGCATTAAAGCTACAGACCCTTACAGTCTGAACCTGCATTTGATTGGTGAGTTATTTAAATCAACTTATAAAGACTATCATAGAGAGAATATTAGAAAAGATTTATACCAGGCACTCCTGTTAATTCTAACTAGAGTCTTGGGGCTAATGATTTCCTTGTTTTAAAGGGTACCAATGGCTAAAAAATAGTTTGCTCTGTATGTTAGAGGTTCTATGTCATTATACTACTATATATTCAAAATAAGGGCTTTAAATATTACTTCTATAAAGAGTTATTGCAAGTTTAATTAGAATAGCATAAAAGCGACTCGCGATTAGACTACTTGACACACCCGTACGCGCTTGCCATGATAAGGGCTCGCGCAGAACGCAACTCGGGAGTTCGGTTCCGCGCGAGCACCTTAATGCTATCCTTTATTTCCTTCATACTCCTTAACTGTTCTTTGAGGTTAATTTCATACTATCTAGCGGTATACAAATTATTTTTTCAGATGGTTGTAAACTTTAAATCCTAAAGAAAAACATAAAACAACTAGAAAGGCCGTCAAAGGCGGCAGACCCACGCCTTAGCGGCGCTATTATTCTTGAAACTGCAGAAATAGATATATTTTTACTGGTTGGTTCCCCTGTCGTTTATAAAAAAAAGTAAACCCAATATAGGTTTTGTTTTGTTGCGATTATTGTTGTAAGCAGTAGCCATTCAAAGGGGATAACAAGAGGCACATCTCCCCCCCCCCCCAATAAATTTTGCCATATCCAGGTCATAACTTTGTGTGTCCCCACCCTTGAAAAAATTCTTCTGAAAAAGATATTTTATTATTGAAACATCCCTCCCCTAAAAGTAATTGAGTAGACATGTCAGAGAGCGTGGCGTGATGAGGAAAAAAATGTTAGCAATTTGTATTCAGTGTTCAGTCATGTCAGTGTTAGTAAATGTATTCATGTTCTATCTTTACATTGCAATTGGGGTTGTTGTTTTTTATCATCGGGCTTGGATAAAATAATTATGACGACAAAATAAGTTGGATCTCGACTTCAAAATGACATGCATGCCAGGCACAGAGCTTACTCACTCAGCTCAGTCACCACCCATCAACAAAGTCAAAGTGTATACTGGCGTACATTCGGCGAACCTCAGCCACCAAATTTTGCAAATCCACACAAATTTAAAAAAATTACGTACAGTTTTTGTATATATTTTACAACTACGAAATCCACTCAAACAGACATAAATGAGTTATAAACTAACTCAAATCTCAAATGACAGGACCGTAATAACCCAAAGAAAAAAGTTCAATCCTACTACAAAACACAGCCACAGCACAGGCACTGTACATGTACTCCCTAGCCCGACCAGACGCCGTTGCTTCGCGACAGCGCTGTGTATAGTTATGTACTCCCTAGCCTACCGTATTCTCCCAACCACACAGCCGCGCCCATTGACATTCACAACACACGCGAACACTTGCGAGTGCGATAGACTCACTCACGTCGAACAAACTCACCAGATTTTCACCGAAAACAATTAAAATCATGTACTACACGTCCACCAGGATAAAATAAATCACAAAAACTTCCACAACAAAGTGGAAAGAACCGGGGAAAATAAACAGAAATGCACAGAAGATAAGAAATAGAGGAGAAATTAGACGTGCTAGGGCCTAGGCCTAGGCCTGAATCTAAATGAAGTTGTAGATAAAAAAAGGTATCGCGCGCGATAGCTATATAGCCTGTACCGTACCGTATACCTAGCGATTTCGATTTCGCAATAGTACAGTTCAAGCGCGCGAAAAATCCCTTGTTGCTGGGATACGTTGGCTTTGACTATTCATTGCAGGCTCGTACGGATTTGAAGTGAAATGGCAAATAATGGGTCTAAAAGTCTTCTAAAATTCATAAACCTGAAATAGATTTTTGGTGAGACGAAGTAATGAGTGTTTTGATTGGCCAAAAATATTTCTGCATCGGCAGGCGAAGTTTGGGGTCATCAAACTTTCTAGTTTCTTTCCTGTCACTATCTGAACTGAAATTCCTATACTTTACTACAGGGTCAAAACTTCAAGGTCACACAGAATTTGCAGGGGTCAACCAATCATCACCAAAATCTAATCGATTCTTTCCTGTCACTATCAGAACATTCCCTGAAAATTTGGTGCAAATCCGTTCACCTGTTCTCTCGTTATCTTGTACACAAACACACAAACAAACAAACAAACAAACAAACAAACAAACAAACAAACAAACATACGGAGCCCTTTACATAATCCTGCCGATTTCATCGGCGTGGGTAAATATATACTCATGTATTATTGTATCCCCCGAACTAGTGTTCGGGAATACTATGGATTTGGCATCGTCGCGTCGCGCCGCGTCCGCGTCCGCTGCAGAGATTTTCTTGTGAGCGCTCTACTGGCTGCAGTTTTTGTCGGATCACCTTCAAATTTCACATGGGGGTGCATTATGGTATAGATGAAGAAGCCTATTGTTTTTGGTGTGGGCGGAGTCATGGTTGCCATGGTAACCATATTTTTAAAGAAATAGTAAAGATTGTTTTGTGAGCGCTCTACCGGCTGCAGTTCTTGTCGGATCACCTTCAGATTTTGCATGGAGGTGCATTATGGTAAGATGAAGACGCTTATTGTATTTGGTGTGGGCGGGGTCGACATGGTTGCCATGGTAACCATATTTTTAAAGAAATAGTAAAGATTTTCTTGTGAGCGCTCTACCGGCTGCAGTTCTTTTCGGATCACCTTCAAATTTTGCATGGAGGTGCATTATGGTAAGATGAAGACGCCTATTGTTTTTGGTGTGGGCGGGGTCGACATGGTTGCCATGGTAACCATATTTTTAAAGAAATAGTAAAGATTTTCTTGTGAGTGCTCTACCGGCTGCAGTTCTTGTCAGATCACCTTCAAATTTCGCATGGAGGTGCATTATGGTAAGATGAAGACGCCTTTTGTTTTTGATGTGGGTGGAGTCATCGTTGCCATGGTAACCATATTTTAAAAAGAAATAGTAAAGAATTTCTTGTGAGCGCTCTACCGGCTGCAGTTTTTGTCGGATCACCTTCAATTTCAAAACAACTAAAAAATGACAAAAGTACAAAAAGGTCAGCAGTAATACCCGAGGTCCCAAATTGCCAATTTATTCATTTCAGTCACAACATTGATTCAAATGGGGGAGGGGTGACGGGTTCGGGGGATACATGTACGTGGACTGGTCCCCCCCCCTCCGAGTGCTCTAGTTTATGTTTTATATTCTTCTGATATAGGTATAGACTCCAGACAATACAGTGTGAGTCAATAAAAAGGAAACCCAGATTCAACCCTAAATATGGTTGCAATCAGTACATATAAATTTAATAAAAGATAATCACATTGCAGTCCATCATGTTTCCTTTAATATGATATTTTTGATCAATAAAATCTGACTATGGACAGCAGAAGAGTAACATTTCTCCTGATACATGTCAAATTTGCTTCTAAATATCGAAAACAAGCTGCTGAAAACTGCTTATCCAATAATAGCGAGCCAATGGAGTAAAATGGAGTCAAAAGCTCAGGCCCCTTTTGACTCCAAATTTGCTTCTAGTCTACCAAAGTTTTAAATGAAACGGCTGGTCGCCTCAAGGTTGCTTGAATGGTCTCTATTCCAGTTGAATGCACTCATAAATAATGAAAGTAACTCCTGAACCCCATTCAGCCTAAACATGGGCAAAGACAATTTTGACATGCTTTTTAAACATGGCCAGTGCTCAGTCATCCATGATCGCAGTTTGGTGAGCAGTTTGTTTTTAAAGATATCAGGGCTTGAATATGGGTTTCCTTTTTATTGACTCACACTGTATAATGTACTCTTTTCTCCATTACAAAACATGAGCGCAAATTTTGAAAGGTATGGAAAATTTGGGCCCAAGAGAATTCCGTGGTTAATCCTTGTTGTACCTTGAGTGCCTTGTAGTATGTTCAGGTATTGTTGATTTTTTCTTTTTAGAAAGCTTTGTGTATCTCCAGATATAAATTGTGATTATAATCATAAATAGCAGGTATCATTTTGATTCTAATTTGAGAATTTTCATGAGTGTGAGATCACAAATACCCTGGATCTTTTATGGAGGAGTTTTATATATATATGCCTCTGTCACCAGAGGCATTGTTTGTTATTGTCTCCCCATTGGTCCTACTGCATGTATCTCGTTATTGTGATGTAACCATATATCTAATAATAGATGAAGCGTAACTTAAAACCTTTTAAAGACACTGGGTAAGGTCAGAGGTTATAAAAATCAGTGTATTTTCAAACAAATGATGCCTTGTCCTCCTGTTGCCTTTTTATACCCCCGCCAAACGAAGTTTGAAGGGGGTATATAGGAATCGGTGTACGGTCGGTTGGTCGGTCGGTCGGTCAGTCGGTTGCAAATCTTGCACATCGAACTACTTCCTCCTATTTGAGCAATGCTCGTGAAATTCGCCACACACAGTGGTCTTGGGATGGGTGTGCAAGGCAAATTTTTTTTTTAATGTGTCGGAAATGCGTTGCCATGGTAACGGCATATTATGGCAATAAATCAGGTTGAAATCTTGCGGATCAAACTACTTCCTCATTTTTTGAGCAATGCTCGTGAAATTCGGCACACACATTGGTCTTGTGAAGATGTGCAAGACATATTTTTTGCAAGTGTCGGAAACTGCGTTGCCGTGGTAACAGCATGTCAACGGCATATTATGGCAATAACTCAGTGGGAACTCTTGCGGATCGAACTACTTCCTAATTTTTCGAGCAGTGCTCATGAAATTTGGCACATACATTGCCATGGTAACAGGATATTATGGAAATAAGTTGGGTGAAATATTACAGATCAAACCACTTCCTCATTTTTCAAGAATGCTCAGGAAATTTAGGGTATTAATCACATTCAGTGATATATTTTTCTCTTGTTATTTCCAGTATATCATGGAAGAGATGTAACTATATTATATTTTAAGGCAATTATTTCAGTAAACTTATATGAAGCAATGGTATGATAACTTGGTAAAAAATATGGATAATTGATTGAAAATAAGCAGGATAGATAAAAGTAAACATATTTGCATCCATCTACTTAATCAAACCATTTATGATGAGCTAAAAAAAATTGTACTACTCTTACAGTTCACAGCACAGTCTCTGAAATTTCATTTCAGTAACATTTCTTACTGAAATGTTTAACAAGGTTCTCCTCTGTTTTCAAGTGTAACATGTACCATGTTCTTTCTCACTGCTCATGCAATCAGGGAAAAAACACATGAAAAATCTGGAGCTGTCTAAGGCTGCTCAGACAAAGCAACTTGAACCGTTGATGGCCTCCACATCACATCCGCCAGGGCAACAAGAATTGAAGCCACCAGAACCTGAAAACAAATCACCATTACCTCCAGAGGTAATGGCAATATAAAACTCTTTTAACCATTTGATGGCCTGAGATAATTCAGCTTTGATACTATGAAAAGTGTGTGTTATACTAAATCAAATCTCATCTAGCTGGTTAGAGAAGGGGATGAGGAAATTTTCTTTGAAGATTTTTCTCTTAGTTTCTATGTCACTTTTTAAAATTTTAATTAATGTATATCAAGCAGTTCAAAAAATGATTTGAAGCAAACTGCTGAAAATTCATCAGGTTTGAACTAAACTAGAGCTGATTGAACAGTTCAAAAAGCATGATTGATTCTTCTTGTTGTGGGCTCTGTTAAATTGGTATGTGATGTCTAACTCTGATACTGAATAATGTGGCTAAATCTCTGCTGACCCCCCCCCCCCTCCATTGGTCACCGTGTAGAGATATCATGCTATTTAATTTTGTATACATGTGTATATTCACTTTGCAGCTCTTTGAAACAGAAGGAGGGGGAAATGAAGAGCTTCAACCAGAAGGGATTGCTGTTCCCCCCAAAAGCCAAGGTGGTATAGTATCAGCTATAGCTCAAAGCCTCCAAGAAACGGCAGCTGACATGCCAGAGCTCAGATTTTAAACATTGGGTTGATAATCCAGGTATCTCAGACTCTTTATATATGATGTGTCACCACAAAACCCAAACAGTGTCATAGTTTGCCATATGAGTGAAAATAGGGAAAATTATATTTTGAGACAAAGTTTTTCAATTCAATTCAATTCTGCAAAGTCCATGTACAAAGTAATGTTATCCATAGAAATAACCTCGCTATTTGGTCCTCATTTTTTATCTGGCTTACACAAAATACCAAGCATTTTTTAATTTGCTATTCATATTTACTTTTCAGTATATGCACCTTTTAAATGTGTACTTAATACCAATTTTATTCTGTACACATGGTGATATACTGATATTTGTCTTTTCTGATTCAATATATTTCTGAGCTGTTAAGAAAGGCTTTGAATATCATAATCCATTTTGTATTTTCAAATTGGTTAAACTGTACATATTGTCTTTTTATACCTACCAAACAGAAATGTGATACTGTACTATAGCATCATTTCTATGTAAATGTGATCATTGTTATTATATTTGTTGGAAGTTATGTGGTATCAATAAGTATTCCGTCAATGCAGCATACTGTCCGTTTATTATATTTTTGAATTGCTCTGTGCAAAGCATTCTTCAAACTATCATTTTCACTCTAAAATTTGAAAAATAATGCAGCAAAAATGAAAGAAAGAAAACCCAAGAGCTGAGAGCAATTAAATTTTTGAAGTTCACAAAAGTTCTAGTGAAAATTTGAAAATGTATTGCAGTTTGGAAATCTCACTATAAAGGGAACTTTGCATTGTAGACTTGTGCTTGTGCAGAATCATGATTCGTTACATTTTTTCCCATTTGTGTTATTCAATATCCAATATCCATTGATATATCATACCAACCTTTCCATGGCCTTGTCTTATAAAGAGTTTGATTACAAGTCCTCCAATCAGTCACCAGTTTACAATCTCCTACACTATTGCAATGAATTTTAACCCCTTCCATGCCACCTGATATTTGAGCAATTGTCAAAAATGAACTTTCAAGAGGCAGTTACTAATTTTCAGTTAGTTTTTTCTTGAGTAAACTGGACAAAGATATATTCCATAGGAATAAACATTATATTGAAGGCACCGGTTTCTGAGTGAGGAAAAATTTTCAAGCCATTCTAAGCCTAAACATAATGTTGACACTCCAACATTTGGGCGGGATTTGCCGCCCACGGCATGGTAGGGGTTAAGTTGCGATTAATTCAAATAAATTGCAGTTCTTACAAAGCCCGTAAATATATCAGCAGAAAATGTAAAAGTGCTTACAAGCTTTTATGCCTCCGCCCACCAAAGGTGGGTGCCGGAGGCATTATGTTTTCGGTTGTCCGTCCGTGTGTCCGTCCGTCCGTCCGTCCGTCCGTCCCACTTCTCGTTACCGCGATATCTGAAGAATCATTTGAGGTAGGAACCTCAAACTTGGTACTAGTCTGTATCCCCATACGAAGATGAACTGATTAGATTTTGGGGTAAGTAGGTCAAAGGTCAGAGGTCACAGAGGTCAATTTACATGAAATTACATGAAATTCTTGGTTTTTAGCACCGTTACCGCGATATCTCAAGAACTGTTTGAGGTAAGAACTTCAAACTTGGTACTAGTATGTTTCCCTATACGAAGATGAACTGATTAGATTTTGGGGTAAGTAGGTCAAAGGTCAGAGGTCACAGAGGTCAATTTACATGAAATTACATGAAATTCTTGGTTTTTAGCACCGTTACCGCGATATCTCAAGAACTGTTTGAGGTAAGAACTTCAAACTTGGTACTAGTATGTTTCCCTATACGAAGATGAACTGATTAGATTTTGGGGTAAGTAGGTCAAAGGTCAGAGGTCACAGAGGTCAATTTACATGAAATTACATGAAATTCTTGGTTTTAGCACCGTTACCGCGATATCTCAAGAACTGTTTGAGGTAAGAACTTCAAACTTGGTACTAGTATGTTTCCCTATACGAAGATGAACTGATTAGATTTTGGGGTAAGGAGGTCAAAGTTCAGAGGTCACAGAGGTCAATTTACATGAAATTACATGAAATTACATGAAATTCTTGGTTTTTAGCACCGTTACCGCGATATCTCAAGAACTGTTTGAGGTGAGAACTTCAAACTTGGTACCAGTATGTATCCCCATAGAAAGAGGAACCGATTAGATTTTGGGGTAGGTAGGTCAAAGTTCAGAGGTCACAGAGGTCAATTTACATGAAATTACATGGAATTACTGGTTTTTAGCACCGTTACCGCGATATCTCAAGAACTGTTTGAGATAAGAACTTCAAACTTGGTACTAGTATGTTTCCCTATACGAAGAGGAACTGATTAGATTTTGGGGTAAGTATGTCAAAGGTCACAGGTCACAGGTCAATTTACATGAAATTCTTGTTTTTTAGCACCGTTACCGCGATTTCTGAAGAACTATTTGAGGTAAGAACTTCAAACTTGGTACCAGTATGTATCCCCATAGAAAGAGGAACTGATTAGATTTTGGGGTAGGTAGGTCAATTTTCAGAGGTCACAGAGGTCAATTTACATGAAATTACATGGAATTACTGGTTTTTAGCACCGTTACCGCGATATCTCAAGAACTATCTGAGGTGAGAACTTCAAACTAGGTACCAGTATGCATCCCCATAGAATGATGAACTGATTAGATTTTGGGGTAAGTAGGTCAAAGGTCAGAGGTCAATTTACATGAAATTACATGAAATTACTGGTTTTAGCCTCGTTATCAAATGAAATAATTTTTCTGTCTCCTGTGCATTTTAAGTGAAAAGATTTGTCATTTTGTTGGACCAATCCTTTTTTATAGAGTGTACATGTATGCCATACATTTCCAATCTGGTGATGGCGGAGGCATAAATTCCGACCGCGCGCGGTCGAATATTCATCTAGTTTCATTTTCCATCTTTTACACTGCACCACACTTGTATTAGGAAATTCCTGTCTGTAATGGCACTTCGGTTAATGTTAAAAACAGAATTTATCCTGTTTGTTTTCTTCACCTAAAATAAACAACGTTTAAAGTAGTGGTTCAAAACGTGGTGGTTACAAGTTTCGTAGGAGTTGTTTGGGGGTTCCCCTTTGGGAGTCTTAAATGAAATAAAATCATTTTGAATCCCTTATAATTCTGAAATTGAGCATTGTTTGGGGATTAATGCTACTGACCAAGAATATCTAGTGTTGTCACATTTCAGATTCAAAGTGATGGGATGGGTGTATGGTATAAAGGGTTTTGAACCACTGTTTCAGTTGTCCTAAATTTGAAAACATTAAATAGAAGTGTTAGGTACCTGAAAGTTTAAGAACCAGAATGGGGTGCACTGAATTTCTTAGCATCACATCTTGTTCTGTTCAATTTGATGGTGGTAAATTATATCCAAATACTCCCTCATTCATAACATATTTACATAATAGAAGGAGGCAGTTTTGTCACTGTTGGAATACCCCTGGGGTAATTTTTATGTTTGATTGCCGTAATGAGTTATTTAAAACCCTTTCTTCTTTTTTCAAAATTTGTGTGTACATAAATATATTTAATATGTTCCAAATACAATATTTTAATGTTACTTCTCTGTAGCTCTTGCAAGTCACATATTTGCAAAATATTTCTGTGAAAAAGGAATAGTCAATTCAACAGTCCAGGGAAAAGTATAGAATTTCATGAGACACCTTTGTATGGAAGAAATTGAGGAATGCATTGCTATGTTGTGAGTGATATACATGTATATCATGTTGATTTTTTTATTAACATCCTTGTACGTTTGTAAATATATATTTGGTAAAGTGGGTGGACCAATGCCATGATAATGATGTTTTCTATGAAAATTGCAAATCGCAGGCAGGCAGGCAGGCAGGCCAAGAGGCCAGTATGTTATTCTCAAATATTCATCAGTGTATGTCCAGGTTACAGGCAAATTACAGGGCTTTTTCCATTTGTTGTTAGCCTAATGCTGCCCAAAATATTCAGCCAATTGTTTCAGAAAGTGAAACTCTGTACATGTCCAGTAAAAAGCACCGACAGTCTTGATACATATACATGTATGCACATAAGGGATTACTCATTCTATAGGGCAGCACAACCAGTTTGTAATTATCATTTTTAATGATTTGGCGTCACCTGTGCCTGATGTCGATGTTTGCAAACTATTTGGCTATTGTTAATTTTCTATCAGTTTGCTTTAGTAATGTGAGCAGTTTGTAGTTTTGAACAAAATTCAATATAAATTTGTTCCAATTCTGAGAAGTTTGTTTTTGCCCCTGTCATAAACAGAACTTAATATTACATTTGAAGAGAGTGGAATATGTTCATTAGTACCATGTCAGATGGGGGTAACCTTGCTAGTCGTAAGGACCGCTATTCATAAAAACCGCTATACATAATGTGTGACTAAATGAATAGCGGTCCTTCTAAATAGCAAGCAAACCTTAGACAAATTACCTCGCTATTCATAAGGACCTCCATTCATAAGGATAACTATTCATAAGGACCGCTATTCATAACACATGTTAAATGAATAGCGGTTTTCTATGAATAGCGGTCCTTATGAATAGCGAGCGGACCCCGTTAGATGTACTATGATTTGAATACTGAATGCAACGAAGGAATGCGTTTGTTTTTTTTAAATAAAAAGGAAGAAAAATAAGTAAATTCTTGTTGTAAACAAGGCCAAAGTTTTGTCCTCAAACATATAGAGCAAACTTGCCAAATGTTTAGAGCTTTGTTATTAATCATTGTTAAAGCAAGATTTAAGAGTGAAATATGCCTCAAACTGAATATTCCCTTGCAAAGGTCTGCAGCAAACTGGGAAAGGGTATGATAAAAAAGCTAGTTGAAATAAATTTGTTATAGATAAATGTATGTACAACAGTTGATATTTTAGATGCGATTAAAAATTTTTATGGCCATGTTTGTTTTTTCCAGTTCTTTCGTTTCCAGTTCTTTCCATGTAATTGGCAGTGTTGTATTCGAGGCCGGCCTCGAGGCCATAATTTAGTGGCCTTGGCCTTGGCCTCGGCCTCAGACCGAGTCACGTGTACAAAACCTATGGAAGGTATCATTTTTCAGTGGCCTCGTGACTTGGAAGTGCTGGCCTCGAATACAACACTGGTAATTGATGTGCTTGGGAATGCCACAGACCTTACATCATTTCTTTAAAAAAAAATGACTCTGTTGTGTATATTTTGGGGGTGTCATGGTCTACATGTATAATAAAGTATGAAACATTGTGATAATGGATTACCATTAACGGTAACTTTGCCATGGAAACCTTGATTTTGATTGGCTGTTGAGTGATGTTACCATGGTAGTTACTATTGATGGCAGAGTTACCACTAATGGTAAGTTTTATGCAACAGGGCCCAGAATGGAGCTCTCCTTTATATGAAGTATTTGCTAACATTTTGATTACTTTTTGGTCAAACTTGGTGCTAGTATGTATCACCATAGGAAGACGATATTAGATTTTGGGGGACGTAGGTCAAAGGTCACAGAGGTCAATTTCTGAAATTGCAGGTGTTAGCCTCGTTTTCGCGATAACTCAAGAACCACATGAGCTATGAACTTCAAAATTGGTGTTAGTATGTATCACCATAGGAAGACGATCTGATTAGATTTTGTGGTACGTAGGTCAAAGGTCATAGGTCGCAGAGGCCAATTTCTGAAATTTTATGCGTTGGCCTTGTTCTCGCGATAACTCAAAAGCCACGAGGTATGAACTTCAAACATGGTGCTAGAAGTATCACCATAGGAAGACGATCTGATTAGATTTTGGGGTATGTAGGTCAAAGGTCAATTTCTGAAATTGCAGGTGTTAGCCTTGTTAATGCGATATCTCAAGAACCATTTTGAGGTATGAACTTCAAACTTGGAACTAGTATGCATTTTTAAATTTATTTTAGTATTGTTTACCCAGGGTAACCACATCAGTGAGTAACACACTGTTATACTTGCAGGCCCTGCATAACACAAAAATGAGACACATACAAACAAGATCATATACACATATAATCATGGGCGAAAAACAAAAACAACAACACAAAGACAGACCTGCAGGAGCACGTGTGTCCATTATAACAATTATGTTAATGCAAGTAGAATAGTCAAACTTGAGATAAACTTGAGACAAATTCAATTAATGTTGTTTCTAAATCTCCAGTACAAAGTAACAAAAGATTGTTTCGATGTAGCACAACGAACCCTACTATCAATTTGGTTCCATAGCATCACCATTAGATTTTTGTTCACGTAGGTCAAAGGTGACAGGTCATGGAGGTCATTATACAGGTGTATGTGAAATGAATGTTTTTTTACATTTGTTGTCACCATATCTCATTTATTTTGTATTCATGACTAGGAGGAGATAAGTGATCAGACTTTTGGGTTATAAGGTGTAAGGTCAAATGTCAAAGAGGTACATGTAATTAGAGGCTTTTTATTCTGGTTATCACAATATTTCAAGAACAGTTTCAGGCAGAGGCATAAAGGAGACGCAGTCACATTCATCTTGAATAGTTTGAAAATTCAGTGAGTTTTGGGGTTCAATGGGTCTAATTTAGGTATTAACAGAAGCCTATAAACATACTTTAAACATTTCTACAAAAGATTACACATTTTTGATAAACCCATGTAGTGTGGCTTTAAAGTGTTCATTGGAACATGCAAATCTGTACAGTGGGACCTCGTTATAAAGACCACTGTTATAACAAACTCTCATTATAACAAGGTAATTTTGCCAGTCAACTTCTTTGTATTCTATTGTTTTTTAGCCCTG
Organism: Heliocidaris erythrogramma; assembly: GCA_025617745.1. Classification (NCBI taxonomy): domain Eukaryota; kingdom Metazoa; phylum Echinodermata; class Echinoidea; order Camarodonta; family Echinometridae; genus Heliocidaris; species Heliocidaris erythrogramma. The sequence continues at coordinate 12,599,579 of CM046853.1, read as the reverse complement.
ATATAACAAGGTTTCAATATAAAGAGGTAATATTCTTGGTCCCAAGGAGTTTGTTATAACAAGGTTCCACTGTATTTGCAATCTTTGTTCCATTCATCACAATTTACTATCAAAAAATCAAATCTGAAGTGCTTGTGGTGTAAAATAATGAGACCCGAAGATAGGATGTTTTGACCAAAAATGTTGCTACATTTTGACTGAAAAGTGACTTTTTGTAAGAAAACCATGCCTAAATATGCTTCTCTTATTTTAGTACTCATAATTAAAGAGCCTTTTGAACAAATATTTCTTGAGTTATCGCCTAATTTTGTGATTTTGGGCAAGGGAACATTTTCTGTGGAATTGCCCATCTGGCAATAGGGTGCCCTGATACACTGGGCAAGTAATTCTGAAGCACCATTTTTTTTTGTTGTTCAGACATGAATGCCAGTAAATGACAAATGCGAACAAGAAAAGAAAGAAACTTGAAAACAACTTTATGCATTTCATATGTATTCATAAACAATTCAAAGTTCAATACAGAATACAATTGGTTTCAATAGTATACTACAAAATTTTAAGTTCACAGTACATGTACAACATATGTACTGAGCAAATATTTTTATTTTTATTACAAATGTATTTACACTTTAAAAAACCAGTACTTACATCTACCCATTAAAACCTATCAATTACACGATGGCACTAGTGAGAAAGTTAATGTTAATTACTATATTAAAAGCATGTGACAAATTGATTGTACATACATGTATCCATTTTCTATCAGTATTTTAAATCTTCAATGCAACAAAATATGTGCATATGGGACTAGATCTGAAAAAAAGACAACATGGGTCATACTGTCTTTTCTCCTCAAGACATGAATGAATTTATTTAAAATATTTTTGTGCCATAAAGTGACCGAAGCGGAAAGGGGATGGGGCAAAGAGAAAATGGTTATGAAGATTGAGAGAATTCACAATCATGTTTTATTTTACTGGAAATCATATTTCTGCACTGAAGATGGGAAAGATATTCAAAATGGCAATGTGTGTATTGATGTAAAACAAAAATAGTACTGGTTGCTAAATAACACTTTCCAGGATCTGCCAGCAGTACCTGAAGTGTAGCAATTATATTGTAAAGTAAATATTAACTGAAGGGCCTACAGTAATGCTGCAATGATAGTATATACTATACCTGTATAGGCTGGAGTGAACAATACCACAAAATAAAACCAAGCAAACTTGTCCATCCATTAAAATTAAAATTGGGGTTGGAGGGGCAGTATGAGCATTAAAATTAATTTCTTGCAAATACAAATCTGACAAGTCCTGAACATCGATCAAGCTATCTTTTCCCATTAAAAATAATGCCATAATCAAGAAAGGCATCTCGTGCCCTTCTTCGAAAACAAAATAATTTAAGAACGGTATCAAAACAATAAATCATGCTACATGATGAGAGCTTCCAAAACTTGTCAACATCAGTTGATTACTTTTCTGTACCGGTAAGCATTATTTTCCTTCTCTTCCAGAAGATTCCATTTCACCTATTATAGGGTAAAAAGGAAAATAGAATAACATCCTATTCACTTTTAATATCTTCTACTTTGTCCTTGGATCTCCGGCATGTCAGAACAAGTTTGATACCAAACTCAAATTTTAAAAATTCTGTAAAAAAAGTCATATGCACTTTTGAGGTGCAAGAGTAATAGAGTATGAACAAAGAACAAAAGAAAAAAAAAAGAAATGGGCTAATGTAAGACCTGCATTTTACATTTCTTGCATTCATATACCTGTAATGGTCTTCTTATTTATACAAAACAAAAATAAAAGGAACCTATTTCAATACTAACAAGGTGATGTAATGATTGTGTACAACAAAATAAAAAGAAATGAATACTACATGAACAGGTATAAAAAAAAGATACAAAATATTCCTGCAAAAGAACAGACACAAAATAATACTACAAACACAACATGGCAGTATAAGATAGAAAATGATGTTAAAATGTTGTAGATCAGCTGAAAATGTTTGGCAAAATATGTTCTATTTCACTCCAGAAAATGGAGACTACAATTACTGAATACAGAAGGCTTTTAAACGAAGGTGCACTCACGTTTTGACTGCAAGAGACAAACTATTGCCTACAATCACAGCCCTAAAGAGCTGGTCAGACCTTATTGATAACAAGATTTTTGGTTAAAGATACACCTTACAGCTGCCCAATTATTCAAATACACAGGCATTTTTACATGCACACATAGCATAGTAGGATGTACCTTTAACTGAAAATCTTATTATCGTTCTCATTATCGGTGAGGTCTGACTGGGCAAAACAATCACAATATAACCTATACATGTAGTTTGAAAGCTGAATCAAACAATTCAGCTCATCAAGAACTGCCAGGCAGACCGAAAAGATTCAAGAAAATGTTTGCCATTCTTAGCATTATATTTAAGAAATATACTCTAACCAAACACAATACCAAGAGTTCTGAAAATGCAAAAAGATTGCAGTAGAATTGATGGATGCATTCCAATGGGTGTCAATGAGAGAAATTGTTTCAAATATGAGATAACTTGAAATTTCATCCATAAACAGATGTGAAGCTGATTGTAAAATGATATTTACAAAGTCAATGATGAGCAGAACAAAATATTTCAGAAAGGGCATTCCAAGAATAACCAAACTGAGGGTGTGTCAAACATTCCGAGCCATTTTTTCAAGACTAACACAGCATCCCAAACTTCTCACCAATCATAAGTTGTAAACATCAGAATTTGAGGATAAAATTTGTCATTAGAATGCAAGCATTATAGGCACACTTTATGCATTTTTAGAACCTTGCAGGTTCCTAAAACGTGGAGGAAAGAAGTACATGTATGACAATTTTAGAAGGATAATACCTTCGCGCAAAATGTGCAGTCATATATCTTGCACATTAATAACATTAGGGTCAATTGCTTCAACTAACATTTGATTTATGGTTGTATACTGGAGTTTCAGACAAAATATTTTATTAATATTTCATAACACTGGCCATCCTATCAAATAAGAAAAATGAACATTTTATTTGCATGAGGTCAATAGTACCTTTTAATGATGCTTAAGTTATTTCTGAAAGAGTACTTGTCAAATACCATTGACAAATATGTTCTTGTGTACGAACATTACAAAATGTATTAGAAGTACACACATTTTAACTACTTTTGGATCTAGTACATGATTATGACATTAATAGAAAAGTACATTTCAAATAATTCTCACTTTGGCATTAATCTACAGTTCATCAAATATGTACATAGTAAAATCACTGTCCAATATTTACAAAGATAAAAAAGTGAAGAAGACAGAACTGGCTGATAAATACATGCAATAAGCCGTGCACAGACTTACAATGCCTTTCAACCCACACATAATCTAACACTTAAAAGCTACAAAAGGCAAGTCCTTTTCTGAAATAAGAGTTTGTGGGTTCCTGTTTTCATGAATTACAGCTACATGTACTTCTATTTTGTAGTACCATTCAAATCATTAGCTGTTTATTTATCGATTAATCTTTTTAGACTAAAAAGACATGCATCAAAATTATTCATATCATGAAAGAAACTGAGAATGCATTACAAAATCAAGGATTGTGATGCCTTGATAAGTTTTTATACACTCACAAATGCTTGCAATTACAATTGTCAACATCTAAATATAGTAGTAATGAAACCCATTTCATTAAAATGATATCCTTATCTGCTCCTTTCATACCATACACATGAATTTATGACTTGCTTCAAACCCAACACTTCAGCAAATACCCTGTGTTATTTCATGATGATATTAACATTTCATGATGATATTAACTACATTAATGTATGCTCTGTACATTTTGAATGTTGAGTCATTAATCCATAGCTTGAGGAAGTAAATTTGTGGGTGACTCCAGGTTCAGAGTTTATTCCTCCTTCCAAATATTACAGCCTATGGTCTACCTTTCTTGAAGATGCGATCTAGGTCTTTGACCACTCGTTTAAGTCCACAATCCTCTAACCCTTCCCTCAGCATCGCCTTAACGTCGTCATCACAACGACATCCATGCTCCTCCCTCCACCATCGAAGGAGCACAGCCATGGCTTTATCCTGTGTGGATCCACCACATAACTCCAGGGTGCTTAGCTCCTTCTCCAGAGAGGGGCTCCTGGAGACAGGTAGCATCCTGGCAAACCTCTTCCAGTTGATGGCTACAGAGATGGCCTTGGATGATGCTTCAAATGCTGCCTTCAGATCTTCATCTATCAATGGGATACAGAAGTAGTGTTCATTTAACAAATTAGCATACTATTTTATTTGTACATAAAACTTCATTTAGCAACCTAAATTAATGGATGGACATATAGCTTTATGGAGCTTCCAAATATAATTTCATATGCCATATCAATGTTCTTTCCTTAATATTCAACAGAGGGGTTTGACAAACAAGGGTGCTTAACAAATGTGAAAGTACATGTACATGGCAAAATTTATGGGAGACTACATCTTTCCACATCAAACTAAAATTAAAGTTAGTCTTAACTCTTTACAGGCTTTGGAAATTTAATAGAACAAATAGTGGGCTTCCACAGTCGGCTTTTGTAACATGGACAGTGTTTTTAGCATATCCTCAAAACAACGTGGCGTTCTGGAAGTTTGATTCTAGCAAGTAAAAGAAATTGCTATATGTTTTTTGATTTTATAAAAATGCTGTTCAAGATGATGACTTACCTGGGACCTGATGGATGTTGACTCCTGCCCATTCCACAGGGTGCTGCTTGGGAGGACCTCCTGATGATGAGCCTTGGGGTTGGTAGACTTCATATTCAAAAGAAAAGATTTGAAGTATATTAAAAAAAACTGTTAATCAGTTTTTTACTGGCATGCTTTATATTACACTAATTCAATATCACTAGAAAACTAGAAAAGTCCATTGCCGCGCAATGCGAATGTATCCCCCGGCAATGGCAGCGATTCGAAGGTGGGACAAAGAACCTCCCTTAATCTACAATGTGTGTAGATTAGAGTATAATGCATCTCTATAGAAAATTCAAAAGAAATCTGTCAAGAAATGTAACCTCAGAGCGCACACAAGATATCCACTAAAATATGACCTTTGACCCTATGAAAGATGGAACACTGGAGGCAGCATCACCAAAAACTGTAGAGGTCTAGAGTAATCTATGATGGACCTCCATACAAAATCTGAAAGAAAGCAGTCAACAAATGTGTCCTCCAGAATGCATGCAACCAAAATATGATGGAACACTGGGGGACAGCATCACCAGAAATTATAGGTGTCCAGATTTTACCAAGATACAACTCCATACAAAGTCTGAAAGAATTCCGTTGAGAAATGTGACCGCTAGAGCGCACACAAGAATGTGACGCCGCCGCGAAATGCTGCTGAATCCAAAGTATGCTCCGGCATTCTGCCGGGGGATACAATAAGAAAGAAAATAGCGGTGAAGAATACAATAATATTTAACAATAGATATAGCTGATATGAAATTGAGTTAAGAGAGGAGGGGAGAGGGGAAATACACCAGAAACTGTAAGCTTAAGATAACCAGCAAAATGAAAGAAAACTTAAATACAGAATAAGTATAAGAGAAGAAATGGAAAGTCTGATGATAAACTATTTGTTAAGGCAAAATAAATATGTAAAACAAAGGGAACATTTTATGAAGAGAAGACAGACAGAGGTGTTTTCAAGTGGCATAAAACAAGAAATACATAAACGATCCACATACATACTATAAAAATAATGAACAATAATATGAACTAAGAAATTTTACGATGTGCATTAATTAGCATAGAGTCTACAACTGGATAGGAAAAACATATAGTGGAGAGAACATTTGTAGACCATGGACTAATTGAGGTCAGCATACATGTACATGTATTACACAAGTACAAACAAAGGGAGATAAGTTCAATATATGATCAAAACAATCACACCTGGTCCATCAATATATCCCAACATTTCCTGTAGTAGTCTCTGGGCACCCAGCCAAAAAGCCAGAGAGGATGTACCGTGTTTAGATTTGGAAGACATCCAAGAGTGCACCCATAAAATGTCAAAAGTGTGACATCACTGCTCTAATACCACCATGATGGATGTGTTTATCACTATCATGTCCTATGCTGAGAGCAAGAAGGCCACACAGTTCTGATTACTCATACTTTAAAACAGAGTTACACCCTTCTGGCTCTCCACAAAAAATGTTTTTATTATTCACAGACAATACTTGCAAGACATATACCGCGTTTACACATTGATCCGACTCGCGGGTTCGATACGCGAGTCGTGTCGAACATGGCAATTTTGTGATGTATAAACGCGATCAGTGTGATCCGAGATTCGGGTCGAACACGCCTTTTTAGCTCCGTCAGAAAAGTAGCTTCCGATCTGCGAGTCGTATCAGACCCGGCAATAATGCTGATGTATAAACAGAAAGCTGTGTTGAACACGGCAATTTATGAAAGGGAAAACAAAAAGAAAAGAAGAAAAACATAAGAAAAAGGAAGAAGAGAGAATGAAAAACAATGAAATTCATGAAGAATTAAGATTAAACAAAGAAATACATAAACAAATATAGAAGAGAGAAGATGAAAGTGATCTGCGATCCGCAATTCTATACATGTTGTCCTCCCATGGGAGCTTGAGGCGGGTTCGACACGAGAGTCGTGTCAGACCCGCGAGCCGGATCAATGTGTAAACAAGGTAATATTAGTACTAGCAATTATTCTAAAACCATAAATGTCAAATGCAATCAAGAAGATGACAGAAGGAGACTCGAAGGAGCATTGTGTTATTCAATGCTTTGGAAGTTCTCCCTTTGATCCTCATCCTCACTTTCCTACATACATGCATACATGACATGTACATGCACTTACATGTACAGGTATATTAGGTACCAAAAAGTATGTTTGTCCATTTGAAGCCTATAAATAGTTGACACTTTTTAAACAAATCATCCCCTCATTATTTAATTCACAATCCTTGTAACAGTCAAATGTTAGATAATAGTAACTTCATTTGTTAACCTGATCGTCACATGTTCATCACTAATTTTCATGTTTTCCTGTGAATATATGCTTAACATGGATTTAAAGGTGCATACATTTTTGTGTCAACAAACTGGATTTGAGGTAGTTACAATGTAGTACAGTCATTTATAGACTAAATATATATTTCCAGTGATATTCATTGGTGAGAATACATCACAATTTATATCTATAATACCATGATGTTTTATTATTTATTTTTGAGACATTAATATTTCTGAAACAAAACTTACTATGGAAGGTGCAGTTTTGAGGCTGCTCAACCACCCAATTAGCCTCTCCTTGAATGTCATAGGAGTTCCGCACTCTTGGCTGCTGCCTCATCAAAGGGCCTATTCAAATGAATGGTGAGAAATTTGATAAAATTAATCAATTACCCATGGACATTCACATACACACATGTACATACCGGTACATGATATAAGCTGAAAAATACTGTAAGCTTTGATAGATGTGCTCTTTTTTATAAGATAATTTTCAGACAGCACAATATCCTTTACTTGTTGGTAAAAACAAGATAATATGAATGTTGAAAGAATAGATAAGGAACTGGAATTTGTCAAATGGTTCAGGCTGGATTATTGGTATGTTGGACAAAAAAAGGCCACAGAACTTTTCAGGAGTAAGCATTTTTGAAGAGTACAGTGTGCATCTTTAAAATTTGAATGAATTTGTAAACTTACCCTAAACATCTCAATGTGAAAAAATGACTTATTTTTAATTTTTTGATTACCAATATTTATTGGCTATTATCTCTAGACTATGCATATGCAGTAGATGAACACATTCTATGGACTACATCAATGGTCTTCACAAATACAGGCTATGTTGAGTTTCTGTTATGATATATTGCTCAATTGATTACAATTTCAAGCATCCTTCTTTTTTTAAAAAACCCCAGAGGTTTCAAAAGAGATAGATGGGGCTACAGACAATTTAACAAAGTAAATGAGCTTATAATCTACCTTGTGAATGTTGTCTTGGGATGACATCAGCTGTTCTCATCCTCTTGGTATCTGGTTCAGCTGGCATCGGAGTGATCATATCATCACCACCATCATCTTCATCTCTTTCTTTCCTCTTTCTAGGAGATACTGATACACCTGCCTTATCCAATGGCCTCTGTGTTTCATCCTGCAATTTTCGCTTCAAGCCAGTTGATGTCCTCTGATTTGCATTATCACTCCCAGTTTCAGAAGAGGTATCCTTTCTGTAACATTCTAAAGTGGTATTGTCTAGTACCGTATCTGACAAAGGCGAGTGTGGAGCATTTATGTTTTTAGTTCTGATGTCCTCTAAGGAAAGTCTTGATGGAATTGATTTCACCTGAACACCAACACTACTTCCTGCATTGTCAAGCTGCTGGGAGCTTCCATTATCATTTGGACTAAATGAAGTCCTCCTCTCATTCGATCTGATGATATAATTTGGTGGCATGCTTACACCGAGTACTTTTCCAGTGGCATCTTCTGATAGGCACGGGTCCAGCGCAGGACAGAAATTGTTATTGAAAGCTGAATCTTCATCTCTTTGGATGCAGGCAAATCTGTACATCTCCGACTCAGACATCCCAGCATGCACCTGATCTTGAGAACAATAGCCATCATCATTGTCATTTTTGTCCTTTGCCCTTCTGTCAAGGTCAGGAATGACAGAGCACAACAGAGTCTTTGAGGGAGAGCCATCTGTTTCATCCTCACCTAAAGGCAGTATCACCCTGGAGGAGTCTACCTCATCTTCACCATGGGATTGGAAGAGCCGGTCAGGAATGGCAAAGTTACCATTGATTTCATTCTGTTGATACACCAAGCCTCCTGCATCATCCATTTTGGAAATCCTCTTGCAGTGGTCTTGATGTTTATAGATGTCCTCTTGCCAAATTCTGTCCAATATGGATCCTAAATAGGAGAGATAGGAAGCACTGTAAATAAAACACACAAATGACCCTCAGTAACCCACTAACCTAATGTGGCAGTTAAAATGCAGAGTGAACTAAAGTGACGACATGCTTTCCACGTTTTCTAAATTTATCTAAACTCAGATTCTCCTGAACTATCGACCCTTGTTATGATTGGCAGGAAGCTACCAATAAGGTGCATCTGGACTTGCCCAGACTATTTTGAACATGTCAAGTATTGTTAGAATACCCTGGGATCATCAACTTTAGAGAAGTAAAAGAAACAACAACAAGACATTCAAGGTTACAAATGAAATAGTGTACTAAGTGATATCGATAAAATAAGGGGCATGAATAGAATTATGTTTGCATTCTTATCATGATCAAATTTTGAGAGATTCAAAAAATTTATTTATTTTTGGCGGGGGGGGGGGGGGTTGACTTGGAAAGTGCACCGTCACTTTTCTTCAAACGAACCCCTTCTCTCTGTTCTAAGATATACCTCATTGTCTCTAACAAAAGGCATAGAGAGAGAGAGAGCCTTTCCTGTTTCTATCCCCAGGTCAGTTTCACCTCACTATCTTCAAAACAAGGTATTATGTCATATCCAAATTTACTAATAAAACAAGGTCTGTCCTCTGGAACTATGCCAATTTTTATTGTACCAGTCTCTCAGTTTAGTTTTGCTTGGCAGATGAGGGATGAATTCACTACTATCACATTAAGAATTCCAACTTCTTTCACAGAAAAAAAAATATATATGACACATTTAAGATACTTGCCTGATCTTTGTCTCAAAAATAGCTTTTCAAATTTTAAAGGTTTTAAATATACACGGCTTTTTTATAAAAATCAATACCAAACATTTGGAAAATACACCTCTTGATGTTCCAGAGGTTTCTTACATAGTGGAATACTTATCCCATGGATGTTTCAAAATGACAAGTGGTCCCAATATACATGTAAATATAAACTACTATTTAAATAATCAAAATAATTCTAATAATAAAAACTGTGGTTACACTTTATAATTGAAAAAAAGGAAGAAGAAAGAAAGGAAGAAAAAAAAAGAAGAAAAAAAAAGAAAGAAAAGTCAGCAGAAGATGGCAGCAAACAGTGTTTTTAGGTTTGCAAAATGCAGTTTCATGTTCCCACTCCTAAATTGGAAAGTGGCCAAATTTGAACTATTAACCACATTTTACCTTATGTTTGCATATCAAGACCTACATGTACATGTACTTTTTTTTCCTCATTAAAATATAGTTGATTAACTTGATTCAATATTCTTTCACTAGTTTCTAGATGATAAGGTGTATCAAAGATGCAACTAGTTAATGAATTATTGTCTACATGCAGGAAACTACATGTATTACAGAAGAATCTAAATGAAAGGCATACATAAATATTGAAGCTTTAATGGCCAAATATTCATTTTAAAAACACAACAAAAACAACAAAGAAATGAAATTACATAAGCAAAGTTGAAAGAATCTTAATTTCTTTTTCTTTGTTTAGTCTTATTTGGCAATCTGTCAGAAACTCAGAATGGACTATTTTTGCCACTAAATTTTCTTTTATCTACAATATAAAAAGTATAAAATTATATTCATATGACTATTTTTGTGACAAATTGTTCTATCATTTATATTCTTCTACTCTTTCTGTCAAATTTACAAATGTACTACTACCGGTACATGGAAACGAGAAAAAAAATTGGAACATGGTATACATGTACTAAGTATTGTAATTAGCCTTCATACAAAAGGATAATATATATATTTTCTGCAATCTACATGTACAGGCCCGTAACTAGGGGGGGGTTCATTGGGTTCGAACGAACCCCCCCCCTCCCGTTGGCGAGCAGAGGTCCGCTTGAAAAAAAAAAAAAAAAAAAAAAAGTAGAAGCGAGGGGAGAGGTGATGGAAAGGGGAAATAACATGATAAGATATCGATCTTTCGGTCTATTTTAATACATTTCATTTTGATTTTGTCCCGTATCTTCCTAATCTGGCAATTCTATAATTAATCAATGTCGTCTTTCACCATTCATTTTCGTCGAATTTTGTACGTAATACCAATATACCATGTTGCAATCAATTTTTTCAAAGGGTCATTCAAAGAATTATTTGTAGTAAGTCCATGGCAGGCCTGTAACGGGGGGGGGGGGGGGGTTCAGAGGGTTCAAATATTTTTTTTTTAAATCCAAAGTGACATCAAAACAGTGATGTTAATGGGTTAAAATTTTAAAAATATTTCCATACCAACTGGCTTAGATAGAGGAGGGGCGCGCAAGGGGTGAGATAATAGGGTTTCCAGTCAATTTTATTTGCTTTTGTCCTGCAACTTCATAACATTGCACATCCATTTATAAGGCCTAGTCAATATACGTCTTTGGCCATTCTTTTTCGGAATTTATTTTTTATTTTGCTATCGATTTTGTCAGACTGAAAGAGGTATTCAAAATCGTCAAACGGTCGTTGTAAGGTCTTGTCTATGTGACGAATTTGAATGACAATTTCTTGAAATCAACCTCCCAAAGATGGATTTGACGATAAAATGTTGCAGCTGATTTGCCAGGTCGGACGAATTCGAATGAAATCTGACGAAAAAAAAATGAACCTGTTGAATGACATTTTAATAATCTTTGACATCTGACATTTGGATGATTATTGATTCCTATCCGACTATAGGACGAAACATAAGTGCTCAATGATGCATTTTGATCTTTAAAAAGTGTTAGATTGCCATTGGACAGGAAATCCTTAGAATACAAGGAGATAGATTACTTAAAACATCATACAAAGATAACATGGGAAGATAAGCAGTGATAAGCATGATAAGACTCAAATTAAATCTGTGGTAATGAAATATAATAGTGAAATATAGAAACCATACTGGAAAAGATAGAGATGGGTATTTTTTATTGTGTCTGTTCACTTTAAAATTGAAAATTTTCCCGCTCTCAAGTTGCATGGAGTACTCCAGGCGGACCCGGTCAAGTCATTCAGGCCCTTTAATTATGGACCTATAATATAGCCTGTTCAACCGAAGTGCCATGTGAGTATTTTATAAATCATTGACTTCTTGGAAACTATAATGAGAAATAATATAACACTTGGGGTGTTTTGGAAATATTATTTGGGAGATAGTAAAATACGTTTTCTGTCGCTTGCTTCGCTTTAATCACAAAACTTTGAAATAGTTTCAGGCAGCGAGGACCATTAGCAGTAGCAAAGTAAAGAGCATTTTTCCTTGCTCGCTTCGCTTGCTCGCAAACCTTATAAACCGGACAGTTCCATGCAGCGACTCCGAGGTCCATGAATATTCAATGTTATGACAATATTCAGGCACGTCAATGCCCTATCGCCATGGACAGCTCTGGGGAACTTTAAGTTATGCAACCATTATTCTCTCATTGTATTTATTTCCACGAGAGTTGTCAAAGATATTATATATATATATATACGCTCGTACCCATACCCTTGGAGAGGCACGCCCCATGACCCCGCCACCCGCCACCCCTACTCGGTCGCTTGGCGCACAAAGGTCCACTTTTTCAAATGTTGAACCCCCCGCAAAAATCCTAGTTATGGGCCTGATCTAGAGGTCCAATAAACCCAAAGATGTTAATTGTAAATATATCAGTGTGGACCAATCAGAAGTACCGGTACTTGCTTTACATGCACTTGTTCTAGCTGCATGTCGTCATGACCCAATGAATGGCAAGCTGAAGACAATGCACCATGAAATCTATTTTACCACAATCAGGCAAGCTCTTCCTCCTCTAGTTTGTGTCTGATCAAGCTACATTGGTAAACAGAACTTCTTCACAATTCATCAATGTTGAATAAAGCCATCAAGGCATACAAACATACAAATTTATGTTTGTCAACAACATTGATTATTTCCACTGATTATCTTGATGAAATGCCATTCATCAAATGAAAACAGCAAAAGTTCATAAACATGTTCGTTTTCTTTCTTTCAAATTTGCTAAAACGTCAGAGCTTTCGCGAAAGGGGAAAACTGCCCCCTCCCTGCACCAAGCCCTGTCACATACAGTGCAGTATTGCGTTCAAATAACTAAAAAGTAGCAGGGCGTCGAACTATAACTTTCTGCCTAAAAAAATTGTTTGCTACGAGCCGTTTTAACTTTTTCTTCAATTTGCTAAAACGTCAGAGCTTTCGCGTTTCGCGCGGGAAGGGGGAAACTCCCCTCCCTGCACCCACCCCTGTAACAGTGCAGTATTGTGTCCAAATAACTGAAAAGCAGTCCGGACGTCGAACTAACTTTCCGCCTAAAAAAAGTTGCTACGAGCCGTTTATCTCTCTCTCAGATTTGCTGTAAAACGTAAGAGCTTTCGCGCTTTTTAAAAAGATATTGCCTTATTTCAACAATAAACAATAGTAAATAAATGAGAAACAAAAATCTAATGGACAAAAAGAAACTCAAATGCAATTTTCAATAATTCTTATGCATAAAGTTGGGTAAAGTAATAATGGTTGGTATCATAAGAAATGGTAATAGATTTCCTACAAGTTTTGTCCACAATATTTTGTAAAATAATAGATGCATAGATACATTTGAAAAGTATAAGGCATTGATCACATTTTGGTAAAATTTGGATAGGGTCGGCTATTCACTTAGAGACAGAAACGGGCCTATCACTCTGCTGTGCAAACCGACTACGCGCCGAAGTGTAGTTGGAAAAATCGAAATAATTTGATTTTTCCTCATATATCTAGATCTACATTTTATGATTGCATTGGTTAGGCCTAGGCTCTAATAGTTTAGTAATCTGTAATGCTCCTTTTTCAGGTAATTCCACTTATCTTTATATGACTATACTTCGTATGTAGAATCTAGGCAGTCATACACCTCAACTTTTTCAAACACCACTGCACAAAAGTCACCAACATTCGGAGTCATTGTGTTTCCTGGTCGCCGCGGGCGCTGACATTTCCCCAAAAGAATTTTGTCATAAAAATTTGGTCCCTATCGCGTACACGGAAAAGTCCCAATTTTCTGTAAAGATGAGTGTAATTACCTGAAAAAAGGAGCATTACGGATTATATTCAGTCAAATTGGTAAGTTGAACAGATTCCTAAACTATTTGAGCCTAGGCCTAACCAATTCAATCATAAAATCTAGATCTAGATATATATGAGGAAAAATCAAATTATTTCGATTTTTCCAACTATACTTTGGCGCGTAGTCGGTTTGCACAGCAGAGTGATACTGATAGGCTAAGTCTAACTCTAAGTGAATAGCCGACCCAATCCAAAACAAGAGGCTAACGAACAAGAGACAGAATTTTTGGCCGCAGTTTAAGTTGAACCTGAGTTCTAGGTGAAAAACAGATATTGTGTAAAGAAGTTTTTTTTTTTATATTTATAATTTTTTATTAGGTAAAATACAACACAATAACAAACATACATATACATGAACAAAAAACAATACCATAAATGGTACAGTCCAACAAGGCATTAAAAGTTAAATTTAAACTTATTGAAATAATTGCCAAGCTTACAATTTTTTAAGGCAATATAATATTATATATGTTTAACACAAATGAAATACAGCAATGAATGAAAAGAGGGTTTAACCTTTTGAAATTTACAGCGGTATATAAAAATGAAGTACAAAGAAGAAAAAAATTAATGCAGGAAAAATGTGGCGAAGAACTGACTCCAAAGAGCTTTTCAAAATAGGAGAACGTTAATAATCAAGGTTCATTGAGATAATTCGTTTTTCCCAATCCAAAACGGAAAAAGGAAAAAAATAATTTTTGTAAGGTTAAAAACTTGAAAAACAAAAATATGAATAAACTAATTGTTTTTTGGTTTTACTGTTTTCATAAAGATTGTGTTTTCCATTTTTTTCTGCAGAAATGAGAAATTGATCACCTTTTTTTGATTTATATTTTTGTTTTTGCATTATATTTGTTCTAAAAAATAGAAAATTAAACACCTTTCTGAATTTGTTTTTCCGTTTTTCCAAATTGGAAATTGAACACCCGTTTTCTGATTCTGTTTTTCTGTTTTTCCGTTTTTGCTCTCGGTAAATGAATAAATGAAGACTGCCCTCTACGGCAAAATAAATGTATCATACTCGCTTGGCGTGAACTGAAGTAAGTCACCAAGTAAATACACTCGTGCATGGAATTGCCAATTTAAAGAGTGCACATATTGCCTGCTACACATAATAGCTCCATTTACGTACATATATGAGTTGTGCACACATTGGCCGCAATGTACCAGTGTATGGGCATCTTTGATCTCTCCCGCAGTGTACTGACTTAACTTGGGAGGGGGGGGGAGGCACGACCCTGAATTGGATGTTAAATAAACGAAGAAATATTGACAATAGGGAGCTTTTTACCTAAAGAATCACTGTAGATATTATAATCAGTCACCGTGATAATTATGCACAGGCGAAGAGACCTGGGGGTTTCCTTCCCAGGCATGAACAGGTGATGACAAATAATAGTAAACAAGCGCATCTGAGGGACGTTAAAAGGTGATATTCGCGAACGGATTATTATTATTATTAATTATTATTAATGCGTTTTAATGTCTTGACCAAGTCACCATTGTATACATTTCTATGGACAACCCGTGGGCACTGGCGTAGCCAGGATTTCACTTGGGGGCGGTTGTGCGAATGCGAAGCGTGCGAAAGCACGAAAGCTCTGACGTTTTATAGCAAACTTGAGAGAAATAGAACGGCTCATAGCACTTTTTTTTAGGCGGAAAGTTAGTTCAACGCCCGCACTGCTTTTCAGTTATTTGGACGCAATACTGCACTGTATCAAAACGGTAACAGGGGTGGGTGCAGTGAGGGGGGATTACCCCCCCCCCCTCTCGCACGAAGCGCGAAAGCTCTGACGTTTTAGCAAATTTGAGAAAAAGATAACGGAACTCAGCAAACAATTTCTTTTAGGCAGAAACTTATAGTTCGACACCCTGACTGCTTTTCAATGATTTGGACGCAATACTGCACTGTATGTAACATGGGAGGGTGCAGGGGGGGGGGGGGGTATTTCCCCATTCCCATGCGAAGCGCGACAACTTTAACGGTTTAGCAAGTTGTGATTGAAAGATAACAGCTCGTAGTGCCTTTTAATGCCTTTCTTCTCTCACTTCCACCGCTTTTTCGTTCTCGCTTTTTTTTTTTAGGGGCTCAATAGGGGAGGGGGCCATGGCCCCTTTCTGCCACCAAGTCACAGTCATGTACATATTCTATGGATGAACTTATTTTTTTTAACCCAGTCACTGTTTGATTTTATACTAATTCCATTGATAAATTGAAATTGTTCAATACTTTTTTGAGGGAGGGGGTAGCCAGGATTGGCTTCGTGAGTGTAAAAAAAAAAAGAAAATTGGCTATACGCCTTTTACATCACGAAGCCAGGCGTTCATCCCCAGCAATCTAATGGCGCACGGGTTAGCAGGACTGGAAATGCCCTGAAATAACACTTTCCTGGTAACTCCCGCGACCGACAGGTCCTTCACCACAGCGTTTCCTCCTAGGGAAACTTTTGGAATTAGTACCGGTATGTCTTTTTGATCGTACATATTTTTACAAAGAATTCCAAAAAAAGAGCATAAGAAATTTCGGAGAACTCACCAGTGTTTGTGTGTGTATCCATGCCTCCTCTTGACATGCAGATATAAAATGGCGGCTGCGTGTGACGGCGCGCAATACAACCATAATTGAAACTATACGTCGCTGACAGCGCGCGCCGTCGCACGCAGCCGCCATTTTATATCTGCATGCCAAGAGGAGGCATGGATACACACACAAACACTGGTGAGTTCTCGGAAATTTCTTATGCTCTTTTTTTGGATTTTTTTGTAAAAATATGTACGATCAAAAAGACATACTAATTCCAAAAGTTTCCCTAGGAGGAAACGCTGTGGTGAAGGACCTGTCGGTCGCGGGAGTTACCAGGAAAGTGTTATTTCAGGGCATTTCCAGTCCTGCTAACCTGTGCGCAATTAGATTGCTGGGGATGAATGCCTGGCTTCGTGATCTAAAAGGCGTATAGCCAATTTTTTGTTGTTGTTTACACTCACGAAGCCAATCCTGGCTAGGAGGGGGGGGGGGGGACCTCAGTCGTAGCCGAGTGGTTAAAAACATTCGACTGGAAATACGATGATCATGGGTTCGATCCCCACTACGTCACTTTAATACATGTATACTCTTGCGGAAGGCATTTTTATCTACATTGCTCTTTTATCGTACATTAAATAAATGGCGTTTGTCATAGGAGTCCAGGCGTCGAACTAACTTTCCGCTTAATAAAGTGCTACACGCCGTTATCTTTCTCTCAAATTTGTTATGAAACGTCGGAGCTTTTGCGCTTCACGTGGGAGGGGGACCCCCCCCCCTGCACCCACCCACGGGCCCACGGGTTGGCGGTAGAAATATATACAATGGTGACTGTCAAGACATTAAAATGCTAATAATAATAATAATAATAATAATAATGTAGCAGGCAATATGTGCACTCTTTAAATTGGCAATTCCATGCACGAGTGGGCCAAAGTCGTTATTATGCCCAGCCGCCATTAAACCCGCCTGAACAAGTGAATAATTAGTCAAGTTTCTTGGTTTTCATTGTTGAAATTCATTTATTTATAACGGAATAAACGCTATCGTTATCGAGTCATAACTGAAAAAATTATCAGCAAGAAAGAGCGGGATTCAAACCCGGAACCTTAAACGGGAGTGCAGTAAAGAAAGGGAATACTCCAACAGTCTAACCGGACACCTTTACCACTAGACCACGAGCAATTGACAGCAAATGATCTTGCTGCACTAGATCTATTACTTAGTTTCTTAAGCCGCTTTATACCTCCGCTCCATACAAATCGTATCTATACCTCCGTTCTGCTGTTTTTTTGATATCCTAGGTAGGATTATTGCCAATTTGAGGATTACTGGGCATATTAGCCATAATAGCCCACGAGTGTATTTACTTGGTGACTTACTTCAGTTCACGCCAAGCGAGTATGATACATTTATTTCGCTGTAGAGGGCAGTCTTCATTTATTCATTTACCGAAAGCAAAAACGGAAAAACAGAATCAGAAAAAGGGTGTTCAATTTTCGATTTTGGAAAAACAGAAAAACAAATTCAGAAAGGTGTTTAATTTTCAATTTTTTAGAACAAATAATGAAAAAACAAAAATATAGGCCTAAATCAAAAAAAGGTGATCGATTTTCATTTCTGCAGAAAAAAATTGAAAAAACAATTTTTTAGAAAACAGTAAAACCAAAATTGCAAAAAACAATTAGTTTATTCATATTTTTGTTTTTCAAGTTTTTAACTTTACAAAAATTATTAATAAAGGGCCGTTTTCCTGTTTGTAAAACAGAAAATTGAAACGGTTTTTTACTCAATATTCTGTTTTTCATTTTTCCGTTTTGGAATGGGGAAAACGAATTATCTCAGTGTACCTTGATTGTTAATACCTCTTTCAGTTTGGAGCATAAGTATCTTGCCAGTATCTTTCCAATTTTTCCAAACACAACCAAACAGGAGTAACACTTTGACAGTACCGGTAGGGCCTAATCGGAATAACAAAAAATGCTGGATAGTCTGGATCTCTAAATACACAAACTGCACAAGGGAGTGTCAGACCTCCCAATCTTAAATAGAAAATCGTTTGTAGCTTTTGCTTTGTGAAAACCTTTAAAATAAAATGATTTAAGACCCGTAAAGAAGTTGCTGACGAGGCGGAGGGGGCTTGCTCGATTGGGATACCAGAGGCAGGGCAGAGATCCAGAGAAGCACGGGAGATTACGGGCGGGGCGGGAGGTCGTTGGTAGGCATTGCTCTTCACTGGTACCGAAATAAAATAAGACAAGCGCTATCTGACTTCTGATTTAAATTGTTTGTGATAAACACATGATAAAATCTACGGACCTGGTAATCGTCTGAAATTAATTTTAAAAATGAACAGAATATTTTTGAAGCGGTTAAAGAAAAGAAACGTTGACTTACCGACCGCATACCAGCCGACAAGTCACAGATTGGCACTAAAGTTAGATCGATCGGCGAAGCTAGCTAGAGACTAGACTTGTCAATGCATTTTGCACGAGACGTCAATTAATACATAACATTGCACATCCATTTATAAGGCCTAGTCAATATACGTCTTTGGCCATTCTTTTTCGGAATTTATTTTTTATTTTGCTATCGATTTTGTCAGACTGAAAGAGGTATTCAAAATCGTCAAACGGTCGTTGTAAGGTCTTGTCTATGTGACGAATTTGAATGACAATTTCTTGAAATCAACCTCCCAAAGATGGATTTGACGATAAAATGTTGCAGCTGATTTGCCAGGTCGGACGAATTCGAATGAAATCTGACGAAAAAAAAATGAACCTGTTGAATGACATTTTAATAATCTTTGACATCTGACATTTGGATGATTATTGATTCCTATCCGACTATAGGACGAAACATAAGTGCTCAATGATGCATTTTGATCTTTAAAAAGTGTTAGATTGCCATTGGACAGGAAATCCTTAGAATACAAGGAGATAGATTACTTAAAACATCATACAAAGATAACATGGGAAGATAAGCAGTGATAAGCATGATAAGACTCAAATTAAATCTGTGGTAATGAAATATAATAGTGAAATATAGAAACCATACTGGAAAAGATAGAGATGGGTATTTTTTATTGTGTCTGTTCACTTTAAAATTGAAAATTTTCCCGCTCTCAAGTTGCATGGAGTACTCCAGGCGGACCCGGTCAAGTCATTCAGGCCCTTTAATTATGGACCTATAATATAGCCTGTTCAACCGAAGTGCCATGTGAGTATTTTATAAATCATTGACTTCTTGGAAACTATAATGAGAAATAATATAACACTTGGGGTGTTTTGGAAATATTATTTGGGAGATAGTAAAATACGTTTTCTGTCGCTTGCTTCGCTTTAATCACAAAACTTTGAAATAGTTTCAGGCAGCGAGGACCATTAGCAGTAGCAAAGTAAAGAGCATTTTTCCTTGCTCGCTTCGCTTGCTCGCAAACCTTATAAACCGGACAGTTCCATGCAGCGACTCCGAGGTCCATGAATATTCAATGTTATGACAATATTCAGGCACGTCAATGCCCTATCGCCATGGACAGCTCTGGGGAACTTTAAGTTATGCAACCATTATTCTCTCATTGTATTTATTTCCACGAGAGTTGTCAAAGATATTATATATATATATATACGCTCGTACCCATACCCTTGGAGAGGCACGCCCCATGACCCCGCCACCCGCCACCCCTACTCGGTCGCTTGGCGCACAAAGGTCCACTTTTTCAAATGTTGAACCCCCCGCAAAAATCCTAGTTATGGGCCTGATCTAGAGGTCCAATAAACCCAAAGATGTTAATTGTAAATATATCAGTGTGGACCAATCAGAAGTACCGGTACTTGCTTTACATGCACTTGTTCTAGCTGCATGTCGTCATGACCCAATGAATGGCAAGCTGAAGACAATGCACCATGAAATCTATTTTACCACAATCAGGCAAGCTCTTCCTCCTCTAGTTTGTGTCTGATCAAGCTACATTGGTAAACAGAACTTCTTCACAATTCATCAATGTTGAATAAAGCCATCAAGGCATACAAACATACAAATTTATGTTTGTCAACAACATTGATTATTTCCACTGATTATCTTGATGAAATGCCATTCATCAAATGAAAACAGCAAAAGTTCATAAACATGTTCGTTTTCTTTCTTTCAAATTTGCTAAAACGTCAGAGCTTTCGCGAAAGGGGAAAACTGCCCCCTCCCTGCACCAAGCCCTGTCACATACAGTGCAGTATTGCGTTCAAATAACTAAAAAGTAGCAGGGCGTCGAACTATAACTTTCTGCCTAAAAAAATTGTTTGCTACGAGCCGTTTTAACTTTTTCTTCAATTTGCTAAAACGTCAGAGCTTTCGCGTTTCGCGCGGGAAGGGGGAAACTCCCCTCCCTGCACCCACCCCTGTAACAGTGCAGTATTGTGTCCAAATAACTGAAAAGCAGTCCGGACGTCGAACTAACTTTCCGCCTAAAAAAAGTTGCTACGAGCCGTTTATCTCTCTCTCAGATTTGCTGTAAAACGTAAGAGCTTTCGCGCTTTTTAAAAAGATATTGCCTTATTTCAACAATAAACAATAGTAAATAAATGAGAAACAAAAATCTAATGGACAAAAAGAAACTCAAATGCAATTTTCAATAATTCTTATGCATAAAGTTGGGTAAAGTAATAATGGTTGGTATCATAAGAAATGGTAATAGATTTCCTACAAGTTTTGTCCACAATATTTTGTAAAATAATAGATGCATAGATACATTTGAAAAGTATAAGGCATTGATCACATTTTGGTAAAATTTGGATAGGGTCGGCTATTCACTTAGAGACAGAAACGGGCCTATCACTCTGCTGTGCAAACCGACTACGCGCCGAAGTGTAGTTGGAAAAATCGAAATAATTTGATTTTTCCTCATATATCTAGATCTACATTTTATGATTGCATTGGTTAGGCCTAGGCTCTAATAGTTTAGTAATCTGTAATGCTCCTTTTTCAGGTAATTCCACTTATCTTTATATGACTATACTTCGTATGTAGAATCTAGGCAGTCATACACCTCAACTTTTTCAAACACCACTGCACAAAAGTCACCAACATTCGGAGTCATTGTGTATATTTCTTGGTCGCCGCGGGCGCTGACATTTCCCCAAAAGAATTTTGTCATAAAAATTTGGTCCCTATCGCGTACACGGAAAAGTCCCAATTTTCTGTAAAGATGAGTGTAATTACCTGAAAAAAGGAGCATTACGGATTATATTCAGTCAAATTGGTAAGTTGAACAGATTCCTAAACTATTTGAGCCTAGGCCTAACCAATTCAATCATAAAATCTAGATCTAGATATATGAGGAAAAATCAAATTATTTCGATTTTTCCAACTATACTTTGGCGCGTAGTCGGTTTGCACAGCAGAGTGATACTGATAGGCTAAGTCTAACTCTAAGTGAATAGCCGACCCAATCCAAAACAAGAGGCTAACGAACAAGAGACAGAATTTTTGGCCGCAGTTTAAGTTGAACCTGAGTTCTAGGTGAAAAACAGATATTGTGTAAAGAAGTTTTTTTTTTTATATTTATAATTTTTTATTAGGTAAAATACAACACAATAACAAACATACATATACATGAACAAAAAACAATACCATAAATGGTACAGTCCAACAAGGCATTAAAAGTTAAATTTAAACTTATTGAAATAATTGCCAAGCTTACAATTTTTTAAGGCAATATAATATTATATATGTTTAACACAAATGAAATACAGCAATGAATGAAAAGAGGGTTTAACCTTTTGAAATTTACAGCGGTATATAAAAATGAAGTACAAAGAAGAAAAAAATTAATGCAGGAAAAATGTGGCGAAGAACTGACTCCAAAGAGCTTTTCAAAATAGGAGAACGTTAATAATCAAGGTTCATTGAGATAATTCGTTTTTCCCAATCCAAAACGGAAAAAGGAAAAAAATAATTTTTGTAAGGTTAAAAACTTGAAAAACAAAAATATGAATAAACTAATTGTTTTTTGGTTTTACTGTTTTCATAAAGATTGTGTTTTCCATTTTTTTCTGCAGAAATGAGAAATTGATCACCTTTTTTTGATTTATATTTTTGTTTTTGCATTATATTTGTTCTAAAAAATAGAAAATTAAACACCTTTCTGAATTTGTTTTTCCGTTTTTCCAAATTGGAAATTGAACACCCGTTTTCTGATTCTGTTTTTCTGTTTTTCCGTTTTTGCTCTCGGTAAATGAATAAATGAAGACTGCCCTCTACGGCAAAATAAATGTATCATACTCGCTTGGCGTGAACTGAAGTAAGTCACCAAGTAAATACACTCGTGCATGGAATTGCCAATTTAAAGAGTGCACATATTGCCTGCTACACATAATAGCTCCATTTACGTACATATATGAGTTGTGCACACATTGGCCGCAATGTACCAGTGTATGGGCATCTTTGATCTCTCCCGCAGTGTACTGACTTTAACTTGGGAGGGGGGGGGGGGGCACGACCCTGAATTGGATGTTAAATAAACGAAGAAATATTGACAATAGGGAGCTTTTTACCTAAAGAATCACTGTAGATATTATAATCAGTCACCGTGATAATTATGCACTTATACCAGGCGAAGAGACCTGGGGGTTTCCTTCCCAGGCATGAACAGGTGATGACAAATAATAGTAAACAAGCGCATCTGAGGGACGTTATAAGGTGATATTCGCGAACGGATTATTATTATTATTATTAATTATTATTAATGCGTTTTAATGTCTTGACCAAGTCACCATTGTATACATTTCTATGGACAACCCGTGGGCACTGGCGTAGCCAGGATTTCACTTGGGGGCGGTTGTGCGAATGCGAAGCGTGCGAAAGCACGAAAGCTCTGACGTTTTATAGCAAACTTGAGAGAAATAGAACGGCTCATAGCACTTTTTTTTAGGCGGAAAGTTAGTTCAACGCCCGCACTGCTTTTCAGTTATTTGGACGCAATACTGCACTGTATCAAAACGGTAACAGGGGTGGGTGTAGCGAGGGGGGATTAACCCCCCTCTCGCACGAAGCGCAAAAGCTCCGACATTTTAGCAAATTTGAGAGAAAGATAACGGAACTCAGCAAACAATTTCTTTTAGGCAGAAAGTTATAGTTCGACACCCTGACTGCTTTTCAATTATTTGGACGCAATACTGCACTGTACGTAACATGGGTGGGTGCAGGGGAGGGGGGCGTATTTCCCCATTCCCATGCGAAGCGCGACAACTTTAACGGTTTAGCAAGTTGTGATTGAAAGATAACAGCTCGTAGCGCCTTTTAATGCCTTTCTTCTCTCACTTCCACCGCTTTTTCGTTCTCGCTTTTTTTTTTTAGGGGCTCAATAGGGGAGGGGGCCATGGCCCCTTTCTGCCACCAAGTCACAGTCATGTACATATTCTATGGATGAACTTATTTTTTTTAACCCAGTCACTGTTTGATTTTATACTAATTCCATTGATAAATTGAAATTGTTCAATACTTTTTTGAGGGAGGGGGTAGCCAGGATTGGCTTCGTGAGTGTAAAAAAAAAAAGAAAATTGGCTATACGCCTTTTACATCACGAAGCCAGGCGTTCATCCCCAGCAATCTAATTGCGCACGGGTTAGCAGGACTGGAAATGCCCTGAAATAACACTTTCCTGATAACTCCCGCGACCGACAGGTCCTTCACCACAGCGTTTCCTCCTAGGGAAACTTTTGGAATTAGTACCGGTATGTCTTTTTGATCGTACATATTTTTACAAAGAATTCCAAAAAAAGAGCATAAGAAATTTCGGAGAACTCACCAGTGTTTGTGTGTGTATCCATGCCTCCTCTTGACATGCAGATATAAAATGGCGGCTGCGTGTGACGGCGCGCAATACAACCATAATTGAAACTATACGTCGCTGACATCGCGCGCCGTCGCACGCAGCCGCCATTTTATATCTGCATGTCAAGAGGAGGCATGGATACACACACAAACACTGGTGAGTTCTCGGAAATTTCTTATGCTCTTTTTTTGGATTTTTTTGTAAAAATATGTACGATCAAAAAGACATACTAATTCCAAAAGTTTCCCTAGGAGGAAACGCTGTGGTGAAGGACCTGTCGGTCGCGGGAGTTACCAGGAAAGTGTTATTTCAGGGCATTTCCAGTCCTGCTAACCCGTGCGCAATTAGATTGCTGGGGATGAATGCCTGGCTTCGTGATCTAAAAGGCGTATAGCCAATTTTTTGTTGTTGTTTACACTCACGAAGCCAATCCTGGCTAGGAGGGGGGGGGGGGGACCTCAGTCGTAGCCGAGTGGTTAAAAACATTCGACTGGAAATACGATGATCATGGGTTCGATCCCCACTACGTCACTTTAATACATGTATACTCTTGCGGAAGGCATTTTTATCTACATTGCTCTTTTATCGTACATTAAATAAATGGCGTTTGTCATAGGAGTCCAGGCGTCGAACTAACTTTCCGCTTAATAAAGTGCTACACGCCGTTATCTTTCTCTCAAATTTGTTATGAAACGTCGGAGCTTTTGCGCTTCACGTGGGAGGGGGACCCCCCCCCCCTGCACCCACCCACGGGTAGCCAGGATTAGCTTCGTGAATGTAGAAAAAAAAAAAAAATGGCTATACGCCTTCTACACACGAAGCTAGGCGTTATTACCCAGCAATCACATTCCGCACGGGGTAGTACGACATGAAAAATGCCCTGAAATCACACTTTTCTGATAGTTTCCGCGACCCACAGACCCTTCCCCACAGCATTTCCTCCTAGGGAAACGTTTGATTAGACAATTTTTTTTGATTGACTCTAATTTTGGAAATATATCCATAAAAAGATGATAAAAATTACAGAAAACTCACCAGCGTTTGCGTATCCATGCCTCCGAGGTCACGCAGATCAAAATGGCGGCACGATCGCCGTAATCAAAATTATGAAAACTATTAGGCGCCGTTTGTAAATTTATTATTTAGCTCAATTATTTACATATAATTCACTATTTAGCTCTTTTCTACGATTATTATACGATAAAATGACATAAAGGATACAATGTTTTATAAATAATGAACTTTGCAATTTCCATTTTGTTTAAATAATGATTTTACAATATTCATCATATATAAATAATGAATTTTGAAGTTTCCATTATTTATAAATAATGATTTCACAAATTCATTATATATCAAATATTATGGATATTGCAAAATTCATTATTTATAAAACATTGTATCCTTTATGTCATTTTATCGTATAATAATCGTAGAAAAGAGCTAAATAGTGAATTATATGTAAATAATTGAGCTAAATAATAAATTTACAAACGGCGCCTAATAGTTTTCATGATTTCGATTACGGCGATCGTGCCGCCATTTTGATCTGCATGACCTCGGAGGCATGGATACGCAAACGCTGGTGAGTTTTCTGTAATTTTTATCATCTTTTTATGGATATATTTCCAAAATTAGAGTCAATCAAAAAAAAATTGTCTAATCAAACGTTTCCCTAGGAGGAAACGCTGTGGGGAAGGGTCTGTGGGTCGCGGAAACTATCAGAAAAGTGTGATTTCAGGGCATTTTTCATGTCGTACTACCCCGTGCGGAATGTGATTGCTGGGTAATAACGCCTAGCTTCGTGTGTAGAAGGCGTATAGCCATTTTTTTTTTTTTCTACATTCACGAAGCTAATCCTGGCTACCCACGGGCCCACGGGTTGGCGGTAGAAATATATACAATGGTGACTGTCAAGACATTAAAATGCTAATAATAATAATAATAATAATAATAATGTAGCAGGCAATATGTGCACTCTTTAAATTGGCAATTCCATGCACGAGTGGGCCAAAGTCGTTATTATGCCCAGCCGCCATTAAACCCGCCTGAACAAGTGAATAATTAGTCAATTTTCTTGGTTTTCATTGTTGAAATTCATTTATTTATAACGGAATAAACGCTATCGTTATCGAGTCATAACTGAAAAAATTATCAGCAAGAAAGAGCGGGATTCAAACCCGGAACCTTAAACGGGAGTGCAGTAAAGAAAGGGAATACTCCGACAGTCTAACCGGACACCTTTACCACTATACCACGAGCAATTGACAGCAAATGATCTTGCTGCACTAGATCTATTACTTAGTTTCTTAAGCCGCTTTATACCTCCGCTCCATACAAATCGTATCTATACCTCCGTTCTGCTGTTTTTTTGATATCCTAGGTAGGATTATTGCCAATTTGAGGATTACTGGGCATATTAGCCATAATAGCCCACGAGTGTATTTACTTGGTGACTTACTTCAGTTCACGCCAAGCGAGTATGATACATTTATTTCGCCGTAGAGGGCAGTCTTCATTTATTCATTTACCGAAAGCAAAAACGGAAAAACAGAATCAGAAAAAGGGTGTTCAATTTTCGATTTTGGAAAAACAGAAAAACAAATTCAGAAAGGTGTTTAATTTTCAATTTTTTAGAACAAATAATGAAAAAACAAAAATATAGGCCTAAATCAAAAAAAGGTGATCGATTTTCATTTCTGCAGAAAAAAATTGAAAAAACAATTTTTTAGAAAACAGTAAAACCAAAATTGCAAAAAACAATTAGTTTATTCATATTTTTGTTTTTCAAGTTTTTAACTTTACAAAAATTATTAATAAAGGGCCGTTTTCCTGTTTGTAAAACAGAAAATTGAAACGGTTTTTTACTCAATATTCTGTTTTTCATTTTTCCGTTTTGGAATGGGGAAAACGAATTATCTCAGTGTACCTTGATTGTTAATACCTCTTTCAGTTTGGAGCATAAGTATCTTGCCAGTATCTTTCCAATTTTTCCAAACACAACCAAACAGGAGTAACACTTTGACAGTACCGGTAGGGCCTAATCGGAATAACAAAAAATGCTGGATAGTCTGGATCTCTAAATACACAAACTGCACAAGGGAGTGTCAGACCTCCCAATCTTAAATAGAAAATCGTTTGTAGCTTTTGCTTTGTGAAAACCTTTAAAATAAAATGATTTAAGACCCGTAAAGAAGTTGCTGACGAGGCGGAGGGGGCTTGCTCGATTGGGATACCAGAGGCAGGGCAGAGATCCAGAGAAGCACGGGAGATTACGGGCGGGGCGGGAGGTCGTTGGTAGGCATTGCTCTTCACTGGTACAGAAATAAAATAAGACAAGCGCTATCTGACTTCTGATTTAAATTGTTTGTGATAAACACATGATAAAATCTACGGACCTGGTAATCGTCTGAAATTAATTTTAAAAATGAACAGAATATTTTTGAAGCGGTTAAAGAAAAGAAACGTTGACTTACCGACCGCATACCAGCCGACAAGTCACAGATTGGCACTAAAGTTAGATCGATCGGCGAAGCTAGCTAGAGACTAGACTTGTCAATGCATTTTGCACGAGACGTCAATACAATTCGGCCTAGTGAAAGTCGCCAGTTAAATATCACGTCGTCCCTCACTCAAAATATCGAAATAAGTGGAAAAGTGCGGACTGCAACAAAGGCCTAGATTAAGTTGTAGATCCATCTGCCAAACAATCCGGTTCCGACGTCAGAATCCGCATGCAACTGTGATCACTGGTCATTGCACCCAGTCCAGACGTTATTGATGACCCAGGGAGGCCCGGGACCCCCGTCCGTCCATTGTGACAAGGTTGAGAAGGCATCTAGGAACTCCATCTTGTGTCAGATGATGTCCTTGCCGGCTCACAAATTTAGATTTGTCACTTTAGCTGCAAAAAAAAAAAAAAAGCGAGAGCGAAAAAGCGGGGAAGTGAGAGAAAAAGGCCTAAAAAGGCGTTACAAGCCGTTATTTTTCTCTCAAAATTTGCTTCGCACGGGAAGGGGGAAATAACTCTTCTCCCTGCACCCACCCCTGTTACATAAAGTGAAATGTTGCGTCCAAATAATTGAAAAGCAATCCGGGCGTCGAACTATAACTTTCCGCCTAAAAAAATTGTTTGCTACGAGCCGTTTTCTTTCTCTCAAATTTGCTAAAACGTCAGAGCTTTCGCGCTTTGCGCGGGAAGGGGGAAACTGCCCCCTCCCTGCACCAAGCCCTGTCACATACAGTGCAGTATTGCGTCCAAGTAACTGAAAAGCAGCAGGGCGTCGAACTATAACTTTCCGCCTAAAAAAATTGTTTGCTACGAGCCGTTTATCTTTTTCTTAAATTTGCTAAAACGTCAGAGCTTTCGCGCTTTGCGCGGGAAGGGGGAAACTGCCCCCTCCCTGCACCAAGCCCTGTCACATACAGTGCAGTATTGCGTCCAAATAACTGAAAAGCAGCAGGGCGTCGAACTATAACTTTCCGCCTAAAAAATTTGTTTGCTACGAGCCGTTTATCTTTTTCTTAAATTTGCTAAAACGTCAGAGCTTTGGCGCTTCGCGCGAAAAGGGGGAAACTCCCCTCCCTGCACCCACCCCTGCAACAGTGCAGTATTGTGTCCAAATAACTGAAAAGCAGCCAGGGCGTCGAACTAACTTTCCGCCCACAAAAAAAGTGTTACGAGCCGTTATCTCTCTCTCAGATTTCCTGTAAAACGTAAGAGCTTTCGCGCTTCGCGCGAGAGGGGGAACCCCTCCGTCCCTGCACTAAGCCCTGTCACATACAATGCAGTACTGCGTCCAAACAACTGAAAAGCAGTCAGGGCGCCGAACTAGAAGTGAGAGAAAAAGGCCTAAAAAGGCGTTACAAGCCGTTATTTTTCTCTCAAAACGTATCATACGTTTCATACAGTGCAATATTACATCCAAGTAATCGAAAAACAGTCGGGGCATCGAACTATAACATTCCGCCTAAAAAAATTGTTTGCTATACAAGCCGTTATCTTTCTCTCAAATTTGCTAAAACGTCAGAGCTTTCGCACTTCTCGCGGGAAAGGGGGAAAACTCTCCTCCCTGCACCCACCTCTGTAACATACAGTGCAGTATTGCGTCCAAATAACAGAAAAGCCGTCCGGACGTCGAAATAACTTTCCGCCTAAAAAAAGGTGCTACGAGCCGTTATCTTTCTCTCAAATTTGCTATAAAACGTCAGAGCTTTCGCGCTTCGCGCGGGAGGGGGAAAACTTCCCCACCCTGCACCCACCCCCTGGGTAACCTCCCTAGCCATAAGGACCGCTATTCATAAGGACCACTTATTCATATAAGGACCGCTATCCATAACGCGTGACTAAATGAATAGCGGATTTTTATGAATAGCGGTCCTATATGAATAGCGAGCAAACCATAGACAAATTTACCTCGCTATTCATAAGGACCTCCGTTCATAAGGACCACTATTCATACCTATATTCATAAGGACCGCTATGCATAACGTGTGTTTAATGAATAGCGGTTTTCTATGAATAGCTGTCCTTATGAATAGCTGTCCTTATGAATAGCGAGCGCCCCCCCCCCCCCCCGGGAGCACGTGCTCATCACCAATTTCGCACTCTTCGCGTACTCACAACCGCCCCCTTAAAATGAAAATCCTGGCTATGCGGTTGGATCCTTCACGTCAGCCCACCCGCCCCCCCCCCCTATTGAAAAATCCTGGCTACGCCTGTGCCTGTCTGGCACTAAAACTAAAAATCACCAGTTGGAACAGAGGATCGAAGCACACAACTGTTCCATGCATGTGCCGCTCGGTAAAAATTTATGGGCGCATGAGAGAAAAAGTAGAGGAGAAGTCCACCCTGCAAATCAAGTTAGAAGGAGAAAATGAAAGAAATAGATTAGCGAAAGTTTGAGCAAAATCCGATAAGAAATCAGAAAGTTATAAATTTTAGTGTACGCAATCTAACACAAACTGGCAACTCGACCCGCGGGTTTCGTATATCTTGCGAGGTCCTCTCCCAAAGTTGCCTTATAGTAGGCCTACGTGTATATACTAAAAAAAAAAACAACAACATAAATTTTCACTTTTTCTAAAGAAAATATGTCATGACATACATCCAACCTAGATAATTATTATCATTGCACATATTATGTTTTTACACAAAACATGTATGAAACAAAAAAGTATTCTTTCAAATTTCATCAACAACCGCGTAGCTAGGATATAATTTTAGGGGGCGGTTGTGAGCTCGCGAACCGTGCAAGGAGGGGGAGTCTGACGTTTGAGCAAATTTGAGAGAGAAAAATAACGGCTCGTAGCACCTTTCTTTCACGGTGAAAGTTCAACGTCCTGACTGCTTTTCAATTGTTTGTACACAATACTGCACTGTATGTAACAGGGTGGGCGCAGGGAGGGAGAGTTTCCCTCTTCCCACGCGAAGCGCGAAAGCTTTGACATTTTTCGTATGGCACCCTTTTTTAAGGCGAAAAGTTAGTTCGACGCCCCGACTGCTTTTCAATTATTTGGACACAATACTGCACTGTATGGTATAACAGGGGAGTTTTCCCCTTCCTGCGCGAAGCGCGAAAAATTCGACGTTTCAGCAAATTTTGAGAGAAAGATAACAGCTTCTCGTTTAAGGCTTTTTTCTCTCACTTCCTCCCGCTTTTTCGCTTTTGCTTTAAAAAAAAAATTAGTTGGCGTTTGGGGTGGGGGATGGGGCGACCCCATAACCCACCTGGCTACGCGCCTGTTCAGCAAAAACTAAGAAAATGAACATTTTATGAAATTTTCTGTACAGACCAAATGCCAAATTGTGTTGATTGATTACAACTTCAAAAATTAATAACTAAATACCAGGAAAGTCCCTTTAATTCCGCTATATGGCGAGCCTGGCATGTGTTCACCTGGAAGCTGAGCACTTTTTGAATAAAGCGGGGCTAATCTGTAGGCCCTACTCTGTATTTCTCTCTTCTTCTTCTTTTTTTTTAAATTGAAATCTCTCTGCTTTCTCCATGCACATTGAATAAATCCCCATGTACGTTAATGAAGACAGTGTATGGAAGAGAATGTAATCAAGAGAAAGTGCAGTGGTGCTGAGTTAGGCCGGGACGAGTCGCGTTCATTGATCATGTCATAGCTACACATGGCGCCGCATCAGTGAACAAAGGGTTACCTTTTACCAGGGAATTGAAGGGCAACTACTATATAGATACACTTGCCTGCTTCCACTATTATAATATACTGTGTGTAAATTATCCGTGCACGCATTTTCTGATGCTTCCAATTTTTAACAGTCTTGATAATCAACAAGATACTAGTAAGAGAAGTAGCAAATGAATTCATAACAAAAGTAAAGCACGGAATGCCCGGGATGGAATATGCTTATGGGCCAGGAGCCTGTCCCGAAATAGTGACACCATTTTACCCATAAGATTTGACCACTTAAATCAATGAAAACAAGGTTGTCAGTCTGACCGTAGCCGTCGGGTTTAGCCTCCATCCAGTGTCGTATCGACGGAGGGGGTGGGGGGGGGGGGGGGGAGGGGCACGTGCCCCGGGCGCGGTTTTTTCCTGTGCCACTAAATCCTATGGAAGTGAAGTGATAATACGGTTTATTCCATCAAGACTAGTCGGCATGAATATTCATGAAAAACGAATAGTCGCAAAAAACCCAAAAGAAGAAAGAAAAGGGGGAGAAATACAAGAAAATTTATGGTCTTTAAGCGTTATTTGCGCCCCAGTGACGGACAAAATGGTAAGAAATGGTGTTTTATGGGGTTTAAAATGCAAACATTTTCTAAAGCTCGGTCGCTTTGCTCCTTTGCATAATTATGTTCAGGATCTAGCTATTTCGCGCCCCAATGGCGTTTTTAAAGTGTGAACCATTAATTGACTCTAGTTGCTCCCCCCCCCCCCGAAAAAGGCAGGAGCTGTATAATTTTGTGCCCGGCCAGATGGGATATAAAAAGCACTTTCAAAGTTTAGAACATTCGAAAGAAATCATGAAATTGCCTTGCAATTGCTTTGCTAAATTCCTCAAATCATATTTCATCAGGGTTTTCGTTCGTTTCACGCTCCCAAAATAAGAATGTTCAAAATTTTCAACAAAAAATCTATTGCTAGGCGGGGGGCGAACTTTTTTTGCCCACGAACTTTTTGTCACTATCGTCCTTGACGCATGCTCAACTTTGAAATAGCCCTACAATGCTTGGAGTTGGATGGGGTTTCAAAGTTTCATCCTACTTTTAGTAATAGTAAAAATACAAAACGCCATTTTTGTAATGTCCAAACTGAGAGTCGAACCCACATACCTCAGGTTAAATGTCCGAGGGCTAACGCATCTCGCCACAGCAAGACGCTGGGGGCAACCGTCATTATATCGCTTACGGAATAAACCCTATGATTGCGAAATTGATTTAGATCGGAAAGGATCAGGTGGGCATGCGCCAGGGAGGACAGGGACAAAAAGTTCGTGGGAAATTTTTTTTAGCAGGCAGCGGGGGGGGGGGGGGGGGGGACGCAGATTTGATAGTTTGCGCCAGTATACCTAGATACGCCACTGCCTCCAGCTCTTGGCAGAGTCCCCAAAAGAGACCCCAAAGTCGGGTCGATTTCACCCCCATCTCCCCCATGGCGGGGGGGGGGGGGGGGACGCAGATTTGATAGTTTGCGCCAATATACCTAGATACGCCACTGCCTCCAGCTCTTGGCAGAGTCCCCAAAAGAGACCCCAAAGTCGGGTCGATTTCACCCCCATCTCCCCCATGCACCACACTTTGTCAGTAGTAAGTAGTATGACTGAACATTACCAAAACACAAAAAATAAGATTGAATTCGGTGATAGAGAGTAAAAGATATGATAGAGGGGCGGTATCATGATTGATTAATAAGGTGATAAGTGGAGGTCATCTCATCGATTTTGTTTTATTTTCTGATTTATTTGTTTTTTCATTTTTCGTTTGTTTTGTTGTTCAGAATATGAGAAAATAAAACAAAATCGATGAGATGACCTCCACTTATCACCTTGTTAACCAATCATAATACCCGCCCTCTCTCTTTCGCTTTCTATCACCGAATTCAATCTTTTCCCTTCTTTCTACTTTTCCTCTCTTCCTTCCTTCCTTTCTTTCCTTTTCTTTTTCATTTGCCCTTTATAATTAATGTCCTAATGTCTTTTGTTGTCTTTACTATTTCTCCTTGTCTCTGTCTCAGTCTCTGTCTCGATCTGTCTCTGTCTCCACTCCTTTTGGTTCTCTGATGGCCGTCTCGGCCTCCTGGATTCCTTTTAATGTTCGTTTGTTATTTAGGTACCCTTTTCCATTTTCCAAAATATGAACCCTATTTCATTTTTAGAATTATGAACCCTTCCTCATTTTCGGAATTATGAACCCTATTTCATTTTCGGAATTATGAACCCTATTTCATCTTTGGAATTATGAACCTTATTTCATTTTCGGAATTACGAACCCTATTTCATTTTCGGAATTACGAACCCTATTTCATCTTTGGAATTATGAACCCTATTTCATTTTCGGAATTACGAACCCTATTTCATTTTCAGAATTATGAACCCTAAAAAAAATAGGCAATAAATTATCTTGAACAAATTAATATTTACATTATAAAGTTATACTTTGACGTACTAAATAATTTGGAATAAAAATTATTATAAGAGCTTTGTTTATGAATAGGAAAGGGTTTAGAGTCAAGTAGGCTTATAATTTCAGTTTGTTTTAGGATTTGATGACATGACTGATTTGTACGAAAAGGTTCAGTACCATATGGTACTAAGAGGTGTAATGTTTCAAAGGGTGTTGATTTTCATTGCTTAACTGATCACGATATGACAACAAAACTTCGTTCAGAGAGCCCCATCAATTTTGAATTCATATCTTTACTCTAAAACATAAGGAACTGCAACAAACAATGATAAAAAAAAAATAAAGTTCATAGCCCTAGACCACGTCGGCCGTATACGTCCGTACCACTGGCGTAGCCAGAATTGTTTTAACAAGTGAAGTACAAAATTTCTGGACCAGTGGTGGTCCAGAAAAAAACCCATTTGCAGGTCCTAATTTGCGTCGGAAGGGTTGGGTGGGTAAGACGTCTGATGCTCCTTCCACTAATCTATGCATAATTTGCAAGTCAGGCGTACCGGCTTATTTTTGTGAGGGGAATGACACCTTTTGCCCAAATATCAATTTCCAGTTTGTAACTTTTTGAGCGAGCGAAGCGAGCGAGCAGAAATTTTGATACTTGAGTTCCTATTATTATGCCTGTGCTTTTAATTCAACTTTATTTTTCATCTATAATTGTAGTGCCATTAGCAAGAGTACAATTATGACTTATGGATATTTGCGAGCAATATTTTTTGCCTGTTTGCGTTTTGATTGAAAGTGTTTGGACAGGTTAATTCTTTATAACTCATGCATAAACTATTGATTTGTTTGTTTGAAGGTATTTTAGATTTAATTTCCATACATGAAAGAGGGTTCAAATTGGCTCTATTGAGCTTTGCACGGGCACCACTATTAGTTTCGTATACCTCTTTGATGGTTTGCTCATTGTGTTGCGAGGTCGCAGTGCGACCTATAGCGATAAAATATTTGAAAATTCTCCATGATTTATATTTTAAGAGCAAAGATGCTTCGTAATGTATTATAGAGTATTTTTTTCATGTGTTTTCGTGTCTTTGTTTTAGAGAACGAATATATAGGAGGGGGAATGGCCCCCTTGTGCTCTCCCTGGCTGCGCCTTCGGTCCGTACCTGCTAGCTCGTCTAGAATAACACGGAATTATAGTGTGATCAGAACAGGATCAGTGCTGGGTAACCGTATGGCCATCCATCCATCATGACAGATATGTCAACTTTCCCAACATCCCTCCATTTAGGGTTGGTCACGTCCGATAACGATATTGATAACGAGATTTTTTTCATTAAAGGTACGCTCTCAAGCTGCCCTACTATTTACCAGACAAGTGCAGAGTCACACGTACGCTCAACTTTGTAGGGTGTACCTTTGATTGCAAATCTCGCTATCGTTATTATCGGACAAAATTGTGACCAGCCCTTTATAAAACTTAAAGATCGTATAGCTTCTTTCCTTGAAGACACCAGTCCTAGTTTCCAGCTAGAGGGGGTGGTGCGGGGTGTCAAACCTAGAGTACCTACATAAAGAGAGTAGCGACAACTCATATTTTGAACGCCATTTTGTTTCCACTGCTATGCAACATTTCTATTCAATTCCGATGAGCACCTGGGTGTTCTCAATAGAAAGAATTCAAACGCCATTTTGTTTCCAGAAAAGTCAGACGTCCATGTCGCTACTCTCTATATAAAGGTATTCTAGTCAAACCTAGTGCCGTATAGAGAGAGTCTTGCCAACTCAGCTCCAATTGGGTAACATATGGCGCATGATGCTTTGTTAGGTAAGCTCGCAACAAAGGAATATACGTCATGAAAAAAAGAATATCCACATATTTGGGCAGAGAAGTTCCTGGATAATTATTTAAGTTCTGTACATTTTCTTTCTTTTTAAATTTAGAAAATGAAAAGTTGATACATTGGGGCAAAAGGTGTCAGCCCCCCTTGCGAAAATGGGCCCCTATAATCAAGATCTCTACATCCACGATTTTCTTTTTGTATTATTTATTATTATTATTTTATTATTATTATTAATGTATATGTATATAATATTTATGTGGTACAAATTATGCAAACCTGCCACCCGCCTTTATAAGCAATGGACCTGGTACCAAATGCAACTTTCTCACTATTATGTCAAATTATATTATTATATTATCAAATATTATTGTGTCAAATGATTTCTTTTTTTTGGTCTGTCCTAAACTATGTTGGACCGATAATGTTATGTTTACCTTGTGTATTGTATTCTACTTTTCTTGAAATAAAGAAATGATATCAACAACAAGGGGTAGGAGAGATTATAGGGTGCTGCATTTTTGAAGGCAAATTTGGGTGTCACACCCCCTCTCCATTCAAAATGTTCTAGCGACACCCCTGCTAACTTCTATCCATTCTTGATGTTATCTGGTTGTGTGGAGAACTCCATTCTCTTGAGAGTATATATCAGTGATGTTTTCATCTAGGCCTGTATCACCAGTCAACATGAATATTAAGACGGCATCTTTTGCGCTCCTCATCGCAATGGTGATCCTGTCTCAGACGATGGCTACACGATTCTTTGATAAACCAGACAAGGGTAAAGCTTCAAATGTACATTTCATACCCTTTACCCTAAATATACTACATACCTCGTATAAGGACCTGGAACAAACACTGAGAAAGAAAAAAATAATAAAGTTCATATCCGTAGACCTCGTCGGCCATACGTCCGTACCTGCTATCTCGTCTAGAATAACCCGGAATTAGTAGTCAGAACAGGATATAGTGCTGGGTAACCGTATGGCCATCCATCCATCTGACTGATATGTCAACTTTCCCAACGTCCCTCCATTATAGAACAAAAATCGTAGCCTCTTTCCTATAAGAGAGACACCTGACCTAGTTTTTATCCAATTTAGATTTTATCTGGTTGTGAGGTGAACTCCATTCTTTTGAGAGAAGTATCAGTGTTGTTTTCATCTAGGCCTATATCACCTGTGCAGTCAAGATGAATATTCGGATGGCATCTTTTGCGCTCCTCATCACAATGGTGATCCTGTCTCAAACGATGGCTACAAGATTATTTGATGAACCAGACGAGGGTAACGTTGCAGTATTATCATATTAGAGGATAGATTGTGGGTATGGCTGTGGAAATGGCAGATCTGCAGAAAGTAATGACGTCCTCATAATTCTTATATTTCATTGACTGAAACTTGTATTGACAGGAAGTTTATTTTCCCCTTCCCAAAACTTTAAAGGCAAGTTGAATTAATGTTAGCACTTTTTCGAATAATTTTCGTACCTTTCGAAACATAATCGATTCTTCCGCATAATTATGCAAAACTTTCAGTAACTTGTGTTTAATTGCTAAGGGCGTCCCCAACACAAGCTTTGCTTTAAGAGGTTTCGGCCCCCTTCTATTTTCTGAATTATATACTGTATTGTACTCTACGTTAACCACATTGCTACACGTCATGTATCTATAACATTATACCGATGAGAAGGAAATAAATGTTAATTTCAATTAATCAATCCATTTTATTTAATGTACTAAATTGTACTTATTTAATATTCATTTACCACTTGGGGAAAGAGTTTGATTCATGCTTATTTCATTTGCTAAGTAACTTAACAATATAAAGTAGTGATCGAGCTAGCTACATGTCCTTTGACTTCAAAATGCGCTAAATTTGATTTGGAGACTCAATTTGAATCATGTCATTTTTATTTCACTGGGTCTGCTTCACATTTTCAGACTTACGTATGTATAGGCTACAAATGGGTAAATCCAAAGAAAATGTTCACCTGTCGTAAACAAAGTGTTTATATATATATTTTTCTTTAATATTAGATTATTTTGTATCCCGTAATTGAACGCAGAAATAAAATGCAATCAAACAAACAAAACTTGCCTAAAATAATAGAATTGGCGATAACTCCACAAATATTTGTACTACCATGTATCAAACTAAAAAGCTTAACAAGCCTTTGAATTTGATCGGTACATTAATGGATTCAAGTATACATGTAGATATGATTTTCCATTAAAAAAAAACTCAGTTTAGGTGCCAAATGAGGAGAAATTTTTTGCTAAAACATCTTTAGGTCTCATTATTTCACGCCACAAACATTTCAGACTTAATTTTGGCTGTATATTTACTGATGTGAATGGAATTAAGATCACTGATATGAGGTTTGCATGAGCCATTGAATATTTCAAAGTAAAGTTATAGGGGTTTTAAAAACGCGGACAAAATGTTCATGACCGTTACGTCACTTTTCGCCTGACAAGGAAATGTGCATGCAGTCTAATCATTTCATAAACTATAATTATGTATGTTTAGAGTACGATTATAAGCTTCTGTAAAGAGCTAGATTAGACTCACTGAACCCCAAAACTTACATATTTTCAAACTATAGAAAGGAGGTAAAATTCTTTCTCCAATTTTTGTTATGTCTGTTACAGTCACAAAGAGTCCATTTGCTCTTCAACTATAGTGGAATATAGCGAAATTTGCTGTGTATGTCCCTGATAGTCAAATGTGTCTAATTCACTTAATGGAATATGTTTTAGGACTTTTGATTTTCCTTAAAACTATCTTAAATAATCACACAATAAATCTGAATATCATACGCTGGAATTGCCCAAATATGCAATGTGGCTTTGTCAAGACAGGACCGGGTATATTGCCATTGATATAATCAGGGGTGTCGATACGTGTTCACGATTGGGGGGGGGGGGGGGGGAGGGGATGACCTATGGATCTATGGATTATGGCGCCCGGGGGCAAAATATGAAGTTACGCCCCCCCCCCCCTCCCCGAGTGCCCAAACTTATCTAGGTTAGCGATGGAGCAAAGCGACCGAGTGGGAAATTTTTCAATTTTTAACCCCCAAAAACGCAATTTCTTGTGCATTTTACCCAGCAAATTTTGCAATTGAGCACCGCAATTGAGCGGTAGAGAAGCTCGAATTTTATACATTGATAAACGGTTTTTTATTTACTCACTTCTACAATCGGGAGCAAAACCAACGAATACCCTATTGAGAAAGAGTCGAGAAATTCAGCAAGGCTACCTGAAGTTGAGATTTCTTTCAAAAGTTGAACTTTTGCAAATGCTGTTTTATACACTTTATCCTATACTGGGGGCGCAATATTTAGCAGGAGTCATATGAAACTTACATGATATAGCGAGCAAAGCAATTACATCTTTATTTTTCAAGTTTGAACCGTTCAAGCTATTTAAGAACACTATAAAGGCCTACTGGGGAGCGAAATTACGAGATCCTGAAAGAAAATAATTATGCGATGGAGCAGAGCGACCGAGCTTTGAAAAATTTTCGCATTTCAAATCTTCAAAAACTAGATTTCTTGTGCATGTATATTTGGATTTGGATTTGGGGACGCATAATCCATAAGGATTATGATTTTTCTTCATTTCTCCTTTTTTTTCTTTCACCCCTTTTGCGTTTTTTGCGCCCCCTGCCACCTATAGATACGCCACTGCGCGAAGCAACCAAGCGGGGGAGGGTGTGGGACTTTTTCATAAATCTGTCTATAAAACTTGCATTTTAGAGCATCCCAAAATTTTTTTTTTTTAATGAAAAGAATGAATGCACAGATCTACGCCAATGGACGGATGGATGGACGGAATTTTCTTCGATATTTTCGCATTGAAATTATGGCATTTCTTATTTCCATACTTCTAATCATTAAAGAATGTGATGGGACTTTAAGATCAAACATGAATTTGGATAATTATTTTAAGTCAATGTATCATAATTCTTATATATGTTATCCAAAAATATTGGGGGATGACAAGACAGGCCACCCCCCACCTCAATTTTTCATTGAAGGGGGGATATATATACCCCCATCCCCCCGGGATCGACACCCATGGATATAAGATGAGGTTCAGCAATAAAAGAAAAAAAAGAACCATGAAGTTATGTATTTAGTTCAAAATGAGGATCTTGAATCTATAATGCATGGCTATTAGAAAGACTTACAGTCATAATAAGATTGAAAAGGTGTTGTAAAGGTGGTGTGGTCTAGTGGATAAGTTACCGGATCACAAAGTACGGGTTTCGAATCCCAGTCTGGAACTAATTCATCAACAATCTTATACAGGTGTAAATGAGTACTTGATATGCTTGAGCGTTCGTTGCTTTGGCTGCTCGGCTCGGGAACGTCGAAGCGGATATGTGCACTATATAAAAAGCCATCACGATTATTAAAAATTACGGCATAATCTCAGATTCGAATTTACAACACAGCCTCTCTCGGTAGACTCCACCCCAGCACATATCCGATATTCCAATATCTCTACCCCTTTGGCATGTGCTCTTTTTGCAAATAAATTATTTCTCACATCATCACCTGTATAATCATAGAAAACATGTTTCCGAAGAGTATTATTCACATGCTGTTGTTTCGTTTCTTTGTGTTGTTAGATGATCAGCTCATGGAGGCGTGGAATCCGTTAGGACATTTAGCACGCCGTGAATGTGAAAAGAGACATCGATGCGAGACAGTTGGTAAATATAAATAGTGATACCCCCGTCAGACCTCCGAAACGACCGATACTAATCGACAAAATCGACAAAACTCGGAGTAATGTAATATTTTTGTTCGGTCTGTGGTCGGGCTCGTAACTTAGTGTGACGTGGGTATAACATTCTAACTTCTTCCTCCTCATTTCAGCTCGAAATTATTTTTCTTCTTTCAAGTCATCTTCCCAACATTTTACAAAAATTAAAATGATGATGTTTGAAGAGTATGTAATCAGCACTAATCCAAAAGCATTGTGATAGAAGGTGTAAGATCTCGTGAAGCAAAGAGCTTGTTGGTACGCCTGAAATATTATATAAGACGTGTATAATCAAATGTTGAAAAGAGAAGGGGCAGAGAGAGAGAGAGGGGGGGGGGGGGGAGAGAGGGACAAAGCGAGAGATAAAGAATGTGGGAGGGGGATAAATCATGTGAAAAAAAAAACACAACTTTTCTAAAGAGTATCGAAGTTAATGACAGAGGCATCGATCTACTTTCAGGATTGAAGGGGAAAACTCATCGATCAGAATTATTCATGGGTGCCGTAAAATAGTATCCCGTAATTATACTAGTAGTATGTGGGGAGCTGCCCAAATCTACAAGGATTGACCGCCCTGTCCTCCTGCTATATGCAGGACATGACAGGTGCAAAATGGAATAACGAATTCAAGCGATCAAACGGAAAGCTGTACAATCAATAATTGATAATAAAACGTATGAATAACTCTACATTTAAATGAATATTCTGAAAATGATTGTAGTCCGTTCTTATAGCGCATATATCATCACATATGATAATGTGATGCGTTTCCAAAGAACTTATTAACCTAGATATCATGTCATATACTGTTATGCCAGGAGAGTATCAAGTTGATACATTAATGGAGCAGTAAACAAAGACTTTATTGCATAGTGTTATATTTCCTCCTTTTTTTGACTGAAAGAATGTTCATGTAGTATGTATACGTGCAATGTGTATTGTACGTTATCGAATATTGGAAACGCTGAATGAATACATAGGTGTACAGGCACACTGACGCCGTTGCCCGAATATCAACTTTCCGGTGTCTTTTTTTTTTGCGAGCGAGCAAAGATTTTGACACTTTTTGTATTAAAAATGTACCGAAATTTCATATTCATTGGGCACCTCACTGCTTAAATATTATATGAGAATATTCGGGCACCTCGCTGCCCGAATATCTAACTTTAAAAATCAAAGGGGAGGCTGCTTCCTCACAAAATTGATAATGGAGTGTAGACTTAATGAAACGCTACTTTTTTTAAATTATAAACGTTTCATAACATTTTTATTTTTTGTGGTTGTTCTTTAATGTCTTTAATTCCTTTCATGATTTACTATTTAAGGTGATGCGAAGACATGCAACGACCAGAAATGTTGTCGATGGGTCCTCTTCAACAAAAATACCAGCTATAAATGCAGAGGTAAGTCATAAAGACCGCTATTCATAAGGACCGCTATCCATAACGCGTGACTAAATGAATAGCGGTCCTTCTAAATAGCGAACAAACCATAGACAAATTACCTCGCTATTCATAAGGACCTCTTTCATAAGGACCACTATTCATAACTATTCATAAGGACCGCTATTCATAACGCATGTTAAATGAATAGCGGTCCTTATGAATAGCGAGCGGACCCCAAGCCACAATCATGATATCATTACCGTGGTAACTGTTGTGTTTTTTTTAACTAGGGCCCCGTAACACTAAGGCTTGCAATCAATTGCAAATTTGAAAACAACGATTCTGATTGGAATAATGATCATCCTTTTGAACAATATGTGCATGCAACGATGATCTTGACAGGCTATTGCCATTGTGCAACTGATCGCAAGCCTTTGAGTTACGGGGCCCAGTTAAAACAACACAACAGTTACCACGGTAATGATATCATGAAGAAAAAGAAAAAAATTTCTTCACTTTTTGCTGAAAAATTAGTTTGTCCTGCTTGAGCATGCGACAAACAATTTTCAGGATATTACGCAAGACAGTTTACAAAATTTGATGGTTCAGAGGTAATTTATTCACTATTCCTACCTTCTTGAATAGTTGCAAAACATGTACAGAATCTAAGAAATACGGTCATTAATATGTCCATTTTCAAAAAGAATATGCCTCAATGCCATGCCTGGCCCAGGGTACGAATACTTCTAAAGATGCCAGGAAATGTTGTTATGCAAATGAGGTGAAACCACAATCATTGTTCATCTATACAGCTGACAATGAAATGTATTCAACCAATGCCCAAATTCCACTGGTCCACCTTTCATTCTTAAGAAAAGACTTCAAAATTACAAGGGGTATGAATAACTTTATTGTTAACTGTTTAGCACTAATGCTGAAGTTCATACCTCAAATGGTTCTTGAGATATCGCGTTAACGAGGCAAAAATCTTCAATTTCAGAAATGACCTCTATGACCTTTCATCTTTGACCTGTATACCCCAAAATCCAATCAAATCCTTTTCGTATAAATTATTAGTACCAAGTTTGAAGTTCATACCCCAAATGGTTCTTCAGATATTGCGTTAACGAGGCTAACACCTGAAATTTTAGAAATTGTCGTCTATGACCTTAGAACTTTGACCTACGTACCCCAAAATATAATCAGATCGTCTTCCTATGGTGATACATACTAGCACCCAGTTTGAGGATCCTCAAAACGAGAGAGCGGGACGGATGGACGGACAGATAACCCGAAAACACAATGCCTCTGGCGCCACCTTCGTTGGGCGAAAGCATACAAAAAATATTGCAAGATAAAAACTTTTTATGAAGCTTTACTCAGGACTGTGACACACTAGGCTACATATTTGAAAGTCAGACTGAACAAAGAGTTCCTATCACACATGTTAACGATATACACAATACGCAGGCATATTCAAGTGAAGGCGTGGCTTACAATGTATATACACTGAATACATACATGGCATACATGTCTGTTTCGAAATCGGAAGGTTACTTATATATAAACTGGCAAAGTATTTCTATAAATTCAATTGGTTAATCAGTTCGAATTGATTTTATCATAAATTCGTTACTTTGTTTTCCATATGCAGTTGTTAAAGCTTAGACACTGATTTGGCACCGTCTGATCTCCAGCAAGCATGAAGTGAGCTAAAGCGATGAGACAACGAACTGTTTTCATTCTCATTTTCATTTTCATATAATTACTCTTTTGCAGTCCTCACTGTTGTTATATTTTTCTTACAACTCAAACCTTAATGCTCTTTATTTTGCTTGTAATAATGGAAACATTTTCTGCACTTAGTTTCGTTGTGAATTAATATTGTTAATTTCATAATAGTTATTGTTATTGTACT
Organism: Heliocidaris erythrogramma; assembly: GCA_025617745.1. Taxonomy (NCBI): domain Eukaryota; kingdom Metazoa; phylum Echinodermata; class Echinoidea; order Camarodonta; family Echinometridae; genus Heliocidaris; species Heliocidaris erythrogramma. Next base: position 12,555,643 of record CM046853.1, on the reverse strand, counting down.
TGTGTTCTCAGGCGTACCCGTTACAAGTGTAAGCTTACTGGGATTCGCGCCTTCTTCCTTGTATTTAAAGTTTTTTATTCTAAAAATGTTACTTTATATCATATTGTACTATGTAAACAAATATTAAATGTCAAGAAAAGCGATGGAAGAAATATACGTTAATTTGAATTTGAATTTGAATATGTACTTTGAAAATTGAAAATGAAATGAAATAAAATCTAAAATCTGAATCTGAAAATCAAAATACACAGGCTTCTTAGTTTAGTTTACAGTGAGACAGGGTTGGAAAAATAATGATTAAAAAACCTGATTGATTTGATCTTTTTTATATAGCCCTAAATGTTGCTCTAATAGAAAAGAAGCAGATTATTTTGGTAGAATCTAATATGAGATATTATTTAGAATAGAAAAACTCTAACTTGGAAGAATTATTTTTAGCCAATAAAACAAAAATCGAAATCAAACAATGATTTGATAGATTTTTTCGTCGCATCAACAACGGAATTTCTGAAGTATTTCTTTATTATTTAAATCGGCGATTAAAGAAAAATCGTGCCAACCTTGGAGTGAAATAACCTCAACAGCAAAACTGAGTTATCAGTACAACAAATAAGAATCATCAATCCATATAATGTAATATTTTTCCTTGGAGTGAAATAACCTCAACAGCAAAACTGAGTTATCAGTACAACAAATAAGAATCATCAATCCATATAATGTAATATTTTTATTTATTGTTAAAAAACTTGAAATAAAAATTTATTTGGGTATTTGGAATTCTTTCATCCTTTTTTGTATTTTTGTATTTTTTGTATATAGTTACAACGTAATTAAAATGTAGATAAATGTAGAATTTACACAGTGTAGTATAGGCCTATTCATGTAAGACACGAATATTAATACATGTTCATGACAGATAAATAATAGCACAATTTCTCTAAAAAAATATGAGTCCAGCAATGAGGTATATGAATGGGGCGAGGGAAACCTGGTGCTGATATGAAAAATAGAGAGGGAAGGGGATGCATGATAATTGTGAGAGACCAGTAAGGGACGAAACAAGTGTTATGATGATGATAATGATGATGATGATGATGATGATGATGATGATGGTGATTGCCATGATTATGATGATGGTGATATTGATGATAATGGTGCATGGTGATGATTATTATGGTGATGATGGTGGTGATGATGATGGTGATAATGATGATGATAAAGATGATGAGTAAAGGGATATGACGAATTAAACGATGAGCGAGGGTGGTCATGAAACTTTGGAGCTTCCTTTTAAGCTACAAAACTAATCATTTTTGCAGTAGATTGCACACTTTGCAAATGGCAACATATGCCACTAGTGTTTTAATATTTTTAGTAACATTTACAAACTGAAAATAAGTGGGGCGAAATCGCGGACCACGAAAAGTGAGAATTTCAGTGGTCATCCCACGGTCTACACTAGGACCTAAATGATATCACTAAATGATGGAGTTTGAAAGGATTATTTATGTATCTTTTTTCGACTCGCTCCGTTGTCATTGATCACATTTGACATAACAATTTAATAAGTTTTAGATATAGGCCTATATGGCTAAATTCCTAGTCTTCAATACCATTTATTCTCTTTCACATATTGTTCTTTATAATGTACCTTGTCACAACTTGTCGCATTACCAAACATGTTCAAACAACCCTTTTCTGTCACTCTTCTTTCTCCATGTTTTAATTTACATTTCTCTAAATCTTCATGTATCTCTCTTCTCAATTTTATTCCTCTTACCAGATTTTCCAGGTTTTCCCATGCCCCCCCCCCCTCTCTCTCTCTCTCTCTTTCTCCCAACATGTCTATTTGAGCATGGGGAAAACAATTTCGTCACAATATTCGTTTTTGACACATATTATTGCTAGGGATCAAACAAGAACTTTCTCGCTTATAAAAAGTGCGGTTGAAGCAGTTTCTTTTTTAAAATATCATTTACACAATCATTAAATATAGCGAAATATTAATCATCTTATGGTCATAGGGTAATTTAGTGTCACATCACCGATTAAAAAAAAATGTTTAAATACTACCCCCTTCAAATTGGCCCAAATTGGTATTATGGGGTAATTCTTCCGGAGCTGACATTTTAACTTTAAGCCCAATCGGCCAAACAGTTTTTGCACTATATGGCCCACATTCCACATAGGAGCCTGTCCCGAAATAGTCATCCCATTATACCTATAAGATTTGACCCATCAGAGCTACTTATATTAGGCCATCTAAGTCATTAACAGAAAGGTTGTCAGCCTGGTCGTAGCCGGCGGGTTTAGCCCCCAAAGCGCCCCAAGAGAGACCCTGAAGTCGGGTCGATTTCACCCCATCTCCTCCGTTCACCAACTTTGTCAGTAGGAAGCATTATGATTGGACATTACACAACACAAAAATTGACAAAAATGGGGTGTCAGACGGCCCCTGAAAAATTTGGGTAAATTTTGCCCCTTGAAGCCCAGGGACCAAATTTTGTCAGAAGGAAGAGTTATGGATGTAACTTTAAAACATGATAAACACTGAAAGCAATGACCATTGGGATGGGGGTGTCAGAACTCCAGAAACAAAAACATCAGAGTGCCCTTTGACAAAGATTTGCCCCCTAACATTTAATTTGCATAAGGTGCAAAGCAGATGGTAAATTATTTATGTAAATTACAAATGTCAGTGGCCCCAATTTTGAGCCCTCTACTACCCCAATGGTAACTGGGGCAAGTGATGACATGGGCTCACCTATTTTATGTATTTTACTTTTTGGGGGGCTCTTGTAATAAGACATGAAACATGGTTTATGTCTTATTTAGGAGATAGAGCCCCCAAAAATGTAGAGTGTGTACAGTGCAGTATAATTATGTAAGACATGAATATTCATAAATGAAACATATCAATACATGTAGGCTGCATGTCACATAGATAATAGCAAAATTCATTAAAAAAATGAGAGTTCAGTGAGGTAACGGAAACCTGGGATGAAAAATAAAGAAGGCGAGATGCATGAGGATTGTGAGAAACCAGTAAAGAACGAAAGAAGTGTTGTGAAAACGATGATGACGATTATGATGAAGGTGATGGTATTGATGCCGATGATTGAATGATTATTAAAGGAATATGACTATTAACATCATTTAACATTAGGACCTAAATGTTATCACTACAATATATTATCCAATGTTGTACTATTCTCACATACAAAACGCAAACACAAACGATTTGTAAAGTGATTCTGAACATTTAGATGGATTATTCTTTTCTTTTTTTGGGGGGGGGGGGGGGTCTTGCTCCATTATCATTGAGTATCTTTAACATAACAAGTTAATAATTTTTAAATATATGGCTGAATTCCTAATTTTCTATACTAAAATCTCACTTATTCACTTTCACATATTCTTCTTAATGTAGCTTGTCACACCTGTCGCATTACCAAACATGTTTAAACAACTCTTCTCCGTCTTTCTGTCCCTGCCTAATTTGAAATGTCTCTTAATCATCACTTACATTCTCTTCTCAATTTTGTTCCTCTTACCAGATACTATACCTAATACTCATGGTCCCTCTCTCTCAATTTCTCTCAACATCTCCACACATCACTGGTATTTCTAGGAATTAAATTACAACTTCCTTGCTTATGATAGTTGAAGCAGTTTCTTTTAATATTATTTACACAATCATTAAACAAATTGATACATATATGGTCATATATACATATATACATATATAATGTATTTACACAGCAATAAGTAGCATGACTTCCAGATACCTCTCTTTCTCACTCACAATAATGAAAAGTATGCCGTACATATTCATGCTAAACCAATTGGCCATAGTTACACTAAATAAATAATTCTGGGAGAGTGGCACCTGACAATACATTTGATCTGAATACATTCATATAAATTTGATTTTCGAAGAAATGACCAACAAACAACTTTTTGAGATGTTCTCTGTAGGTTTCCATGGTGAGTGAGAATTCACAATTGAAGGTTTTCAGTAACACCATGTAGGAGCCTCTGTGAGAAGGCTGTTGATATATTCTTTCGTGAAAAATAACCCACTTATGGGGCGTTTAGAGGAATTTAGGAGAAGTGAAAGGAACTTTTTGTTATCGCATACATTTCAACTCAAAGTTCTTAGTTCTTTCACAAAAAAGGAGAGAAATGCTTGATGTACTCAGTATTTTTATGGAATGCTTTGACTTAGTAATTACTATTCATTCAATGAACACTAATTTTGTTAAATGCTATCAACATAGCCCCCCCCCCCAAAAAAAAAAAACACAAAACAAAACAAAAAACAAAAAAAAGATCACTTTAAAAAGGACCATTAAATTTTGCCTTAAGTACAATGGAAGTTGAATCTGCCTTACTTTAACTAAGTATTTTTTGTTCTTAACTGAACAGTTTATGTTAACAGGGGAAGCCACCAATGCACAATGGAGTATTTGACGTACGTTGTTCATCCTTTAAGTCCATTTGACATTTTATGAACCTAGAATTGTTCTTTCTGTTGAAGTTTTTTTTGTTGATTTGCAACCTTATGTGGTCCTAGAACAATTTCAGCTTTGTTGCCCAAATGGCAACCTTGAGCAATTTTCATAATTTGTATAAATCCCTAGCCATATTGAAACACAATTTTTGAACTACATGTCAAATATGTCCAGTTTACAAATTTGACCTTTGACTTTTACAACCTAAACGTGACCTTGAATTGCAAAAATTGCTTTAAAATGAATTTTACGTCCCTCAAAACCCCCTACATACAGGTATCACACACTAGTAATTAACACGCAGTCCAAAAGTTGGGTTTCAACATGGCTACCAGGCGCCATTTTGGATTTATGCAAATTGTGAAAATTGCTCAAGGTTGCCCTTTGGCCAACAAACCTGAAATTGTTCTAGGACCACATAAAATAAAAAATCAACAAGAAAAGCTTACATGGAAAGAGTATTTCTAGGTTCCGTATTGACCACATGGGAGCGTCAACTGGACTACTTATCCTGTGATAAGAAATTGGTATAACAGTGAGCTTGCTTTATTGTTATATTTAATAGGTTTTGTCTCTTTTTGCATCTTACATATCAAATAATTGGAAATTAAAACAGAAAAACTTCCAAATAAATAACATAGCCACATGTTTGCTAGATGATGTCCTTTTATATATGAACAACCCTCCCTGCAACAACTGTATGCTTGCACACACGAGTATGCATTGGATAAAGGACCGTTGCGGATAGTTAATGATAAGGACAAAACTAAAAATACTTTCACGAAAACATTATCTGTAACACCTAGAAAAACTTCTCCATGTTGTCTTTGATTTTTAATTATAACATGTTGTACATTCATCTTCCAAAGGAAGGAGAATAATTCTCTTCTGTGCTGATGGCAACAATCCCCAACTGATAGTAGTGAAAAAGAATAAATTGAATAAACATATTCTTATAATCATCAAAGATGTAGAACGATTTTCAAATGAGCATTAAGTTAAAGCCTGCCAGCAGGATCAGATGAAGAACATCCATGGTTAGGAGTCAAGAACTACATGCCTGGAATAGTTCTAGATCAATGGCTGGAAGGTTGCAGATGCTCTCTTCAAACCAGCTTTACTGCATGTAAACAATCAAACAAAGCACATTATTTGATGGAAAATGTTCAAGAAAAGATTCAAACACACACACACACACAAAAAAAAAAGTGGCGGGGGGGGGGGGGGAAGGAATATAAAAGAACTGAGTGTAAATTTCTATCGGCAAATGACATGTAATGGGGAAAAATCTTATCAAATGGCATACATGCACAGGACGCATGACCACAGTATTAATTAATTTCTAAATGAGTATTCTAGTAACAGTGGTCTCTTTCAATACATTATACAATCACAAACTTATATTAATTACTAAATTATGATAATGGCAATTATTCAATTTTATAACAAATGTTCATGCATATCTTGAGAGATGGCTTTCTGATGTGACGAAACGGTCGGGAAGATACTCACACTTCTCTTGTAAAGATGTCTGCTGTGACATGCCCCCGTTCTACTCCAGTGGGGTTTTCATCATAGTTCTGGCAGCCCATAGTTTTCATTGCTGCATGGAAAAATAATATTAATGAAAATAACAAATTTCATTAATGTGTCATACATGTAAATGCATGCGCTTCACTTTCTACAGGTACTAAAAGTTTCCAGCCAATTATTCCACATGGCGGGAAGGGGGGGGGGGGGGGGTGCACGATTAGAAATCTGTATTTAAAAATTTAGTATACAGCATATTCTCCTTCATATATCTAGTAATGACTTAAATATGAAGAAAAGAACAACTTACAACACTCAAATGCTCTTAGTGTGTTTACATTAAAAAATGCTTTAAAGGGACTTATGTTCTAAAATCTGAACTAGGGCTGTATCGAAACGGTTAAACGTTCGACCATGAGGTCCCAAAAGGGAATGGATTTCACCGTTTTCGGTTAGCCATGAAAAGATGCTATATGATTTTGAATACATGGGAATGTCCAAAATCAAAACATAAAACTTGCTATAATACCGTAATTTTCCTGCTTTTTATTCATAACAGTGCTAAAAAGTATCAATTTACGGCATTATCGTGGAATAAGTCACCAGTCCATTCACTGCCGTTTATTTTGTCAGTGCTGGTGACAGCATTCCGCTCCAATAGACATAACACGCAAGTGTGTGCGTAAACAGTGAATGAGCGGAGACCTATTCCACGATATGGCCCAATTTACCTACCATGATTTGATTTTAGAATGTCTTATTTCTTGTTATTTTGTGGTTTAAAAGTCAGTTCTAGCTTCAATATGCCAATAATCGTTAAGCAATGCCATCTTGGTACTCATGAATATGCAAAGGGTTTATGTACATTTGTGTAAAGTTCTCTGGCGCCCTCTCCTGATAAGATCTTACATGCATGGATTTGATAGACAATATGGCTGCCCCATTACAACTGAATTATAAGACCTATCAACATTTTGAAGCTTAAACTCACTTGGAAAACTACAAATGTCGATAAATAAGACATTGTAACTTAAGTTTTGGTAGGTAGATGTATGCTTTCTATCACTACTGCAAATAAAAAGAGGAAAATAATGGCTTTTGTTGCAAGTCTCCTTTTTGTTATGCCTGTGTTCAAAATCATATGTGTGTGTGCTTTTAACCGAAAACCGTTCGGTTTTTAGCCCTCGTTATTAAAACGGAAAATGAAATAACTGAGATATTACAGCACTAATCTGAACTCACCTTCTCTATACTGCTCTAGCGTTATATGACCTTTCTTGGTAGGGTCCAGCATTCCAAAGACAGATTCAATGTTTATATCATCAAACAGACATGGGTAGTTCATCTGGGTAGTACGACCTTCTTTCAACTTGGAGATGTAGTCAATCATAAATGTCTTTGGATTTTCTACAAAAGCCCAAATGAAACATTTCTGAGGATTAATTTGTTGAATATATGCTGGTAATCGCAGGTTGATGATCGATCTATGTGCTAAATTTAAAGCTCATGTACAGTGTTGGTAGCAAAATGGAAATTGGAAAGAAACATTCTAAATATACATGTAATCTTATATTGTTCTCCTTGTATCAAAATATGTTTGTAAATGATCATTTGGTATTCCATCTATGATATGCTAACACCTTTCCACCCCGCACAGTAATCTTGGTGGCTTCGCATAGAGACAGCATGTGTGTCACTGTGTGTAGGCTACTCACTGGTTTTACACATGTGTGTGTATAGTACATGTACATGCTGCCGTTGTTGGGAGTTTACGTGCCTGGCCCGGAATACAAATTAATTTTTGCTTCTCATTTGTTTAATATTCAACTTTATTAGGCGAAATCTTCAGTGTCTTAGTACTGCTAGTATCTTGCTATTTATGAAAAAATTGAAGAAATCTGACGAAAGCTTTTGAGGGCTTACCAAAACTCTACATTACCTGTAAAGCTGGGGTGGTATTCTGAGAATTATTTTATCTTGATTTTAGTGAAAAGATTTTATTTGTACTAACAAATTTTAAATTGCAACATTTCATTGCTGTTTGCGCAGATGAATTCCGCGTACACAGCCACTATTGCGCAGTCAATTACCAATAAGTGTACATTTTGTTATGAAAATTAAAATTATTTCACTAAAATCGAGATAAAATAATCTCAGAATAACACCCCTGGAGTCAATTCCTGTAGACAGGAACTGACATTGTTTCTTTTATGTTAAATGTATTGAATTAAGGTTTGTGCTAACCACTGCTAGGGCAGTAGCTAATAATACTGCGTTTCATAGAAATGACCACCTAGGATTGCTACAATTGATAAACTGAAATCAAGATGAAAATCACATCAATGAGATGGGCAGTTGAAAAATTAAAGTTTGCAATTATTTATACAGTCTAGATCTATAAAGACTTACATATGTGCAAGGTTATGACTGGGGTAATTTACAATAATTTCAATGAATAAAATTTTTCACAAGCATCCACATTCATTGATTAATATTTGAAATATTTTTATAAAGTTAATAAGAAAATAGATGTCTAACAGTTACATTTGTACATTTGTGGATCTCTGCGTGCTAGTTTTATAAAAAAAAAAAAAATTCCAAAAGTTTCCCTAGCCTAGGACTAGGACTAGGAGGACTTAGGAGGAGATGCTGATGATGTTGTGGTGAAGAACCTGTCGGTCACGGGAGTTACCTACCACCACATCAGCAAGCAATGGTCATATTGACCATTAGGATCATACACATGTGTGTTTACTGGGTATTGGGGATACAGATGTAATTTTGTTTGAAATGGAGGTTTTTGTGGGCAAACTGATACTTAAGTATCACTCTTTAGATTTTATGTTATAAGTTCGTTAAGATACAAAATGTAGAAAGTTATAAAAACTTACATTTACAGCCTTGTTTTTCATACTTGTTACCCACACCTCCACATACGGATGACGACTGCTCTCAATATGTTGCGCACTAGTGAGGCCGCTCTACATGGTTACGCTCTACATGGTTACGCTCTACATGGTTACGCACCATAGATACGTACGCAGAATGTTACGCACACAAGCTATTCTACGAAGACCTGGAAGGGCCAAACTGACGACGTAAAAAAATAAAAAATATTACGTACGTACGTAATATTTTTTATTTTTTTACGTCGTCAGTTTGGCCCTTCCAGGTCTTCGTAGGAGATCGACGAACCGATCGCGCCGGTACCACTACGAGCGCTGAGGGCTCCCTTCATCATAATCGTGAAAAATACAAACTGGATGCTGACGGGACAGTCTCGATAGGAGTTATCGACAAAAAGTACCCAAAATTTCAGGAAACCCTCTTCAAAGCACTCACGGGTACATTTCTGTAAAATAGTTGGTATTTTCTGTCGCATGTACTAAAGGTATGGGGGAAAAAATAAGATAAATATTTTAAATACTTGCTTTCAAATTCAGCCCTTAAAAATCTCACTCCTACCTCAAATGGCCGTTAGGAAGAACTTTTGATATTTTCAGCAAAATCCAAAGTCAAAATCTTGTCCAAAACCGGAGAAATCCCCGCAGATTTGTTTCGCGATCGCGTGTTGTTTACATACTGCCGATGTCTTAGACTAAAATCGACCAATAAAATTTTTGTCCACGAAGAAACTCGGGATCGCAAGCGCACATCGATCTTTACGATCGCGCACACAGAAAATCGGAACTTTTCCGTGTACGCCATAGGGACCGAATTTTTGAGGACAAAACTCTTTTGGGGAGATGTCGGCGCCCGCGGCGACCAGGAAATGTACACAATGACTCCGATAGCTCGTTTCGCGAGAATCAACAGTAAATTACGGATTTGATTTTTGAAAATATCTTTTCCAACATCGGTGAGTTGAATTTATTGTATTTCTTGGATATTTAGTGGTCGGTTTTTGTAAATTAAATGCCGATTTTGAGTGAATGTTTGTGACTTTTGTGCAGTGGTGTTTTAAAAAGTTGAGGTGTATGACTGCCTAAATTATACACACGAAGTATAGGAATGTAGCTATGAGTGTGTTGGCTGCATTCCTACACAGTCGGCAATGCCAATGCCAATGGCATGTACCTATGAGTGCCTACCACTACCAGGAAAGGCATATTTCAGGCCATTTTCCATTGCCTTCCATGTCCTGCTAACCGTGCGCAGTTACTAGATTGGTGTAATAAAACACCTAGCTTCGTGATGTAAAAGGCGTAGAGCCTATAGCCCATTTTTTTTACACTCAGGAAGCTAGTCCTGGCTAGACACAGTCACATACCGACATCCTATTGAATGCATGGGACCGAAGTAACTTACCTGGTCTGTGAAACACAAGCTGGCTGGTGATATTATGAAACAGCTCAGGTATCCTGTGTGCATCAAGATACTCATTTGCTTCAGACTCTCTTGGATTTGCCATTTTGATCTGTTAAAGAATGATTTTTACCACTGATAAGGTATTCACAGACAACAGGAAGCAATTTAACCTAGGTCTAAGCCTCTAAAAAACAAAGGAATGGTTTGTTGTCTCCGTTGTCAAGAACTCAACTCTAATTCAAGAGATGGCGCTCTTTTTATTTCTCCATACTGTGGTATGATCGAATCTCTTTGTTTCCCCACAATCATACCAGTACGCAACACCTGTCATTATTTCCCGTAGAGATACATACTATATTAGGCTGTGAGAAATAAAAAAAAAATCATGAAAAATAAGTGCTAGCAATTGCACCATTCAAACTTGTCTTGACTAGTTCATACAATTTCCTTGACTTCCTAAAAATATGTAGGGGTATTTTTCAGCAATTTTTTCTCTCTACAGTGATTGCAACTAATTAGACTACCCACAAACCTGGTCTGTGCTACAGTGGCTATGAGGTTTCTTGGGCTGCTAATAAAGTCCCCATAAAATCCCTCTGGGACCAACTCCTGCCTTTCATGGGACTGATCTGAACTAGTAATTATCCCTCTTTATGCACATACGGAAAAATGTGTTGAAATATGTATCATTGCTGATGTATCAATTTTTTCAACAATTACATCATAATTCGGTACACGTCAAGGGGAACCATGGAAAATGACTGGTGGATCTAATATAGGCGTGCGTCCTTCAGTGGTCTCGATTTGCTTTAAACTTCGAAATATTCACTTTACTACAATCTTTGGGTACTACATGAATATAATCCTTCACCAAAATCCCCCCCCCCCCCCCCCCCCCCCCCATCGTTTGCCTTTCCCTTAAAGAGGGGGAAATGTATCACATGTGTGCCTATGTGCACTGATCAGGCACTGATCACATCCACACTACTGCTCTTCAAGAAAACTTCTAAATGAAGCTTTTCCTTTTGGAGTAACTCTTACTTGCTGGCTCCTGTAGTCTAAACTAAATATAGAATATCAGTGATCATAGATGAGAATAGTCCTACTAAGACTCCTATGACATGTATGAAGAATTGGGTGAAAGAGAAGCAATAGAAAAAAAAGACCCTTCCAAAATCCATCTTATACAAAAAAACTTGCATAGTCATTATGCAAAAGGGTAGGAGGTGGAGCCTTCTACCTTATTAAGGTTATACATGGTATATAGGGCTCTGTGGATTGTAATTATCTTCCTTGAAATAACCTCAGATTTTATATTTAAAAGAGATATGAGGGAAATTGAGAGCGCAAGGGAGAGATGAGGGAAGAAATAGAGAATGAGAGAGAGAGAGAGAACACTATACATAGATACAATAAACACATCTATTCAGCCTTGTAGTTCGAAAGTGAGCTTGATATAAACGAATGTGCCCAATCTATTCCTGATCATCTATAAACGTGTGTCTTAATATCTTTCATCATAATAGGCATACGGTTACATTTTAGTATGGGAGCTGACGCCTCTTGCCTGATAATCAACTTCTTTTTTTTATATTGCGACCGAACGTAGCGAGCAAGCAAACAGTTTGCACACTTAATTATAATTTAAAATATTCTTTTGTAATTATCAAAAATGCTAAATAAGGCATATAATTACAATTAGACCATCTCACTGCCCCAATCATCATGGGATATCGGTTGTCCGAATTATATATGATAATAATTCATAGTTATCCAGAGTAAAGTCTCACCGAATGAATATTTCAAAGTATTTGTAGGAAATTTTCATACCTGTTTATAGCTTACCGTCTCTTCAATGAAATGACATAAAACAAATCTGGCGATATTTTAAGCTTGAGTGAGCAACATCGACATTTACGAAAGGGTGCAAAATCCAGACTTGACAAGAATTGGCATTTGTTTGAATTTTCAATATTTTCAACACTTCAATAATGTTCATGACATTTTCAAACCTATGGACAGCTTAGCGTCTCTCTTAATGACAACAAAACATTTAACGATATTTTACACTGTCTTGAGTGAACAAAAGCCATTGTTGTGAAATGGTGCAAAATCCATGGTTGACAAAAATTTCTATTTGTTCTGGGCTGGTATCAGCAAAGTTGGGATTCTTGAAAAGGCTTCAGAATTTTCATATTCTGATCATTATGTATGTCTTGTCATATCCAATCAACATTTTATGGTTGTGTGAGAAAGCCTGAATTAAAACACTCACCAAATTTAACATTTCGAAACACTCAATAAAGTAGTTAATTGCTCACTGAAGCATAAACATGTTCATGAAATACATAAGAACAACATAGAACAAAACTATTTTTCATAAATTGTCTATTATTGATCAAAATATTAAAATTTTCAAGCCATTCCATGACTCTCAACTTTGCTAATACCAGCCAAAAAAATCTTGTCAAGTGTGGATTTTGCACCTTCTCACAAAAGTGGCTTTTGCTCATTCGAGCGTAAAATATCCCCAGATCTTGAGGTGTCACTTAATAAAAGAGACCCTAAGCTATCCACAGATATGAAATTTTTCTACAAATATTTTCTCTTTTGGAGACTTTTTTCGACTGTTTTTTTTTAACTCATTGTTTAGCGACTTTCCAGTTCCAGAATATTCCAAAATTCAAAAACTCGGGGGTGATGCAGCCCAACAATTCCTGCCTCGCCGCCTATGTTCCTATATATGAACATTTGAATTATTCTATTTTTTAAAATTACCTTTCATATAAGTTGATGTTCTTAGATTTACGAAGATGATTGAAAGATAACCAAAACTCGAAATCACATCTAAAAGTTAAATACCACAAAATAACTAAAGGCCATAGAGGTGCAAAAAGATTTAGACACTAATAGTCGTCATAATTCAGAAACACAACTTTAATGGAACAGCATAACAATAACATGTATGGAAAATGACGTGGCTATGTTTTTGATAAATAGCAGAGTTATCATGTATTTACAGTATTAAACTTAATAAATCAACTGAACAATCTGACTTTCTTTAAAGCCTCCAATTTCTAATTTTCTGATTTTTTAAATTCTCTGACAGCCCCTCTTCGTTTCTGTACTCCGCTTCACCCCATGGGCCTGGGAGCCGGGGGTGCGGGGGTGCTGCAGCACCCCCTGCAAAAACGCTGAGGACCTTCTTTTTTTTTTTTTTGCTTGTTAGAGATTTGGACTTAAAAAGAGACACTGAAATGCTGAGGACTTTTTTTTTTTTTGCTTGTCAGAGATTTTTGGACTTAAAAAGAGACACCCCCAGTAACAAAATCGTTCCCAGGCCCCTGCTTCAACCCCTTCTGTACATCCGTTATCACCAACTGTAGAGCAGCAGTTATAAACCACTTGTAAGGCGATAATGGAAAGTAAATTAATGCATTGCACTTCAGCGTTATTTCAGTCGCAGGTGGCGCGGCGTGATGGAAAGTATCTTTACACCTGACAGACAACGTCATTTCACACTTGAGGGTGTCGCGAATGGAAACGTTCGATAAGGCTATCATTCTTAGCATCTTTTGCGATAGCATCTTCTATTATTTCCTTTTGTCAATGAATGTAGCTTGGGAGAGCGATTTGAGGTTCATTTTGTGATCATGCTATTCAAGCGAAATTTGATCCCACCTGGAGCAAGCTATAGACAGATACGAATTGGCGTTGCGAACTTTGAATATGCTATCAGTAGCATAGTTTGATTTAATGAAATTAAAATAAACACTTCGTCCGATTCTTAATTTCAAATTATCAAGTTGCCCAATTAATTTCAGAAAATGCAATGAGGATCTGACTGCGCAATTTCATAATTCTTGTATTGTTGATAAACTTCTTCGCAGTCGAAATGATGGATGACACATTCGTAAGTAGCAATGACGTGTCTAATGGAAGTATGATGTTCGTCATCTCGGAATACTCCAAGTTACATCTCTCCATCGCGGTTGTGTGTTTGTGTATTATAGCCATAGTTGGTGTTGTAGGAAATTGTTTAGTTTTAGGAACCATCATCGTGTCTAGAAAGCTACAGACAAAGACAAATTGCTTCATTGCAAGCTTGGCAGTTTGCGATTTACTATCCTCCTTGACTCTCCCTGGACAAATCGTCGTGATCATGAATATGATTAAACACGACACCAAGGTGTCATCAGCAATTTTTAAATTGATCTTTTCAGCTCTCAATGTCGTCTGTATCTCGTGTAGTATTCTGACCCTGGCGGTTATCGCTCTGGAGCGCGTCATCGTGGTCACAAGACCACGGGAACTCTATCGTCGATTGTTCTCGTCTAGGAATACAGCTGCCATCATTATCTTCACTTGGACATTCCCGCCTCTTGCTATTGTGATGATCGACGTCCCAAAGCTTGACAACATAGATCACTACATCAACGCACACACATGCATGATCAACGATGGCGACAACAAGCTTCATCTTTACGATGTCATCGCCTTCATCAACACCAATTCCGCCATTGTCATCATTATGATTTGCTATTTGCAAATCTATCTGCACGTAAAACGTCATCGACGTTCCCTAATGGAGAAAGAAGTTCTTCGGTATAAATCTAGACCCTCTTCAGTTACAGTTTCGAGTTTTGCAACAAGCTCGTCAGTTGATCCTGTAGTTGCTGACATTAGAACACCGTTCTATCCACATGATAAAATAGGTTCTTCAGAATCCTTAGACCA
Organism: Heliocidaris erythrogramma; assembly: GCA_025617745.1. Classification (NCBI taxonomy): domain Eukaryota; kingdom Metazoa; phylum Echinodermata; class Echinoidea; order Camarodonta; family Echinometridae; genus Heliocidaris; species Heliocidaris erythrogramma. The sequence goes on along the minus strand of CM046853.1, from coordinate 12,540,554 downwards.
AACCTCAAATGAAATTCTGTGTACTTCTGCAGAACAAAATAAATTGTACAAGGCCAGTTGGTGCGTGACGGACATTACAAGCACAGATTCTGATGGAAATCAAGTAATACCATGTCAGCCCCATCCTAACAGGGAAAAGAGGTGTGAAACAAACGGGATGTGCTCATCTGCATCAGGATCAGCATCTGCATTAGCATCAGCCAGGAACAGAAATCTAGGGATCGATACAATAACCACAGAGAGACTAATGGTTCCCGGAACGAATTTAAGTCCCACTCATGTCAAGACTATTCACGCCAGTGATCTCAATCAGTTAGACATGTCACCCGGTGAATATGCTATGCATGGCAAAAGTGACAAAAAATATCTACAGGTGCAAGCGACATCACAGGGTCAGACATATACCTGTAAATTGAAAAAGAATGTTATGACACATTGTCCTACAACGTACCGTTTTGATCTTGAAAGTGATTCTTTGAATATCAGTGAGGCTCATTCATTGGAAGATGAATGTATCTTGCCCAACATACCATTCCCCATATTGGTTGATGTACCCGGCACAAGTAAAATAGGTATCCGAGACAACAAAGAAGCACCAAAGAAGACTGAAGCATGCACTAATTCACTTTCCATCTCGAGGAGCCCATTGATGACTCCATCAATGACCGGACCACGTACCACATCTACTGCTGACGTGTGTCAGTCCGTGTTAAATCGTCGCTCCAGAAATCGGAAAAAGGATGAAATGGCGATCACAAAGAACCTCCTCATGGTTGTGTTTGTGTCCTATCTCTGCATCATGCCTGAGATGGGTTGTCTCTTCGTCCGATTCATTCACGGTCCCGTCTGCGCCTGTCTGTATTCTTTCATTATCTTGGTCTGTAACCATTGTATCAATCCCATCATCTACGCCTACCGACATCCTATAATCAAACCTGTCATGAGGTGTCTGGTGAAGATGAAGCTGTCCGATATTCCAGAACCACCTCGATGGTTAAGGCTAGCCATTTTACGACATCAATGATATATGTTACGATATCAATGATGTCCGGCATCTCCAAAGAGACCTTTCTAAACATATTATTACCAGACTCGAAAAAGAATTTCACCATCTACAGTGCATCCCCAAAAAAGTTTACATTTGAAAAAGTCCCCTAAAATAAATATTTCAAAATATTTATAGGAAAATTTCATACAGGTGGATAGATTAGGGTCTCTTTTACCAAAATGTTTGGCAATATTTTAAGCTTGAGCCAGCAAAAGTGACTTTTGCAAAAGGTAGCAAAGGCCAAACTTGACAAGAATTAGGATTTGTGCTGGCTGGTATTAACAAATTTGAGAACCGTAAAAAGTTGACAGTTGGAAAAAGTCTCCCCAGATGAACATTTCAAAATAAAATTATGTTCCTGAAAGTTTCATACCTATGGATAGGGTCTTTCCTATCAACATCTAACGATATGTTACGCATGAGTGAGCAAAAGCCATTATTGTGAAATGGTGCAAATTCCATGTTAATAAAATTGTATTGATTCTGTCAGGTATCAGCAAAGTTGATTGTCTTGAAAAGGCTTAAAAACTTTCATATTCTGATCATTAAAAAGTAATTTATGAAAGAATAGGCATTTTTTTCTGTATGTCCTGATATATCCCATCAAAACTTTATGGTGTACTGAGAAAACCAGCTTGAATTAAAACCTTGCCAACACTAATATTTCAAAACACTCAGTAAAGCGGTTAATTGCTCACTGAAGCATAAAAATATTGAAGAAAATTAATACGTAAGGACATACATAGGACAGAACCTCTTCTTTAATAAATTGTCTATTATTAATCAAATATGAATATTTTCAACTTTGCCGATACCAGCCACAAGAAATACCAATTCTTGTCAAGTCAGGATTTTGCACCATTTTTCAAAAGTGGTATTTGAGAGCGTAAAATATCGCCCGATCTTTAGGTGCCATGTAATAGAAGAGACCCTTAGCTATCCACAGGTAAGAAATTCTGCTTCAAATATTTTGAAATATTTATTTGGCGAGACGTTTTCTGACTGTTACTTTTTCTGGGACGCACTGTATAGCACTCAGATAGATTTGAGAAGCATGCTAAAACACTAAACATGTAACTACTGATTTATTTAACTTAAGAGATCCCACCGCTGCCACCAAAACGTTGCATGAGACCCTCTCCAAACTATGTCAACAAGTTTATTTATATATTATTTTCTAAAGAGAATATAATGAGCTAGACTATTTGACCAAAATGTTATTTATCCAAGTTTCCAAAGCCTACGATTTCAAAAAGCTAGTGATTGCCGTACTCTGTTAATATATAATGGAGCCTCGTGATTGGTCAGACTGAAGTTCGACAGGTAATAGCTTCCATTGTTAACGGCAGAAATAAGGATAGGGTTCCTGAATCTTCCCAGTAAACTCCCCGTTTCTGCTATATGTTACTTCCTTGCTGAAATTTACCGTCCATGTGTAACGCTGACACCTTGCATGCTCCTCCTCTGTCATGCTTTCTTAAACATGTAGGTGAAGATGGTCAGTAGATGTTGCTACATAATCCTATACATTCATGGCTACTTTTATTAAAACCAATACACTTTTCACCATGAACGATGAAATAGCAGATTAAGGAAATGATCATCTGACGCTTAATTTGTACTCAGAAATATTCCAATGCTCTCAATCATACACATGAAATTTGAATCAAATTATGCACTTAATTTTAATTAATGAATTTGGAAGGTAACAAATGCTTTTCTTCACTTCCAGAATATTTTTGTTGGTCTGTGTGGTGGGGATATAATTGACATCCCTCCCCAAATCTCTTAATTTCTAAGAGTTAAACCGAAGACAAAACAAGGCCAGCAAACTTTTTGACTATGACTTAGATGATCTAAGTTTCTTAAAGGGGTAAAAATCTCTTTGTGATTGATCACTATTTTGAGATATGCTTTAAGACTTACAAAGAGAGAAAAAACAACCGAGCAGAAAGAGTCTTGCGAAACAGATTGAAAGGCAGGACAGGCTTATGCAAACGTAACACGATCTCCGATCTCTGGCCTCAAGGACAGGTTAACCCAAACTAATGCTGAAAATGATTGATGCGATCGGAAAATATCACGATTAGAATAAATTATTCTAAGTTTAGCAAGGGAGCGTATTACCCTTAAAACTATATTGCATTAGTGACGTATCTGATTCCCAAGGCATTAGTAAATCCATTAATCATCTAGAAAAGGGTAGGAATTTTTAATATACCATAGAGATTTACAAATAATACATCATTTCAGATGATATGCAAAATTAAAAAAAACAAACAAACAAAACGTACACCAAATATCAACAATTTACCGTGTATATATCTTAAACTTAATGTATAAGGATGTGTATTTATGTTCAAGCTTTCATTTCTGTGACACTAACAACAAATAAATTTTCCCGTAGTTTGGTGCATTTAGCCTTATTTCTGAAGCTGCCTTACAGTTACCATGACAACGTCCGAACAGCACCGCTCTCTTGAGGAACATTGCCATTAAAGCTACGGCAATACATGTACACCAACTAATAATGAGCAATTCGTGTACCTCTTAAGATTAAGGACTGCTCTGCAATCCCGGTCTGCAGTACATCTGAATAACTTGGGATTGTTTATTGCCTTCTTAGATCTGAAGAGGTGTGAAAGAATTATGTGTTTTAGCTGCATAAAATTTTCTTTGAAGTGGACGATAAAAAGGCACGCAGGCCGTCTCTCTATATCCGCCAGTAAGGCATACAACAAGACATGTAGGCTATGTTGATTCCTGCAACCTTTATCAAGTTGTCCAATATACTTCTTGTGCTTGATCACAAATTACTGCAAGGTTGTGTGGCAAATCATTCGATTAGATAACGCGAAATCGTTATGCTTGGTGATACTTTTGGAAACACAATTTCTGCGGAAATACCATGAGGTCTAATATGTTTAAGATTCATATGTTCTGTCTTGATAATCCTTGGAAGAAAGATTTTCCTGGGGAGTGTTTCATCAAGTGTTTTGTCAGTGATTTTTACCAACAAATTTGCTCTCAGCCAGTCAGATGCAAGGATGTCAGTTGCTTAAACAGTTGTCGGAAAAATCACTGACAAAACGCTTCATGAAACGCTCCCCTGAAGAAGTATGATTTCTTTAATTCCCTCAACTTATATTGTGACAATACGAGTACCGTTTTTAATAACTAGATATTGATGTTAATTATTTATCATACTTGTATAATTGTCAACGGATTGTATTTCACAAGAATATCTCACACCGTGACATTTAGTTGCCAAACTTATCAGTGGTGCCATTATATCGTCAGTGGTTTCGCGAGCTAAGCTCTACTGAGCCATCACGCCTCCTCACTGAGCCATCGATCCCGCCTCCTCGGTGATATCTGTACGGTAGTTTACCTAGTTTCAATGAATCAATCTATTTGCCTTAAAAGTATTCTTATTCACGAAATTATTTAACTTAACTTGGAAAATCATATGTTGTTGATGCCTTTAAAAAATGCTTTTGTTTAATGTGGTATGAATAAATACACAACATCCATGGGAGGAATACTTATTATTATCAAACTTGACTGAGTTGAAAATGAGTGACGTCAAATCATAATTATTGGTATACACTGTTTTGTCAAGATTGACAGTCGTGATATTTTGTGTATTTTCATTTTAATTCAAAGCAATGAATAAGAAAGTATCTGAATGTTTTCATCTTTGAATCCATGTCAAAAAAGCTAAGTGAACTTTATTTGAAGTTAATTGCCTTATTTCACGCTGAATACACCTATTATGAAATGTCATGTGTAAAATGTGTATTTGATGTAATTTCTTCTTGAGACCTGCCTTCAGGCAATTAAAATACACTTACATAAATCATATATCGTTCATTTGCTTTTAATTCAGTTTTGTTTCAGTTGATTTTATTTTGACATTCTAAATAAGATCGCAACATGATAAACACAAGATAACAACCTGAAATAGATAAGACCAAGACCAAGATAACGACTTTATCCAAATTCAGCTGAAGTCTAATTGCTCAGAACAGGAATCCTTTTCAGAATTGTTATAGCTATAAATACACATTTAGTTCACTGGCCCCTGTAAATAAAACATTTAATAATGCACTATGTCTATCTATAAACCAACTTGATCGTGGATTTACCTTATACAAATCGATTTAGATGCAGCTTGTTTCTTTGAGATTTAACTCGGCAACATTTAAACAAAGATTATTCCATTCGATAAAATCATGTGAGAGAACAAATTGCGGTTAACATGACGGAACAACATTGATAAAGAAAAACACTTGATTTTCGCGACATTCGATCAACGCGATGGGAATTGTTTTGTACAATTACGTAAATTGAATTATAGTCTTTAACATCTTTCATTGATCTATTTGGATTTCCAGAATTTAAGAGATATTTTATATTTGGTTGATTAAGTCATATTGCTGCTGTGGTCAAAATAATGTATAGATTCTCCTTTTAAAATATAGGATCACTTGAAATAGAGTAATGATCATAAAAACTTAGTAAACGTTTGTTAGGATAATTTGCTATTTCAAAATGCTCTCAACACCATTAGAATCTTTATTATGTACAAGACTGTTGATGTATCATCAAACAGTAGATAACCTATGAAAAACAATGCAACTTTAATATTCCTTCCCACTTTATGTTTGTGTCATTCTTGTATTCCGCCCTTCGGCTTGCGTTAGCAGGTTAGCCAATTTGCTTCCTTTTGACGTCAAGATATTCAATTGTAATTATGTCATAGGTAAAATTTGGTCGCAAAGCTACAGCAATAATAAACACGCATGCACGATGACAACAGTTCTATGAAATTCACATACTCTTGATATGTTTTCCTACATTTCACCTCTAACTGATACAAAAGAGACCTATAGAAAAGAGATGAATGGGGATAAGGAGAACAAGAAGTGTGATTTCATACAATGAGGAAACCTTTCTGAATAATGGAAGCGTACGTATTTAGTAAATTATGTATTGAAGAATATTACATAGAGACAATATTGTAATTAAAGTTTTATGGTTACTGAGATAAATGGTCCATACCGAATGACCAACACAATGATAATTGAGCGTCGTTATGAAGAGCAGTTAACAAATACGATGCTTGCGAGCAGGAAAAGGGTAATTACTCTTCGTGGACAGGAAGCGTCTTGACATAAACTTTTCAAATTATGACTAAACTCATGAATCTTTAAGGATATTTCCAAAAGGTCAAAAAATTTCTGCCGAACGTGATCTTTACCATCGAAAGAAAAACACGAAATCCTTCCAATAAAAAATATTGTAGGACTTCTTTCGTAACAATTTACATTTTGTTAAAATTCCCATTAAATCTAAAGATCGTATTATGACAATTGAATGAATCTACAGTATTTCCCAAAGGTCAAAATATTTCTTGCTTACTAGATTTTAGTCATTGATAGGGATTAACGAAATCGTAATCGCTGAATCTATTTCAAATCATTTTACATATTGTTCATTTTCCGCCAAATACTTTTAAGCTTTGTAAATTTTCACACATTTTGCAAAGCTTCTTTGTGTGGCGTATCACTTTTTATTTTCTTTTTTTGATAATGAAAGCTAATGAAATGATATTTTTATTCTAAATAATTACAATCACAGTGAAAATACCAGCCATTTGCAATAATTGTTTTGAATAATTAATCATAATGCTATACAAAAACATTGAAAATCATATAAAGAGTTTCTTTCTATTAAGATGCAATTTAAACCCTGAAAGTACGATATACAATAAAGAAATTAAACTGATTTTATCATCAATTGAAAGCAATAAACTTTATCATCAAATTGCCAGTGCAAAAGCATTAATTAAACATTGAAACCATCATTATGAATTCCATTTTTTTATACGCGTACAAACATTTCGAGTCTGCATGGCGTCTTGAAGTCGGGAGCTGCAGAAGGCGTGCAATATGCTTTCTTCAGATGCACGGCCTTGCATGTGTTTAGATGAGCGTGATAAGAACAGCGAGTGATCATTGTTAGACTCAGCTACGCAAATGAAGAACAATAACTAAACGCCGTTCGTTCAATTTGTAGAATCAGACTGCTGCTCATAATGGAAAACTCCATAATGAGTGTCTTTCGTTTAATGAATTTTGCTATCCATCGTTTTTCAAGGGTGTACTACCCGCGATAGTGTCCTCTGGCGAATGGGCAACATTACGAGCAAAAGGGTTCATAATTCCGAAACCAAGGTCACAATTTTGGAGATTCGTTATTCCGAATGGTTCGTTTGTCCGAAGGCTCATAAGTCCGAAATAAAATATGTAGGGTTCTATTACATTTTTGGAATTATTAACCTTCGAAGTAACGAACCTTCAGAAATATGAACCTTCTGAAAAAACGACATTTAACCGATGACGTGAAAGCCTCGGCCAAGCATTGGGAACACATTTTGTCCCTAAATGTCGGTTCGAAATCTACATAGATCATAATAATGTAATCTAATTCATAACTAAATCAGGCACTGATGGAACAATATTTTGCATTATGAACTTATCCAAACTTTACTATGCAGAACATTAGTTGCAAAAGATTAGTTGTGTTGGGCAGTTCTTGGACAAGTCGTGTGAAGCAACTTATAATGCTAAAAGTTATTTCTTTCATTCAGTCTTTTTATGTATCAGTCTAAATAGACCCCAACCATCACAAAAACGCAATCTGATTACTGTACGTCAAATTGAAATGATTGATGCATGCTATCTTAAAGCAAGTTTCAGAAGAAATAAACGAAAAGCAGGGCGGCGTCAGGATATTTTGGTAAGGGACACAGGTCTCAAAACCTTGCTCACAAATGAGGATGGTTCTCACATTTTTCCTGAAGTGACACGTTTCCAAAGAAGCAGAAAATATGATCTATATTTTTCACGTTTTAGGGAAAATATTGCTCCCCTTAACTCCGTCCCTGAATGAGACACTGGCGAGGAGGTAGGAAGAAAAGGAAGAGATGAATATATATACGAAAGTTGAAATATTGAGTACTTCCAAAGAGTGCTCTATGCCTTACAGCAGAGCATATTAATCAATGGTGTACCTGCTCAATCCGACCTTAGGTTTCGTGCCTCTCTCAAGACACTCCTCAGGGATAATCTCCTCAGTAAATCGCCAAGCAGTAGTTTTTCTGTATTCCTTACGCTGGGAAACATAATCGTACTTTTATATGACTTTTACACTAATTCCGTCCACAAAACGAACTTCCTTTTTCATCCAATCTGTGAGATAGACATGAATGTGCACGCTGTTTACCCGTTTTTGTTAATTAAAAAAAAATAAGAAATGATAAGGGAGAAGTATACAGACAAAAGTCAGTTGTAAAAGGGTTACACGTGCTAAATTTGAATAGAAGACAAATAAGACAAAAACAGAAAACAAAACTAAAACAAAAACACAAAACGAACGAACATACAAACAAACAAAACACACAGGTGAAATACCCACTCTCTAGCGAGTCAGGAACTCTCAGACGATTGATTTTTTAATAAAGCAAAAACACAAGAGGATTCGTCAAAAGGGGATTCTGTTTAAATAAATACAAACAACCCCCAAAAAACAACAACAACAACAACAACAACAACAAAACATACAAAAAAACAAAAAACAAAAAACAAAAAAACAACAACAAAACACACAATCTAACAATTACAAAAGGCAGGATGAAACTCCTACAAGTAAATTCTTTTACACTCTATGACAAATGACAGATTTACTTTCTTCTATCGGTTTTTCTGTCATCACGATCTGCAGTAGCGTTACCGGAATTTACGACTTGACTTTTTAATGTGACTGGGCTTGGGTGGGATGTGTGTGAGGGTGCGTTTGTTTAGCATTATGTCCGAGGACATTTTCGGACAGAGAACACAAAAAAAAAACCATGAGAACAATGGTCCTCGGAAGCCGGACAATAGTCCTCGAACGTCGAACAATGATTGTATGCCTTATTCCGTCGACTGTCCGAGGACGAGGAACAATAGAGGAACAATACCTATCCTCGGAAGTAAAGCCATGTAAACCTGTGTGTGCGTGAGTGTGTGTGTGTGTGTGTGTGTGTGAGTTGTGATAGTGCATTTGACTCTGACTCTGTATGGCGGACATAACGATTTATCTATTGAGAAATAGAGATGGACATCACTAGATATCAAAGTTTTAATCCGAGACTGAAAATACATAATTAAGTACGTATATTTAACAAAAAATCTATCCGTGAGAGATTTTGGATCGTTTGGATACTCAAACGCTGTTGAATGAAATAATTTCATAATATTGCTATGAAGTTATATGCAATATATAGCAATTTTCACTTGGGGAATTGATTTTTAATAATGAAATTATTAGATATGTATATTTACAGTGTGTAATTATTCGAATTATTGATTTTACTCAACATGGGCGGATCCAGGATTTAGTAAAAGAGGGGGCACAAAAATGAAAGTTTGTGAAAAGGTAAACCCGTATTTTTTTGGTCTCGCCAGCTTCTCGAAAAGTCGCTCAGTGGGGGAGGGGGGAGGGAGAGGGGGGACAAAAAAAAATTCGCCAAACCTTCAAAAATCGCTTAGTAAGGGGTTATGGGGTCCAGTTTCCCTCCATAATTCCCTGACAAGCAAAAAAAAAAAAAAAAAAAAAAGGTCTTCACTCTAAAAAAAAGGGGGGGCACAATCGAGAAAATGGCGGATCGTCAATGGTAAAAATTCATACTTTTCTTCCAAAAGGGGGGGGGGGGCACGGGCCGGCTGTGCCCCCCTGGATCCGCCAATGTTACTCAACATTTTTGGGGTGTGTGCCAATACGGAATAGGTCACAGGTGAATTTACTACTAAATATAAGGATGGGGAACACGAATAGGCCTGCCATCTGTTTTTATAACTCCTATTTTTATAAACCACGTCCGCAAAGAAAAATGATTTAGTGGGTACCCCGTGCGCCAACATGACCCAGAAAATACATTTTGGTCTTCGACAGTTTATGATCTAAACGTATCATGATGGCCACAAAATGTTGCGTGTGTTTATCTTTGCTAAGAGCATGAAGAGCAAGCAAATAAACCGCCGTCTGAACACGAACGGGGTTTGCGCACCCCTCGCGATACGAATCGAGGTGCCAGCACCCCCCTTTTGTAATCCTTTCATCCATACATAATACAAATCATCGCCGATGCAATATTGATAAAACTCTACTATGTGTGTCAGTCTTGCCCTGACCTTTGTTCTGGCTACTTCATCTCTGATATACAAGGGTCATAGTATCTTTTATCCCATCGTCTATGCCGGGTGAACATCTCTTGGCCAGTCTTCAGGAATTCAAACTTTATTACTGTTCTTCTTTTCCGGATATGAGATATCAGTACTCCTGAGTCCTGCCGTAGGTAAGACCACAATGTTTTTAGATCTAATTTTTGATAATTGCTTGGATACTTTTTCTCGCTGTTATGGATAAATCATTTAACTTATTTATCGATTTTCTTTTTGTCTTCGACGGAAATTGAAGAGGTATTACAGAGTATGGTTATTTTTAGATGAAGAATATATCTCGTACTTTAAATGTAAATTTGTGTTGACTTGGAAGTATCAGAATTGCATCTTTCTCTTTCGATGTCATGAATAATGCAGTATTCAACGCCCTTGCATTTCTCTGCGATGGATATTAGTGTGGTAATATCAGGGAATCTTTTAAATCTCTCTGGTATTACAGATTTTTGTTTCTTTATAGGTAAAGCCTGTCGGACCTTCATATTATCAGTTATCTTATTTACAATCAGAACAAGAGAACTTATTCTCATTTAAGGTGGCGGAGAAATTCTACGAAACTTGGGAGTTTTTCTATTTTAGTATATCTTGTCAAAAAAGCAATAGCTGTAATTGTCAGAACAGAAATGGTTATGAAAAGGATTCTTTCGTGAGATATCAAAAAGAAACATTAGTCAATTCATATCGATCGATTTTTAGTAAAATATGAAATAAATTAAATAATATTGTGAGGGACACATTTCACGCAATCGCCCGATGCAAAAGTTAAATATCATTATATCAAACATAAAAGTCGGGAGAACCCATAATGTAATGACAAAATAAACATTACATCCTAATAGGCCTAGACAGTTCGATGTTATTAGCAGTTTAGTGAATAATGTGCATGAAATTCACAGAATTGTAATTCTCCCTTTGAACTCACTTATTAGGTAAATCCTGATCAAATGGAATATAACGTTACTGATAAAGTATCTGCTGGTGATAAAAATTAGAAACATACTAATTAGCTATCATTATCAGTTTAGTTCAAATGAATCTATTTCTTACATTACACTGTTCTTCAGTTAGTTTACGATCCTGTATCATAATTTTTTTTATTTACATCATGTTTTTAAAGTTCTATAATTACTTGAATAACAGTGACATTGATATACATGTATGTTTTCGGATTTTTTTTTAATCATTTACAAAAAAATGAAAAGTGGCTCATTTTAGGAAAAGAAAGGAATCATAAAATCATGCGTTCCAAGATTCTCAAAAAAACCCCACAAACCAACATATAAGGTTACTATGTTACTTCACCTACTCTCTTACTATCTTGAATTAATAAAGCATACATCTGTTTATTGACTAAATGATCAACCTTTTATTAAAAGCTAGATGTAGCTCACTCTGTCATCAGCAATATAAGCTGTAAAATGTCTAAGATATTACTTCTCTTTCATATTTACTGCGAGTTTACAATCATCTTCAAAAATAATTTGAATGATCCTATGAATGGTGTATTGTGAATGTAACGTAAAAAAAAATCAATATCACCTTCACATTTTTGCCAATCAGAAGGACAAACGTCCAATTAGTGATGTATTTATAGAAAGACGAAATGAATACAATAGCTAAAGATATGAATATCAAACAAGATAGGCCATCAAGGTTAGGTAAATACATCTTTATTTTGGGACGACGAATGGCATTGTTCAAAACAACGGCACCGAATGTATGCTTTTCAATCAGAAACAATAGTTTGAACCAGTTTTTGTTTGATGGAATATATCTATCTTTTCCGGAAAAACATGCATTATTTTCTGACATTTTTTTTTCTCAGACAACGAAATGATCATAAAGGTTGCATCGTTTTATAGTGCTGCGAAATTCAAACCGAAAATAAAACTATAGGGGGATATATAATTAAATTCATATATTTATGCTGTCAAATTTTTAAAATATATGTAAGCTATCAACGTTTGTCATTCAATGAGTGTAGAATAATGGGTACCGCATCAAATTGGAGGTATTAGATGTCCGTTTAAAAAAGCGACAAATAACGATGATTTGATTGGATGGGTCCGACGTTCACATCTGTCAATTTGTAAATTGTTGCACTTGAAATGCTACGATTTTGTACAAATGAAATAAATTCTGAATTGGTCTTAATCTAAAGTGGTCTAACGATAGATAGCTTTGTCACTAGTGGAGTAGGATAAAAATTAATTAATTAGTTTTATTTCTTTTCAGCCTCTTGGTATACCATTTTATGATTCCTAAAATCTATAATCGGTACACATTCTAACTCAGGGGTAAGACAAAATATTTCTGTCAATAGAATTTGATTTAAAAAAAAGAGAGAGAAAAGAAAATCATGCATGTGCGGCGATTTCTTATCATGACCGGGGGGGGGGGGGGAGCAACTACCCTTTTCCATTGGTTGCTGTACAACATTCAAAATTTCCGGGGGATCGAGGTGCGTGTCCCCCGTCCCCACGGGATCGCCGCCCATGGTATTATGACATGAACATTTTATGCTGTATTTTTATCTGTAAATTTAAGATGCATCACAGCATGCATTTAAATGCGACGTTGAATATTTCTCAGTATCAATAAACCGTATAAATTATTTTTGGTAAATACAGAATTATTTTCTCTGAAAACGGGAATATCATTGCGCATGACTGTCCTTCGATTGGAGCCAGGACAGTTCTCGTGGGTGAAAACTATTGTCATTGTATACATATTCAACAATAGGGGGAGGCTCAAATTAGGCATCTTGGTGGCGTGCTGCTGATTTGCTTCAACAGTGAAACTGTGTGCATCTGACAATTAATGATGTGAAATGGTCTTTCATAATATTTTCATAGTAGGTCTTTTTGTTAGAAACACAAACAAATTCAACCAAGTTTAGGCCATTGAGAAAATTCATTTATTCCTTATCGCCGATAAGGGAATGTATATTTGATTAAAAATATACATTTGACGGTCTTTGCATTGACAGTCCTTGCAACAAAAACAAATATTAAAAGAAATTTAAAGAAAAAATAAAGAAAAATAAGGGAAAATGCGAACATGCAGTTGAAAGCACCTGTTGATCCACGCTCTCCGGAAAACATTCATGAAACACTTCACCAAATCTCACAACATGCACAGTGTATTGCTGAGTTAGGATGTTGTCTAATTATCTGAAACTGAATTGTACTCATCAAATTTTCACCCCCCGCAAAGTAGCGTTCCTCAGAGACGGGGCCCTCGTCAGAAAAACCAACATTCGGGACGCTGTTACTCATTCCACAGGAAACGGAATCTCATGAAGTTGGTTTCAATTTGTTCAGAAAATATATAGCTCCCCGTGGATGAATAAAGGGTATATTTCAAAATTCGGTCAGGCTGAGGTCTTTAATATTTCATAAGTCTGATGAATGTTTGACATAAAACTCAACAGTTGTGAAAGTCCATCGAATTGATTTAAGTATTGTATTATCAGTTTGAAAATATTCATGACGATGTTCATAATATTCATAATTCAAACTTGAAAATATACTTTGTGAATGTCATTCCGTAGCGCTTGGAATTGTCCATATCCGCTTTTTGACCTTCCCTAAATGAAAAAGATGTATACGTTCATTATAATTTATTTAAGTTGTCAATGTCAACAGATTTAATACGATCTTGACGGGTTACTACACAATATTTCATCTGATGTGACCTCTTCACGAAACAAAACCAACAATGAACTTTGAATTCGCAAATAAAAGATTCACATTACCGGATAATTTTCCCGCCCTTTTGAATCATCAAAAACCTTTCAAGTGCACTCTTCATATCGTTTTAACTAGAAGTACACAAGGAGATGGCTAACTAATCTATGCTGTTGCATCTTAACAAGTCCTTCATCACTTTTCATTAAGATATATTCCTTCAGATGAAAGTGCATATCTTTCCCTTGTACTTCAGCCTTTGTATTTCGTTTGATTTGATTCACTGCCTCGGGGAACAAAATGCGGACGATTTTATGCGGACAATCTCGTTTAGCAAATAAAGCGCCATGTTATTCATTATGACGTTTTCTTTTGTTTTTTATCTTGTCAACTCGTGAGATCAAAGTTCTCTAACCTTCAGTTCCCCTGGTTTGATACTTGCCTGGTGAAAACGTGCAAGGAGGGATTGAAAACTGAATTTATTCTGGTAGGCTACGGGATGCAATTCGTACCTATGATTACTCTTTGACATTTACACAACTTTGCCGCACTGCATGGAAGGAAAACAAATAGTTGTTTGGAGAAAGCAATATAGGGCCAATAGAAAAGCGTGCATGGATCTCAAGACATTTGCATCGATTGCAATTCAAACAATAATTAATTTGCGTTATCGTTGAGTGCGTATCACCAGAAGTACATTATTTGGCTACCTCATGGTCAAATCAGTAAGGATTAAACTTACAATGTTTTATTTTTCCTTTCATGATTCAGTAAATGGGTATTTGCTAGGCATTCACCTATTGGTCTACGTGCTATATATTTAATGGTCTTCATGATTTGTTTACGTTGACCAGGTAGGCAGTTCTTAGCTCGATCGAAAGTGGCGTGATGGCATTTTCTGTTGGTAGCCTGCTGTCGGCATGCATGCTTTCATGGACGACCTCCGTCATCCTCCTCCTCGTTGTCCTCATTCTAATCATCTCATGGCTTCATCAGAAACCGAAGAATTTCCCTCCAGGTCCTCGAGGGATTCCCATCTTTGGAAATGTCTTCGACTTCGAGCAGGACGATGCATTCGCTGAGACGATGATGCGTTGGGGCAAGGAGTATGGTCCCGTGTATGGAGTAAGGATTGGGTTTTCTAACGACGTTGTCGTTTGTGGAGCCGAAATGATCAAGACGCTGCTCGTCAAGAAGGGGTTGGACTTTGCTGACAAACCTAAACTTGTTGAAGCAGATCTGTACAACAAAGAAAGACGAGGTGAGCAAAACACTATCGCGTGGCTAACATAGCAACAGGCATTAAGTGCGTATTTTTAGATGTCGAAGGTTCCCATTATGTGCATTAAGTAAAGTCATGCTTCACGACTAATAGCTTTTGTTATCTCCTTTCGAACAATAAACTGCATTAAGAAATCCACCTGCTCCAAATCCTTGAATAATGATACCTTTCCATGAATACTTGTTAATCATAAAATTTTACAGTTTAGTCAATCCCACAATCCAAATGGCATTTATCTGTCCATTCTCAGAGTACTGAATACGAACTGCTTTAAATAAGTGGCTTTCGCCGGAGAACCTCTGACTTTAACACATTCTTGTTTGTCAAGCGCCTAGTGACATCATGTTTGTCAGACCTAGCAACACACAATGTAGGCGTTGTGCAAACTGAATATGGAAATGCAATGATTCCTAACACAATTAATGATAGTGGCAATAGACCGCTTCTGTAATGTATACAAATTTATGCACATATATTCTCTGAGCACCTAGTGACGAGCTATTCCATGAACATGCTTTTTATAAATGAGCCTCAATGCCTGGAATCCAGTTTGCATACCTTATTTGTTGCTATGCCCGGCAAGCCTCCGGCAAGCTTTCAGGTTGTCATGCAAGAACAACCTTTGTTTGAAAGGTATGCATAAAATTTGCATACAACATTACCGAAGCGGTCTATTGTGTCACAAATGACATTTTGAAGAAAACAATTTATATCGGTGTACTTGTTTATATTGGCTTATGTTTATATCTTAATTTAACTAACAATCTGGATGGATGTTTCGTCATAGGCAAATCAATGTTGACGATTAATCATAGGTATCGTTAGCATGATTAGGGTATAGAATAAGTAATCTTAACTGGTAAGTGGGTCACTGCTTAGATATGTATTTACTTCCAGCTTTATATCGATAACTCAGTCCGAATAAAATTGTTTAGAGTATAACCTAAACCATGAGAAATCCCATACTAGTATCTTCTCTTTTGTTACTTCTATTTGTTTTTAGGATAGGATTTCAAGTAACCCCATTACAAATTTAAGAAAAGAATACTCTAAGGACTATTCTGGATTATCTAAATGTATTTTTAGTCATCAAGAAATATGTATGATTTTTGTCGAGCTCCTGACAGACTACTTTTCTTTTAAAAGTCTCAATTATTGACGATTAATCCGTCTCCAAGGAAGCATGACCGTCACAACATCAGATTATTCGCATAATTTCACGAAATGGACGTCTTAAATAATTAGATTTATCCTTTTAAGTGCATGCTATATGATATTTTAGAAAGTATTTTTTACACGTATATGTAAATTTAGATAATTCGGTACTGTGGATTTCATTTTGATATATAATGGATTTGAATTTTCAACGTGGGTGTGTTTATAATTCATTCTTTTCAAAAACATTATAATGGAGAATCAAATTCAGCCTGGGTTCGTGTTTTGACTGTAACCTTTCGCCATAAACACTGTCATATTACTGAGGCTTCGGGCTATATTTCATAATTCGTTAGATTAGGAGTCGCTAGAGTGGACGTAACAATAAATTTGACATTATATTTTACCGTATTTTGTACGTATTCATGGTTTCAGCTTTGAGAAGAAGAGTTCCATCGAAAATATTCAGTTTGGATTAATTTTAAGAACTATCGGCTTTCATGGGCGGGTATTGCACAGGACAATAGTAGAATAACTGCGCATCAGATAGTCTTTAAAAAAGTTTGGCAAATAATTTGGCAAATAGGCCTTCATGTAGACTTATACTTATTGGAAAGACGAAATTGATAGTTATAATTATAGGCCGGGTTTGTTTTTAATCAGATACTTCTCCTTTGAGCCAGAAAGAAAACTCTGATCACATTCATTTTGAATGTCAAATTCTTCGATCATTGCACATAAACTTTAGTTCCTGAAGATAAATGATCGAAAATAAATGATCGAACATTTTAAATCAAACAAAAGTTTTCTTTCTGGCTCTATATTATGTACAAATTATCTGTGGAAAGTATGAACTCCTTCTGTATTGCTCAGATATACACGAGATGATGAGTAGTATAAATATTGTTTATTACACAAACTTGTTAACACGTCAATCCTGTTATTTCCAAGCTGTAGCTTTAAGTTTATAGTATTCGTGTTTATAGATAGGCGTATGGAGGTAATGATATGGATTTACTAGCAAAAAGAAAAAAGATCTTGATCTTTGATTTCATGGTATTTTGTTCTGCAAACTGAAATCAGATTTTGGGAATCCCTTTGTAATATCAAAACTTTTTTTTTCTACAGAAAAACAAATATTACTTTTGCATTTGCTCACCGCTAGTTTGTTTTACAGATATTTTATGAAGAATATAAGGGATCTTATGACAATATGCTAATGGAGACGAATAGTTCTTGGACCAGTGGAAATCAAAACGAGGCACGAATACGAGAAATAAAGCTCGTCAAAGGTCCACCAGAAAAGAGGTATCGCGTCTTTCTTCCCTTAGATATGCTCCAACTTGATAAGGTTTGATTTAGGCTCATTCTATTATCTGCATTTCTTCATGTTTGCCGTACCTCCTTTCAGTCCTCGGGATATTTTCTCGACTAATAGAGGTCCGTAAACAATACAAAGTACCTCTGACCTGGGGAGCTTTATAAAACAAACACTTGACAATAAAACTATTGAAATAGGGCTCAATGAAAAACCTAACAAATGGAGTTCTTTACTCCAAGATTATCTGAAGGCAACATCAGATCAGCCCGTATTGATAGCGTGTCTAGATGTCGCACGTTGATATATATGTGAACTTGAGGCCACCTTGCAAATAACGGCTCTCTTGAAGAGGGTTGGGGTTTTCTAGGGTATATCTATTATCCCCTAAATATATTTGGAGAAGTGAAGTATATTTGGGGTAGGAAACTCTTTTCCCTTCTTTGTTTACGTAAACCTTTTGTCCTCTGTGATCATATTCAAGCAATGCACGTTTTACAAGTTGAAAATCGTGAAAGAATCTTCGTATTCTGAGACTGAGGGTTCCTGATTTTAAGAAAAAGTATATTATATGTGCTGAAGAGATATTCTGCACAACATATCAGAATCTGTGGCCAAATAAATTATATTTTCTTCAGGAACTTTTGTGACACCGTGAAGGTACACAGTACTGCCTATGCCACATAAATCCCATGGGTCTTATGATGATGGTATTAAATCGTAAGTTGGCGGATCTGCGTCAAAATCAACCCTTTGAGCTTAACAGCAAAAATGTGGCCGCTTTTCAAGCCTTTCATCTTGATGTTCTATTCTTACACTGAGCATTGATTATAGGGCCACGAAATTATGTTTTATATATGAATAAAGAAAAATGTTGACAAAATTACATAACATTTACCCCTGTAATTTACGATACTCAATATATGATTTCCATTGAGGAGAAATAAACCGATTCGGAAAACAATGTTAAAACTTTGTGACTGATCTGTTGGTCAGCATGATGAATACAGAAAAAAAAGGGTGAGTATGAGGGAGAGAGATGGGGTGAGGAGAGGGGAAAAAGAACGAGAAGGGAAGAAAGATAAACAGAGAGAGAGAGAGAGAGATTGTTGGTCAAAAATTAATTAAAAGTTTTATTCCATGGGTGTGTATGTGTGCGCGTGTGTGTATGTGTGATTTACTATTGAACAATGTGAAACGATTATTTTGACTACTCATCTAATGTTGATGTGAAAGTACTGTACAAAATTCATGTTAAATAATGTTGAATATAATCGATAAAATAAACCCTCCCATTCAGTCAGTCCTATCGGAAACTTTTGAATTCATTTAATCGATAATAAGGTTTTAGGTGTCTCTTATGTCATCACTAATTGTAGACGTCTTGTAACACGACTAAACATCTTTGATCCAACCAATGATTTTTATCGGAATGAGGTCGGAGAACAACGACTGGGTCAGGCGGGTCAGGCAAGAAAAGAGCAAAGACCTCTCCTGAATGTCACCAACCAGAAAAACCTTTTATCAAGCTCATTTTTCTCCTTTTTGTAGCACGTGTTATAAATCATAACTACCCCTATTGTTGCCAAGGTTCAATCGAAGTTCTGTAGAGTGGCCTATTTCAGATGATTTAATATCAACTTTGGTATGATGTGAGTTAAGGTTGTCTTCCATCAGTGTATTGGTGAATGGTCTATTAGAGATAATCATCATCGCTCGCAATTCTGTACGGCTAAGAGTCTGAACATGTTTATCATTTCAGTATGTTTGAAATGCTTGAAGTTGCCTCTATAAGGAATTGTATACTTTACCCACTAAACCTACACTATGTACACGTAGGCCAGTAATGGGAGGATGCTGGTATCTTGTGTATTTATAGGACAAAATCAAGGCCGTACGCAGAAATTTTTTCCTGGGGGGGGGGGGGGGGGCAAGATGATCGCTTTCAAAGGAACCCATAACTTGAAGCCTAAAACCCGATTTAAAAAAAGTATGATTTTGAAATTTCTGGGGGGGGGGGCAGTTCCCCCCCCCCCCCCCCCCCTCGCTGCGTACGGCCTTGGACAAAATCCACTGTTTAGCCCTGCCAGTTTGTTTTATCAAGGAGTTTGGTTAATTATCCACTCATCTGTAACAAAGTTGATATATTGTTTCAAGCTTGATACCATATTTACCTCCCATGTCGAATCTACATGAATGATATTTTCACATTTTGGGATGGATATGCATGCAAGCTGACTTCAATAAAGAAAAGAAAACATCGAATCATTAGTTGAAATGAGCTGAAATGAGCTGCAGGCCAAAATGTTAACAAGATTTTTTTTTTTTTTTAAATCAGAAGTCATATTTGGTAGTAATCGAGTAAAAACATTGCAAAAAAATCTGGCGAAATAGACCGGAGTCACGAACTGGTTAACGTACAGAAATGTAACCCTGGTTAATGCAATCATCTATTCATTCCATTTTCAAATTTGGAGTCTTCTGTTCAACTTAAGCAATATTGTATTTCTACGTCTCATCTTTCTTTCTTCTCCCCCTTCCCTATCAACATAAATTTAGAACTGTAGGAAGAAATAGGCGAATTAACCAGCCATGCAACTGATAGTTGTGACCATACGCATTACTTTTATAAACAATGTTGAACTCATTATATGTTAATTCTTTTTAGTGTTTATAATCAGAGAGTCTTGTAGTTTTTATCTGTATTACCACGACATCAGAAATATGATTGATATAGAACAACAACAAAGAAGGTGTCAATTCCAGACAAAACTAAATAAAGACTAATCTATTTTCTATATTCTTTTCTTCAACAGGTATCTTCGTATCTCGTTGTACAGATGGATGGGCACAGCAACGTCACTTTGCCCACACCACACTGCGAGGGATGGGCTTCGGGAAAGTAGCCTTAGAGCCTATCATCCAGGAAGAAGTGGAAGACATCATTAAACAGTTCACGGTAAATCTATATGCTATATCAAGAAAAAGATGAATCTCGCAATTATTGGTGGACAGTTTACCTGTCAGGAAACAAATCGACTTTCAAATAATCCAAGTTAGAAATGTAAATGTATTGTTAGGATTATCATTTGGAAATTTGCTTCCTGATCCACGGTATACAGATATAGAAAAAATGCATATTAACTGAAAGACAAAATTTGAAAAAGTCACCCATTAAACATCGAGAAATGCCATTAATAATCTGATCATTATCCTGCCATGTGTAATTATTGACCTTTCTTTTGTTGGTTATTTTGATGATAATTTTCACTGGTGTATGCAGAAAATAAAAAAATCAAACTACATGTACTTCCTTTTAATTCAGTATGAATTTTATCCCATTGGTTTTAGACCCATTAATTTGAAAATAACTTTTATCCCTATAATGCACGAAACTTTAATTGGCTGTAACTTCTTATTTCATTTTCATTATCTCCTCAAATTATTCACAAAACTCTTGTACTGTATACGAGCAATATGCCTATCCTCTCTGTTGGTTGTGCAGAAAGGCAAAAGCATAATTATATAGCTCGTCTAAATGAGGACTTTATCTGTACTCCAAGATAAAAAGGACAGTGAACAAATTAAAGAATCTAAGCTGTCAAAATTGTACAGAAATGTTTACATTTCGTTATATTAGCAAGTGACGTAAGACAAAATATGAAAAGTGCATTTAAATCAAGGATAGTTTATTTACATATCTATTTGAGCCTTGGAATGTCAAACACGGTTTGTCGATTAGAGCGAGAAAGCGAGAAACCGTGGCTGGAGTACGTCAACACTTTGAAGAGGCTGATGCCAAACGGCAGAAGTATTTCAGATCTTCATTTAAAATAAGGCACTTCTTTTTAATGTCTGTACTATTTTTAAGCCTCAATTATTTCAAATGGAAATATATAATCATGAATAGTTCTAAGAAAAAATGTACGGTTTTCGGGGATGCTTCTACACATTTGTTAATATGACAGGCTCACGATATACGAGTTTATTATACAGTTTTAATTTTACATATACGTGTAAAACAATTACATACTGTCTAAAATATCATATACCATGCACTTAAAGGGATAAATATAATTATTTAAGACGTTCATTTCGTGAAATTATGCTAATAATCTGATGTTGTGACGGTAATGCTTCCTTGGAGACGGATTATCTTTTCTTCTTGATTATAAAGAAAATCAATTCCATTTTGTTTTCAAAAGCAAACCAATTTGAGTCTTATGAACTTTGATAACCGACAAAATTAACAGTAATGTTTACTGATGCATTATGGGCACTTCATTGCTGAGCTATTTCATTTCATTTCATTTTATTTCATTTATTATTCTATTGATAACATGATGCCTATTTATGTGGCCTGTGATGTGCAATACCTCACTATAAATGCTAAAACATTTTCCCTAAAGTGTTTATATATCGTTAGAGAGCACAAGTTAACGAGTTTCATTATTTCATTATTTGTGAATATTTACAGTCATACAACGGACAGCCTTTCGACCCACAAGAACCTCTGGCGACCAACTCGTCCAATATCATCTGTCGTCTTACTTTTGGACATCGTTTTGAGCACAATGACCCTGAATTTCATCAGCTCATGAACTACCTGCGAGGCATTATGGGCTTCCGAGCTGAAGGAGAGGTCATGGTGTTTCCCTTCCTACGACACGCCTATATTCACAAGGAAAGATGGCAGAGAAACCACGTGTCGGTTCAAAACATGTTCAAATATTTTGGCGGGAAGATTGATGAACACAAATCAAGACTTTCTGAAAGGACAGCTTCAGGTCAAGAACACGAAGTTTTCGATTTTATCGATGCGTACCTTTTGCAAGCTGTGAAAGACCCTGCACATTTTAATGACGAGGAACTGAAAGTTGTGTTGTCAGATCTGTTCGTTGCTGGATCAGATACAGTTTCAACGACTTTATGTTGGGCCATTCTTTACATGGCAGCATATCCAGATATACAAGAAGAAGTGCAAGCAGAAATACAGGAGGTAATGGGAGAAGACACATGATGTTCGTGATAATATGATAGCATTAAGGGCTTGAAAGAGTCAGTCACATTCCGCTATATATCAATATGGATCAACTGGAATGAAAATGATTTAATCAAAGAAAAAATTGGTAACTTCAAAGTGCCATGTACAAGCATAATCACATTAGCATTGTTCATTTGAATCAAATTGTGTGCTAGAATTTAGTAGGAGATGGATTTTGGTTTATGGACTTATAGGGTCCCTGGTGCACGCCGATCAAAATTACCATTTAAAGTTGTTTTGATGTTAATTTGTAGCCGTAATACATGTATGGTGTCAAGTTATGTTTTCTTTTTTATGACTTTTACCTGTAGGTGATTGGTGAAGAATCCGTGTGTTTATCGCATAGAGGAATCATGCCATACACGGAGGCGACGTTGATGGAGCTACAGAGGTTAGCCAGTGTGATACCCATCAACCCTCATGCTGCATTCCGAGATTCAGAGCTTGGAGGATACCACATACCCAAAGGCACTCGGGTGTGGATCAACATGTGGTAGGTACGCCTCATGTTTAACCATAGATTTAACCCTTTTACACTATATTGCTGTGACTACAGCCCACGAGACCAACGGCTCTTGAGACCGATGGCCTACGAGGCGATGTCTGTGTCGAGGGGCTTCTGACTACTTTCTGAGGGTCTAGAAGACTGAATTGTCTGTCTCTAGGAACGTCGGTATTCTTGCATGTCCTTCTTTGTTATTTCTCAAAGTGAACTCAAGCTCGTATATCATATTTTCTCTCAATGTAATATAACGGTGATGGGTTGGTTGTCAGGTTGCTTATAGTGGACAGTTTATTCTATGTACTCATGAGCTTCGACACGATAGGTTGAATATTTTGGTACAAAATGAAATCGCTTATGAACTATTCTCACAGTCGTAAGAATGTAACTTACAGCTCATTGAAGGTAATCTCAAATCCATAAATACCAAAACTCTTTTTTTTTGGTGATATCATTCCCCCTTTTCATTCTTTGAGAATGAAAAGAGGAAATGTCTCTGTAGTTCGTGTCTCAGTGTCAATGCAACTGACATAGATAACATCTTACTAAGTTTCTAGTTGTTCGTGAGGAACAAGCCATCACTAATACCATTAAGATCATGAAAAGAGGTGGTTACAACTTCCTTTCTACCACGTAGGTCTCTCTTCCGCGACCCAGTGGACTGGCCTAACCCTCATAAATGTGATCCGCATAGATTCCTGAACAAAGATGGAACAAAGGTTGTTCATCCTGAAAGCTTCTTGCCGTTTTCAGCTGGTAAGACCTGAAACTAAGTGTTAAAGGTTTAATAAACATTTCATTTGCTGACCCAAAGATCACCATAAGTCTATTATGCGTTTATATGATTTATTCTTGAAGAGACAATTTTTCAACAATTATTATCGAATGTAGTAGGCCTACCAAGAACTATCTCTTGTAATGTATTACCAAAATGGTATATATATGACATTCCGAATTATTCGAGATATCTTTAGAAATAATCGGTATATATAGATCAATATTTGGTGATACCATTTTAGCGTTTTATGTCTTTTTAATTTGTAAGTTTAGATATATTTTATATATACATGTATATATTATTTATATATATATATATCATTTTTATTAGATCGAGTATATCGAGTATATACAGTGCGTCCAAGAAAAAACAAAACCGAGATGACAAAGCTCTGTTGTAAATTGATGCTTGCATTTCCATTATTTATCAAAGTCTCCCAGATCGTCTCCATTCTGTTACCAGAAATACTCGTTGCTCTGTTGTTAACTGCATGGTCAAGTAGGTTTAATAATGAAAACGACCCTCACTATCAATCAGCTTTTTTCATTTTGTACTCACCACTCCATTTTGTTGAAGATCAGCCATGCATGAAGTCTTGTTTGTTTATTGCTAGGACAAGCAGCCAGTGCAAACGGATTCGTTTAATAAATCATGGAAATGCAAGCATCATTTTACACCAACAGAGCTTTGTCTTCCCTGGCTCATTTTTCCCGATTGAGGTGTCATATGAAAGGGCAGAAAATGAAATTTCTAGAAATGTGATTATCTCTTTGAAATTCAGCTATCGTTGGCCAAACGACTTTTTGGTAGCCCTGCTTCATATTGTCTTTATTCACTTAGGGTTGAACAGACAACCCAGATCTTACCAGATAAAGGCAATCCGCAGGAACAAACAGGATTATTCCATATTACTTGTGACTCTGTCCATCGTGTGTTTCCAATGAATTTACACAAAATAATGATAAATTATCACAATTGTATTTTTTCCTCGCAATGATTATAGGTCGTCGGGTCTGTATGGGAGAACAACTCGCCAAGATGGAGTTGTTCCTATTCTTCGTGTCTCTGATGCAGCACTTCAAGTACGTCTTCGCTGATCCCGACACAAGTCCATCGTTTGAAGGAGTCGTAGGGTTGAACAGACAACCCAGATCTTACCAGATAAAGGCAATCCTCAGGAACAAACAGGATTCTTCCATATGATCCTTGTGACACTGTCCATTGTGTGTTTCCAATGAATTTATACAAAATAATGATAAATTATCACAATTGTTTTTGTAGTCTGTCATTAATAATTGTATGTTGTTTAATGACCAATTTTCATAAGATGGTATACTGTTGTAATTTTTTTCAAGTTATTTGGACAGCTTGAGATATTTATCATTTACTATTTGTCAAACTTATAGCACTTTTTAAAGATATGCCAAAGGCAGCGATGTGCATTTATAGTTCGACTGGTACTATTCTATTTAATTATGCACAGTTTTGAAGGGAAAAAAACCCCGCAATTTTTCTATATTTCTCATCCATACACATTTATGCAGATGTCAAAATCCGTCATGCAAAGGTAAAGATAGTACTTCTGTCTATCCTGAAGATAATGAATAAATAGTTTGAACTCCTATAATCTGTTGTGAAGTTTGGGGAATCATATTCAATTATTGCGAATGAGATATTATTCTTATTATAAATTAATGATTTAATTCTTCTTTCACCTGTCAGTTTCTATCAGCAGGTACTATACGTTCACTGGGCAGTGCCAATGAAATATTTTTGGTTTAGGCATTCCGAACATTTTGAGATGAAGATGGGCCTAAATAAAGACTTCATCAATTTCATGAATCATTACCTGTTTGACTAAAAAAACATTAAAAATACTTTATGACAAGTCAGTTTTGCAATTATAGGATATTTTAGCTGTTATCATAGTTATGCAGAATTTAAAGAACTGATATAAGCCCTTTCTAACAGCGATATATCGATTTGTTTTGCAATTTCGTAGATATACCATTTTACAGATACTTTAAGGTTATCAGATTCAGCTTTAGCATCATTATCAACCTTAATTAGATTTAATGTACCTTTTCGACTGCTATAATCAACACCATGCATTTTAAAAACATATTATAGTACACGTGTAGTAATGCAAAGGAAATTCATGTGAATAATACCGAAAGTCAAAGTAGGCATTAGAAAATAATTTTCCAATTGTGTGCCAAATTATATTACCAGTATTATGCACGTCATAGAACTAGTAATTGGGAAATAGACTGAACTCTATTTCAGAGGAAAGGATAGAATAACACGATCGCAAAGACTTTCATGAAAACAACTTTAAGGCAATTCCAATCCCCAATTGCATTGCCTAGAGAAATCATGTTTGGATTACGTAATATGTCATTTTCATGTTTGCATATTTCAATAGGTGATGCAGATGCACAAAGCTATTGATTATCCCTTGGGTTGATTTTTTGAAAGTATTTGCAACCGTGTTGAATGTACGTGTTATTGAAATAGTAAATAGATTTTCTGGACTTTGAGTTTGAGCTTGGTCTTGAAATGTATTCATAATAATATTATATGACATGTATTTTATTTTTACATGTTTGAGATTGTAAATGAAGAGACTTTATTATTTATTTTGAAAAAAGAGAGTAATGTGCTATTTAACTGATTCGGGTAGCCTAATAAAGACAAACGTGTACATTTGGCAGTACTGAATAAATTATGTTAGATAATCATAATACACTGTATGACCAAGTGTGATTTTATTTGCTTACATTTCATCGTTGTCATGGAGTTTTATAAGTTTTACTCAATATTCCTACACAAAATGTAACTGAATGAAATAAAAATGTACTCTACGGAATGTCATCTATGCATGAAATATTACGAATTTTAAAAAGGAACATAATTTCTTTCCATGTGTGCGCGTGTAACAAATTACTAAAAAGTTGACATCGTTTTTGCAGAGTCACAATGTTGCGTGGTATGACGGGAAATGATTACTTTCCAGTGACAACGTCTTTGCCGTCGTCGATGTCTGAGCACCATTTTATCGAATTTTAGAATTATTCTAGAACTAAATGTTGGGCCATTTTGTTCAATCGGTCTTCCTCTGTGTGTTACATCAAAATGAACCGACTGCAATTTTGCATGAGTTTCAATAGGCCGGTGCTCAAAGATGCTTGACCCTGAATACAAAAGTAGCTTAAAGATAACAACTTTGATATAGTGAATCTTAAGTCTTATAAGAGTGATATATTTTTTCCGGGCAAAATATAACCTTTTAAAGGAACAAGAATGTTGCATATACTCTTAACAGAATTCAATTTGCACTTTTTACATAAATAACTTGAGAATTCGTAAAGGGAACTCATAATTTTTTCGAATGATTCGAAAGGTGATCCTTTTCAGCACCTTCCGAAACTCCAAAGTGTCCGTCGGAAGGGAAAATGGAAAACATATATAGGAATCAAAGAGTTTCAAACGACTGGGATATGTTCATCCATCTTTTAAAGTGTATTTTATCTTATTTCTTGTTATTCATTGAATGGAAATTTTCAATGACATTGAAAAGGGATCCCTATGCTCATTTGGGACAGCTCCATTTTTATGCCGTATGCATTTGATGAACTACTGCATCCCACAGCTTCGTATCAAAAAGATGAATCGAATGTGACTACCCAATTGGAATAAATTTGAAAGAGCAAATTACTAATAAAACAAATGAATAATATGTTATCAGTATGCTACTCACGTTATGCTTACCCAGGACATGCAAGAAGTAATTTCAAAATGTGGTTTTGAATAGCCTATAAAATGGTTAACACCTAAAATACGCTTAATTTGAAAGGCAAACGTTTAGAACATTCTTAGGACAATTATCTGTTAACGCACGCACTCTCAACACACACATACGCATGCACACCCCGCACTTGCTTCTCACATCCAAACATACATGACGTACATCTACATAGCTTTCGGGGAGCTTACAAAAATATCGATAACCATCATAACCTGATACTTATTCTGGAAGTATGAGACCAAAAAGTGCATATCAAGTTATCAACCTACATCCTAAAATTGACAGCTGATTATCTATGACAGAAACAATTACAGATAACGCGAAAGGAAACAATACCATTGTTTCCTACAATCATCTATTGATGATACTAATTGTAATTTCATACAAAATAACAGACAAAATAATGCTCTTTATAATTACCCTGTTTCAATACCACAATGAAGTAGACATTATGTACATACCAATATAGTTCAATATATTTTAGGGTAAAATAAATAAATTTTGGGTAAAATAAATCACAGCAAACAATAATCAAACATGCCGAGAATGATATTGCAAATCAAGACTTTTTTCATAACCCGTTGATTTTCTAAATTAATCAATAACTTAAGATGGTTTATACATTCTGACATAGAACTAAACTGACGATGCCGGAATTTATATTTTTTAATGATCTAATGAAAAACCAGGTATTTCTACAACTGAGGTAACAGTGCTTTGCGTGTGTTTTGGTAGGGACGTTTGGTGATGACAATGACAAGTCCATGTGGCCGAAAATAATTCAGAAACTTCACAACTCCAAAGCTAATCGTTCTGATAAACCAACGTACCATTTAAGCCCATTTAAGTTATACGTGTATTGCGTTGTATATTAATCCTTCTGGCCTAGGTCTACCCCATAGTCACCTTTTTAGACCTGGACTTGAAACATTTCATGCTCCAAGGCTTGTAAAAATGGCTGTACCTGGATTTCGTGCAAGATAGTAGTTTATTGCAGTAACGCATTATACATTATTTCCACTGCCACAAATAGCATTGGGATTGGGCCATGAAATTTTATTGTATTTTTCAATGACCAGTTCGCTATTAACACAAACGGAATAATCTGCTACTTTCTTTGATTTGTCTATAAACAGGATGTCAATTAAAAACAAATCTAAGGCTAATGTTTGACTTTCCAAAAAGTAAACAAAAGTGTTTCTGGTGGCAGCGGAAAAAAATTATTAAGCATAACTAATCTCTGCAGCGACGTCTGGTGTAGTTGGAACGAAGACAACCTTGATTCGAGAGAACATGAGGGCAACGCTCTCATAGCAAGGATCGCAGAATGCCTTGACACAGATGGCGTAGCTCTTGGTAGCACATACTAGCTTGATCATGTAGGCCTTGATACATGGAACAACACACCTGGAAATAAATAGGAAAGTATAATTGAGTGGTACACATATTCTTAGTTCAGGTCATTGAATTAATTTAGTGAAATAAAATTTTTATTGATAGACAGAATGCACAAGGCGTTGACCTATGTTCGATTATGCAATATTATTTTTAATAACTATTTGGGGAAATACATTTTCTTTTAAACGACGTTCATAAAAAAACGAGATGTACAATACATTTATCTCCATTAGGAAATTATCGGAAACGGCTCACAGGCGACCCCCTTTTTTTCCTGAATGTTTAGTATTCATATATAGAGTAAGATTTTGCTGTTGATTTTCATCACTGTGACCACGTAAATAATATAAAAAGTTTTCTTCCCGCGGTAATATTTCAAATGTAAATGTGAGCCATATATTATGCTTTTCTACTTGAAACCCAAGATGCAAAATTGAACCCTCTAGTTATAACGTTGCATCTTTATTATAATAATAAATGAATAATAAATGTAACTTATATAGCACCAAATCCACTCTGTGGAGTGCCCAAGGCGCATGTAGAAAATAATTTAGAATTAAACAGAAATGTTTTTACATGATTTTTAAAAGAATCAGATGTTATGCACTTTTTGATGTCTTCAGGAAGGCTATTCCATAATTTTCACAAGTTTCACGTTTTCAAGGTGCAAGTTTCAAGGCACGGGCGTAGACAGAGGAGGGAAAGAGAGAGAGAGAGAGAGAGATTGGATTCTGTGGGGTTGTGACAACCTCCATTAATTTCTCTCGGTAAATCGTATATTGTTTTCAACAAGATTTTGATATTTTTTCAGTGCATGTTGAAGGAAAAAAAGTGTACTACCTTTTGTTTACTTTGTTGGCAAATGTGAGAATGTGAGAACTATTTTTTCTTTGCTTGTTATAAAATTGCATGAAAAATTGGTTCCGAAACCATAACCCCCTTTTGAAATGGTCTCAATGTAGACACGCTCCTGACAACAGTGTATCTTTAGTTTAAATAAGGCATGTCTGGTTCAACATTGCACTCGTAAAAAAGGTGCTTCTCGGTGCTACTGGGACCTCAGAGTTTAAACTTTTTGCAATGTAAAGATTTATATCTATGCAGGAAACTTACCAAATGTGGCAGAAAGATAGGATAGCGAAGTAAACTCCCCAACAGAAAGCGGCTGGAATGCTACACACTGTGCTACAACACGTGTAACAACAATCTTTGCTCCAGTTGTAAGTGTTGTAGCTCTTGATCCAAGTTTTCTCCTGACTGTGGATACCGTCGGGTTCGGCGAAAATCTCATGCCAAGCTACCTGTAAAATACAATTAAAGATTAAAAAAAACCTTTTTGCTTGATTTTTCCACATTAAAACTAAGTTGTATTATGATAAGGAAATCATTCATGAATCATTTCACGAAGAGGGTTACCGAATGTACAATTGGTTATACACTTTTACCGTATGTATTTCAGGTAATATGAGAAGCGAACAATTCAACACCAAAGACTTGCTAACTGAACTTCAATAATGTCTCATGATCAGTTTAAATGAAAGAGAAAATATATTTGTAACATTCTTGCTTCTTTCGTAAATACTGCATGCTTTTTACAGGCAAAATTTCATTATATTCATTGATATGTTCAGGTTTTGCAAGCTGAATGTTGATAAGAGAGCCCAATAGTTTGAGACAGACGACGAAACATAACTGTTAAATCGAAAAAGTTTATTTATTGGATGAAGTGGAACCATTAATAAAGTGAAAAGCTCTAGAACCTTTAACAAGAAATAAGTAGGTAATCTAAAATACAAATTATCAACGTGAGTATGGCATACAGATATTAATAGAACGCTATTAATGCCCCACCTTTCTGCTTCAATTAAGTCTACATCCTTCACTATATTGTCAAATTTAGAACAATAGTTTCATGTCCATCCTATTATCCATTATGAGCTGTCTATCAGATGATTGTGATAAATGGAATGCGTGTTTGAGTATATGCTGATCGTTATCATCTTTCTTAAGCCCGGCGCACACTGCACGATCTGACTACGATGCGATTTTGGGAAAAGTTGTTATAACATTTGATATGAACCTTCAAACATGTAAAATCTTCGTGATCAAAGTTCCGAATAGTAGTATGAATACTAAAATCGAAATTCCGGGCTACTGCGAGCCCCCTTGTACGTAGGAATAAAAGTGAATTCAATTCCAAATCGTAGTGACGCCATACCAACCAGAAGAATTGCAGTTAACCAAAATTTAGATATTAGTATTCGTATCATTATTCCGAACTTCAAATGAGATAATTTCACTTTATTAAACTTTCACATTTAATGCAAACTGCATTTTTTTAGAAAATCGGGTCGCAATCGGATCGTTTAGTGTGCGCCGGGCTTTACACATGTTATGCGTGCATTGGTCGGCCATACATTTAATTTTGGAGCTTGGAAATTGATTTATTTTTACATGATTAGTAATATAGCTATATAACCACCACCAATGAATTCATAACTGAAATCATTACAGTAAATCATTTATTAGTATACAGTTCATGAGAATAGTCACAATATACAAGGAAATATAGTGGGATCCTGCTTAAGTACACTCTAAAAACATGTATTTTTTTTTTACCAAATCACCTAGCCTCAATTTTTTTTTCTCGCAAGACCTTCAAAATTCGTTCAGTGGGGGGGGGGGGGGGGGGGGGTTATGGGGGTCCAGTTTCCCTCCATAATTCGCACCCTCTGCACCCCCCCCCCTGGCGACGCCCATGATCTGTTCATTTTTGACCAGGACTCTGGTCATTTTGACTTGGATTACCCTTGTAAAAAAAAACATGGTTTTACTGTCATAACCATGGTATAACCATGGTTTTGCAATCAAAGCCATGGTAAAACCATGGATAAACCATGGTTATAGAACCATGGTTAAACCACGGTTTTACCATGGTTAAAAAAAACCATGGTTACATGGTTAATCCATGGTTTTACCATGGTTAAACCAATCTTTCACCATGATTTTGGCTGTAAAAGCATGGTTATACCGTAGTTTTGGTTTTAAATCCATTATACCATGGTTCTACCGTCGATTTGATTGTAAAACCATAGTGATACCGTGGTTTTGAGTGTTGATTGTAAAAGGCATGGTTCTACCGTGGATTTGATTGTAAAACCATGGTTATACAGCGGTTTTGGTTGTAAAACCATGGTTATACCACGTTTTTACCATGGTTAAAAAAACCATGGTTAAATAACCATGGATAAACCATGGTTAATCCACGGTTTTACCATGGTTAAAAAACTATGGTTAAACCATGGTTTCACCATGATTTTGGCTGTAAAAGCCTGGTTATACCGTGGTTCTACTGTTGGTTTGGTTGTAAAGCCATGGTTTTACCATGATTTTGGCTGAAAAAGCAAGGTTATACTGTAGTTTTGGTTGTAAATCCATTATTAACATAAAAAACCAGCAGAGTCTATATATAGTACACATATTCAAAATAAATAACACAGAGTCAAACTGGTACTAGAAACCCACTGCAGTTAAAACTAGAATTTAATTCGTCATGAGGACGAATTAGGTGGTCTGTCTTTCAATTTGTATGATCATGATTGTAATCAGGATGATCATGATAATGGGGAAATACTAAACTGAAGATAGGAAGTCAAGAATGCCACGCATGGAGATGCTTCTTGAGGACAGAAATGTAGAAAATGTGTGAAACGGTCATTGGAAGATGTGATAATATTTGTGCAAGATAACAATCATGATAATGGTGATGATTATCATGATGAAGGTTATATTAATGATGATGGTGATGACAATAATAATAGCTATGATGATCATGACGGTGATGATATTATATCATCATCATCATCATGAATATCATCATGACAGTGATGATGATAATGATGGTGAAGATAATCATGATGATCATTATATCATCTTGACAGTGATGATGATAATGATGTCGATAATCATCATCATCATCATCATCATCATGAATATCATCATGACAGTGATGATGATAATGAAGTTGATGATAATCATCAGCATCATCATTAATATCATGACAGTGATGATGATAATGATGTTGAGGATAATCATCATCATGAATATCATGACAGTGATGATGATAATGATGATGATGATAATCATCATCATGAATATTATCATGACAGTGATGATGATAATGATGTTGATAATCATGATGATGATCA
The DNA here is from genome assembly GCA_025617745.1 of Heliocidaris erythrogramma. NCBI lineage: Eukaryota > Metazoa > Echinodermata > Echinoidea > Camarodonta > Echinometridae > Heliocidaris > Heliocidaris erythrogramma. Next base: position 12,507,037 of record CM046853.1, on the reverse strand, counting down.
TTATCATGATGGTAATGATGATAATGATGTTGATGATAATCATCATTATCATCATCATCATCATGAATATCATGACAGTGATGATGATAATGATGTTGATGATTATCATGATAATGATATAATGATAATGATGATGATGATGGTGATGGCCATGACTGCAATGACAGTGAATGACAGAGAAAATCACATTTTCTTATGAAGATACGACCATAAGTTGATTTGTACAAAATGGCGCCTAGATGACGCCCCGATAACCTGATGACCTTGAAAAAGATGTGGGATCTTGACCTTATTAGGACCGATGACTGAAGAAAATTTGAAGATAATTGAGTGGGCCAATTTTGAGAAATTGTGATATCAAATAGGACTAATGATATTGCAGGATAGCTTTAATACACTTCAGGGAATCAGATTTTCCATAGGGTTATACATAAACTACTGCACACTACTTTCTAATAGACATAACACGCAAAATAAGGCATTTTAGTACTTGGTTTGTGATTGCTTATGTTCAAATAGTCGAACCAGATGGTAAAATGACAGGCAAAAGGAAGCAAAAAAAAAATTTTTTTTTTTATTGGACCCATCGGGGATCGAACCTGGGTCACCAGAGTGAGAGGCAAGTGCTTTGACCAATATACCAAAATATTTCCCATAGAGATAACACGTAAACGAAAAACGGGATTCTCAAATCCCATTTTGTAGGGAAAAATTGGGCATGATCCCGACATCTAATCAAAAATTGGAGACCACACTTATGAAAGCTTTTAGTCTCAGCTATAACATACTGAAATCTGGAAGAAAATAGACTAAAAACTACTGAGATACAGCTCACAGAACAATGTCATGTAGATTCATGATTCGAAAAAAAATCATCTTCCATAGACATAACACGCAAATAGGGAAAATTCTGACATGGCATCTTTAATTGAAAATTTCACTGTGATGACGTCATCAAAATGAAAAATAGTGGTGACTTATTTCGTAGGAAATTGCCTCAGCTACAACATATTAAAATCTGGGCGAAAAACGACTAATAATTCCGAATCTACAGCCAAATTTGCATAAATGGGATTACGTGAAAACATAAAAAATGAAAATTTTGACTTCTGGCGCCATTTTGATGACGTCATAATGTTTATAAGGGTCATATGATACATGAAATCATATCTGTGATTCCTCCTCTACCCAAAGATGACAAAAGATTGGGGGGTTTGTGGACTATTTAAAGATCTAGAGTTAATTTTGTAGAGGCATGTTTTTGCACGTTTTTACGTTATTTTCGCCATAGATGCGCGCACGGATTTTGAACTTTGACGCCCCCGTACGTCCTTATTATTGATTGAAATTGATTCCAAGTTGATGGAAATGATGAAGAAATGTGTCAGGATTGCAAATCAATCGAAAAAACAGCGTTTTAACGTTATTTACGACTTGCGCGCGCGTAAAACGCGCGCGCGGACGCTTACGCACGGACATTTTGGAAATGCTCAAAATGACCTGAAACGTGTGCAGACTTGATCCTACGTGATTTTGAGCATTTTTTAATTTTGACGCGCGCGTACGCGCACGTCCTGACCTCTAGATGACCTGTGAGTTCATGACTTGATGACCCGTCATGTGAAGTTTATGTGATGTGAATATAGTTGATTTTGGATGATCGATTATGATGATATAATCGATCTTGTAAATTTACAAAATGGCGTCTTGATGACGTCACGATGACCTGATGACCTCCAAAAGCTTAATGGACCATGTCCATGATTGACCTCATACATGACATGAAACTCGATGATATTGACCTGGCCGATTTTGAGATTTGGTGGCCACAAGAATTCGTAATAAAGAGAAGAAATAAAAAGAAAATTCTGACAAAATTAAAAGGTGATCTGTCGATACCGACAGACCACCTGTTAAAACTAGTACAAAATATACCAGTTGAAACCACTCTATCACCAATAAGCCACTTCGGGGATGCAATCTGAGCATGAGCAGATAAAGGTCATCTGTACCAAATTCTAAAACCCACCGACACTAATATTCGATATGTGCTCATGAATGTCATGTAATCATTATTCAATTTGCACTAATGGTGCATTCCATGATATCTAGGTGGAAGTATTCTTTTTAAAGGGGGAAACAAAAGCTATTCATGAGGCACCTCTATTACTCCCAGAGTTATTTTTCTGAAGTGCACGTAAAGGGACCCTCCATGTCTAAAATATCTGTGGATATTTGGGGTCATTTGTACCATGCGCTAACCCCGAACTGGCTTATTGGCGCATTTGCTTAGTGGAAAAGATACCAGTTGAAACTAGTATATCCGATTGTCACAAACTTTGTGCCAGTTTTCCAACTTGGTGTTTCCATTATGTTTTCCAATGCCATAATTATGTTAATGGAAATGGCAGTTTTTTCCTAATGCCTTGGTCCAGTTCGATACCACGCGCAATTAACTTTTTCCCCCATTTGTCCGATGGCTCCAGTTGGAAACCAGTAGAATACCACTTGTGACCAATAGAAACCACTTAATTTGCATATTAAATACTGGGTGCTTGTGTATTCATGTTTTCATATTATTTATTAAAATTTGCAGTACATTTCTTCATTGTTGATACTCCAAAACGTTTATCAAATACAAAGATTGGTCAACAAACTATTACCAGAACAATTCATTCACTGGTATCAATTACAGGTAATTAAACAGTAATTAAGGAAACACTAACTAGGAACTAAAATATGTTCATACAATACAAGTATATGGACCATTCCCTCACCTCGAGCGGGCTTGTCAGGATAACGTTGTAAAATCAGGGCAGGAGTGGCGGTCCTGCATGGTATCCTGGAATCTGTACCTTTCTAACTAAAAGTTAGACCCACGGATCAACAAATAAAGTATAAATGAAAAGAGCAATTTAGCAAGGCAACAATAGTCAAAATTGACTAGGTTGCCTATTTTAAAACAACAACAACAACATCACACTTCAAAATGTGCAAAGTCTTCAAAATTCCATTGCACTTTGGAAGTATTGCAGACATACCAGAGTAACTTTGTTGCTATTGCCACTGTATCTTGTAAGTAACATACCAAGGCCAAATAGTTAAACCGGTTATACTGTTTTTCACTGGTCTAAGTGATTGGACTTGTAGAAATTTCTTTCTGGTTTTACCGTCATAACGATGAGAAAAACCATGGTTTTGCAATCAAAGCAACAAAAAAAGAGGTTAAAAAAATTAAAAAGTAAAAAAAAACATGGTTATAGAACCATTGTTGAATAACCATGGTTAATCCACGGTTTTACCATGTTTAAAAAACCATTGTTAAACCATGGTTTTACCATGATTTTGGCTGTAAAAGCATGGTTATACCGTAGTTTTGATTGTAAAACCATGGTGATACCGTGGTTTTGATTGTAAAACCATGGTAAAACCATGGTATGTCCGTTCCAATTTACCATAGTAAAACAATGGTTTTACCATACCGTGGATCTATTGTAAAACCATGGTTTTACCGTGGTTTAACCACGGTGAAACCACGGTGTAACCATGGTTTTACAATCAAAACCACGGTATCACCATGGTTTTACAAGGGTATGTTCATTATGACTATGATTCTGAAACCCCAAACTGGTATAGTTAACTAGTGCGGGTGCCCGTGGGAATAGTTATTCTAGTCAAATCTACCAGCTTTGGGTTTGAAGTGCACAGAATTCTCGTCAAAATCAACAGAGACATAGTAAAAATGAACAGAATCTGAGTCAGAATGATTAGAATCTGATTAAGAAAATGTGACCAGACGATCTGTTCAAAAATGACGAGAGGGCTTTTTTTTTTTTTTTTTTTTTTAGAGTGCACCATTTTCTCCCCTTACCTTTACATGACTGTTGATATCATCTGGGTCGCGATCTTCCATTTCGAGTCCATCAGGAACAGTAAGTGCCACATCCGTCTGTTTCCTTGGCTGATCGCTAGTCGCCATTATTTTACAATCTCAAACAACTTTAAAGTGATGAAATGAGAATTCTTTAAATTAATGAAATAGTTGAAAGGGCACCTAAGAAGTAGCCAGGCAAGAAGGCTATCCACATGAATCAATCTTTTTAAAGCCGAAAAGGGGTGGGTTTCCCAGAACGAAAGAACTCGTAGACACGTAAGCTTCTCATATGTTCCTCTGATTCTCTGTACAAAATGCGTATACTTTTTTTATATATAATAATTTGCTGAGAAAGAGCCATACCCATTTTCGCTGACCTGGACAAACAAAGGGACATTTGGGGATAGAATCATTCTTGCGAGACATGCAATCATTACACGACACCGCTGGATACTTAGACCAGCGAACAGGGCAAAGCAAATAATCCCCGATAATTTATAACTTAGTTCTAACTAAAGTACCGAGAATGGCGATTGCTATCAGCAGGCATCTGGGAACGAATTTGTTACTGGGAGTGCTGTGAGCAAAAAAATCTCAGACACACACAAAAAAAGAAAAAGGTCCTCAGCATTTTGGGGTCTCTTTTTAAGTCAAATCTCTTAGACAAGCAAAAAAAAAAGGGGCCCCAGCACAACATATCTCTGACAAGCAAAAAAACCCAGCACTCCCGGATCCCATGAGGCCTGGCTATCAGACTAATCCCTATCGCTGAAGGGTAGCTATAGTCCAATTCTTAAACAAATTTTTTTTTGTTTAAACCAAAGTATCAAAGATCAAGCCTTCACCTAAAGCTCAGTGATATAGCAACAAACAAGAATGGTATGGTTTGACCGTATAACAGAAGAGCACAAAAGAAAACGTAAATGTTATCATGTTTTCCAATCACATAGTTTCATCGCAAAGGAATTAGATGCTATCAGTATTCCTGTCCAGAGATGTATACCTGGGCAAAAAATATTAAACGCCTATCGACTCGTTGGTTTTTAAAGTGTGTACCATTCTTTAATTCAAACATAGATCAAGCTCCTGATCACACTTCTCAGCATAATCATACAAAGTCTTAAAAGAGCCATGTCAAGATCACATCAAATCACCGTTCGATGAGTGTTTATTTCCACATTAAACATACAAAAACACCAGACAAAGAAACCATATTCATACCAATGGTAACATATTCATATCTGAATTGCATTTGTGAATAAAAAGCATTTATAAACGAAAGTAACATATGGGGAAACACTTTTCATCCTAAAGTTTAAAAAGAGAAGATAACTTATAAGTTCTTTAAGTTGATATAGTTGGATATAGATATAAGTTGAGGTGGATATCAAACTGGATGTTACACTTATTACAAAATTAATATATCCAAATTAAAATGATGTTACGTATTTGATCAATTATCAATCAATAGTTTTTAAAGAAAATATATTTTTGACAGTCACTATTCATCGACAGCCTATCTATTGTCAAGGACTGCGTTCAGAAATTGAAAAAAAATCAAGACTATCATGTGAAAGAGTAAGTACTGATATACACAATTTAGATTTCAACCACATGCAGAATACAATTATGTCAGTGACAGTCTCAGTTGAATTTAATTGTTATCATTGCAACAAACCTACACGGGCAAGTTTCTCGAAACCGACATTTTTTAGGTCTAAGTTCAAGGACATTCCATAGAAAACCGTTTTGAAAAATTAACACGCTTTTCAATGGGATGTCTACTTATATACACCGGGTTACTTATTAGGGTAAGTACATGTATATACACTCAACCAAAACAGTAAGTCCCCCCTAGCATTTTTCATATATCTAAAAATATATTTTGCCGATTCTGATCTCGCAAACGGTAATGGATTTTCTTACGCACAATGTGAATAGTACATGGTTGACATAGAATTACGTTTTCATCATCAAAGATTTATATGGCATATTGGGTACATTTTGTATACGAGCATTGGCGGATCGTGTGGGGCACTTCCGGCCCGTGCCCCCCCCCCCTCCTTCTGGAAGAAAAGTATGCATTTTTACTATAGAGGATCCGCCCTTTTGTTGATTGCGCCCCCTTTTAGAATGGAGACCTTTTTTTTTTTTTTAATTTTACTTGTCAGAGAATTATGGTGGGAACTGGACCCCCATAACCCCCCCCCCCCCACACACACACACACACACACACACATACACACACACTGAGTGAATTTTGGAGGTCTGGCGAAAAAATGTTTTTGTCGTCACCCCACCCCCCACTGAGCGACTTTTCGAGAAGCTGGCAAGACCAAAAAAATACGGGTCTACCCTTTCCAAAAGTTGACAACCTGCCCTGTATACGAGTAAGCATCATCATTGAAGAGGACCCAACACACAAATCTTTTATATAATTCAGTACTTCTGCTGCATTGCTCTTAGTGGAACCATTTCTCAAAAGCATGCATTTTTCTGATTGTTGGCAGGCGCGGCAGAACGTCGGCATGGTCGGGCACGGACAATGGAAGAACAGTGCAGCAATAGTACTGACTTACATAACAGATTTGTGTGTCGGGTCATCTTCAATGAAGATGCTTACTCGTATACACAATATACCAAACATGCAACTTTTTTGGCACTTTGTATCAGAAAATACATTTTTTGCAACCATTTACCATTCACATTGTGCGTATCCATTGCGCATCCATTACGTTTGCGAGATCAAAATCGGCAAAATCTTTCTTGAGATTTACGAAAGAAATGCTATGGGAGGGGGGCATACTTTTTTTTTTTTGGGGGGGGGGGTTGAGTGTATATGATAGATGGCAGAATGATGAATAACGGGCCTCGGCGGCTCATGGTAATCAATGATGTGCAAATGCCATGAATACGTTGTACTTCCTAATTTTAGAATAGTTTCCGTCACTAGCGTACCCAATTGGGGGGGGGGGGGTGAAAAGGGGCAGACTGGCCCCCTGACAACGTTTTACCCAAACCAAAAAAGGTATATATTACCCCCTTTCTTTTAGAACTTTTTTTTGGCTTGTCAGAGGATTGGAAACTATAAAATCTTGTACCCCCCCCCCCCACTGAACGAGTTTTTGAGGGCTGGGGAAAAATTCTCACTACCCCCCTCCCCCCTCCACTGAGTGACATTTGAATGACTGGCGACAAAAGGCGACAAAAGCTGAATGTACATGAGCGTAAGGTATATAGTTGCAGTTACGTGATAAAATATATATATCTAAATGACTTTTGGATGAAACAAACCTTAATAGCAAGTTGCTTTGAAAGAAAGAAAAAAAAAAAAGAAAAATCAGAGAAGCAGTTTGGTGAAAGTTTAAACGAAATCGGACAAGCAATAAGAAAGTTATGAATTTTTGAAAGTTGTAATCACTATACATATGGGAATTTCAAATTGGCCGAATAGGAAATGTCACTGTGATGTAGCTGTGGACAACTCCTCCATTCGCTCCAACACATAAAATGACTAAAATGTCACTTTTTTCAAAATGTTTTAATTAGTAGGATCTTTTTCTTTCATGAGGACCTATAACAATATGCTATCTCCAATATATTTTGAGTACTGCCCCGAGGGTAAAGGTGCTTCGGAGAAAACCGCAAATTAATGATAAATTTGTGTACGACAAATGGGAGAGTTGTCCACAAGTATGTCACAATCGACTCACCAAATTGCCAATTTGAGATTCGCATAGCTGTAGTGATCTCATTTTTCAAACATCCATAACTTTCTTATTCCTTGTCCGATTTCTCTCAAAATTTCACCATCCTGTTTTTCTTATTTTTCTGCTTTCACACAAATCAACTTATTACCAAGGTTGGATTGCCCTTTAATGGCTAAATTACACGTATAAACATAGAAACCAATCCAATTTAGGTGGCTTAGTATAGGGAAAATGCAGTGCATAACAATTCTCAACATGGCCGTATTATATTGCACATCGAGATTTGTTGTCATGTAGGCCTATTACTGAGTGCATGCAGTAATGTCAAACTCTGCTGTCAAATTTTAAGCCGATGCTATATAAGCATTATGACTGCAAAATGATTCCGGAAAGCAATAATTCACGATGTCATGTAACACAAATGAAAGTGGTCATTTGTCTTATATATATGTATATGTGTTTCATTCTGGAGTCATTCCGGATTCAACCACCTACATCTTGGAATCCCATTCTGGAATAATTCTAAATCTTATTTTCTCCGAAACCAGCAACTCAAAACTCACTTATTCCATTAGTGTTGTTGAAATTGTAAAGCGAGTTTGATCATCACGCCGCAGTCTTAGTCCTATAAAGTCATAAGGCAGAAATATTAATAAATTTCAAATTTGCCATAGATGTTTTTAAAGATGTCCCTGAAATGAATCATTGAAAATAGGCCTATGTTGTTACAGATATAATCTATGAAATAAATATCATCCTTTATCAAAACTAAACAATTTTTTTAGATTTTTTAGGAATTTAGATATTTGGGGAAAACAAATTATTATTATTATTATTAAGTATTCGGCGTCACCTGTGCCTGGGAGGGGAAAAGCGAACTGAATCACTGTAACCCTTAGGTCTCTCCTCCCGATATAACTGATTGGGATATACAGGTGTACCACTACACCGGGGTTTTCCCCTACTCTTATTCGAATAGTGCAGTGGGTTCTTAAATTATAGTAGCTCTCAAAGAATATCATTATAGTCGGAAATTTAAAAAGTTAACTTTTATACTGTTAACTGGATTTCTCTTAAACTTTCACTGACCCGTTGGGCTTATTTGTCTGCACTGATTTTGTTCATATTTATGTCAGGGCGGGTTTCCCCTTTAAAGCAGCATTTTGTTTAAATGCCAATGATTGATTTGATTCCTTATCTGCCCATTTTAACCGATGATGATTTTAATTCTTTATCTCTCAAACGCGCATATTTTGTAAGGTTCTGGTGGCATGGTTAACCCATTGAGGCCTCGTTTACTGTGAGTTGATAGGTTAGGAGGAAGTTTGAATTCAAATCTCTGAAAGAGATTGGTGAAAAAAAGAAAGACCTCCATCTTGGCTAGCTGAGCACCCAGACATTCTCTGCGACCTGGTGAATTGAAGAAGAAAAAAATAAACCGGAAAACGTCTCAGATTCAATCAAAACCATATGGTCAAGGGGGGCCGGACCATTTGGGAACCTATTTGCTTTTAATTTATTCTATCAGAACATTTTGAATGAATACATGTACATTTAACAATATGAGCCGCACATCCGAAATGGAATTCAAAGTAGTTTCATTTATGTTTAATAATATTATCGATCAAAATACATAACTCAAAACATTTTTGTCTGTAATTATGTATTTCTCATCCCATATCTAGCCATTATTGTAAGCATCGGCTTTCCTCACATTTCCTTTCATGATGAAATTCAAATAACCTAGAATCTGTATTGGTTGTGTTAGGAGCACACAAACTTTTCTTAACTGTAATGACCATTTTAGAGTCGAGTAAAGCTTCTTCAGTAACCCGTGAATAAGGTGAGGGCCTGACACTGAATATCATGATTTTGTCACTGCACTAAAATCACCGTATCATTAGCTACATTCTTACGGGACTCGTGGTTTCGAAACTTAAAGGGGTACTCCGGCCTGAAAATATTATTAATTGAATGAATAGAGTAAAATTAAACAAGCAAAACACTGAAAATTTCATCGAAATCCGATAAAAAATAACGAAGTTATTGAATTTTTAAGTTTTGCATTATTTTGGGAAACAGTTCTATGCATGTCATCATGAATATGTAATGAGTGAGTTGATGATGTCACGTCCCCACATTCCTTTTTTTAACTATATTATATGAAATCTTCATTATTTAATTTTTTCATATATATCTATAAAAAATATCTCCCTTGTAACAAAAAAAGTTACAGCAATGATGAACTTACACATTAAATAAGGAGTCAGTCCTTTTAGTTATAGGCTTGGAGCAAAACATTTGAATAATTACAATTTCATATAATAAAATACAAAAGAAAAAGTGGGGATATGACATCATCAGCTCACTCACTGCATATTCATGATGACGTGCATATAACTGTTTTACCAAATTAATGCAAAACTTAAAAATTCTATAACTTCATTATTTTTCAACAGATTTCGATGAAATTTTCAGTGATTTGTTTGTTTAATTTTACTCTATTTATTCAATTCATATTAATTTCAGGCCGGAGTACCCCTTTAAGTCAGCGAAACTTTAAAGGGATACGCCACCAGGCGGCCGTTGGGGAAAGTCAGGACTGCGTAAGCCCTATTCACTCGTACATAAAGTTTGTGCGTCGAACGCGTCCGTTGGACTACTAGGATTACTTTTCGGACTGCACGAAGCTGACCGAATCTCGTACGAGAGTTCAAACTCAAGCGGAGCGTGCATGTTGCGTGGCAAACAGCCTGTTCGAAGTTTGCTCCCGCGGGGCAACGGCATGATCAGGTACAGTGCCGTATATAGAGAGTCTGGCCAACTCGGCTCCAGTTGGGTAACAACATGGCGCATATTCCTTTGTTGCAAGCTTACATAACAAAGGAATATACGCCATGTTGCTACCCAACTGAAACCGAGTTGGCCAGACTCTCTCTATATACGGCACTGATCAGGTAATGATCACGCGTGCCCCCTTGCGGCATAAAACCTCCACTATCTGCGGTTGAGTATCCCTTTAAGTTAACGAAACCACGACTCCCTAACCGCAACGAGGGTTCGCATGAGCCCTTACGAGCTGGGACTACAAGCAGAGCGATCGTTGTAGTTAACTGGCCTCGGAATTAGATACTACCGATTGTGTGTACAGTACACATACAGATCGTGCGTTCATTATTCGCGCGAAGGGTATGACCCGGAAATTTAACATGAACAGCGAGGTCATTCTAAACCACAAGCTTGCGAAACTTAAGTTTATTACGTTCACATGGGCCGAGACTTCGACGGAGGACCCCCGCTGCTCGTAGTTAAGGGCTTAACCACGAGCTCGCTTGTGGTTCTAGAACCACGAGTAAACTTAAAGGGAGTGGCAAGTCGTAATCCATGGGCCTGACCAGTTGGCCTGACTCGGGGAAATTCGGATACAATCAGGTCCAATCGTGCGCTACCGAAGGAATATTATTGCCGGATTCCTCGCGCGATCGTTAACTCGAATCCCTCCATACGCAACCGACCAATGAGATTCAAATACTGGAATAAAGAACGCGCGATCTTGTTTACTCAAATTTGGGCCAATGTGCGAACTTATTAGCTGCGCACGATAAATTGAAGTCGTTTTGAACTTTGATCCAGAGAAAGGAGCAGCCAACTGTAAAAGCGCCCATAGATTGCGACTTGTCGCTCCCTTTAAAGTTTCTAAACCACGAGTCCATTCATACGGACTGAAACTACAAGTTAACTTAACTTAAAGTTTTGAAAGTACATGTACAAGCGAAACTTTAAAGTTTAGCTCCCACCGTATGAACGTAACTATTATTATATTGACCTTCATAGAACTGAATTGCAACTTACCAAGGCCGAATGGAATCCAAGAGTCGTTCTTCTTCAACGTCGAACTGGCATGGTTTTCAAGGAATCGCTCAGGCTGGAAGTCGTCAGGGTCATTCCACTTTTCTGGATCATGAAGGGCCGCCCAAAGATTCGGGACGACGATCGTTCCTTTAGGGATAGTATATCCTCCTAGGGAGACACTCCTGGAACTCATGTGAGGCAGCGACAATGGTACAACAGGTCGGATCCGCATTGTTTCCATCAAAGTAGCTTCACAGTATTGCAGACGAGCACGATCGCTGATGGTTGGCTGGCGACAACGCCCAACAACCGCATCCAACTCGGACTGAACCTGTTGCACCGGAATTGGAATATGAATTAATACAGAAATCAAATCTAATCAAATCTATGCAGCATCGATGTCAATCGGTAACAATCGCCCTTGTCTTTATTTAAAAGATACCGGAAAAGATAAAGGGATAAGGTTAGGGTTGCAATTGTGTTTTCGGTTAGGTATGGGGGTAGGCCTATAGCGTTTGCTTCAGGGTTAAGTTTAGAATTCGGTTAGTGTACGAAATTGACACGGAACAATATTGTCTCTGGAGTATGTATTGTAACCGATTCAACACTAGACTTCATTTATATTGAAATTGGGGTATATAAAAAAGGGGTAACCTCGCTAGTCATAAGGACCGCTAGTCATAAGGATCAGTGGCTCATAAGGACCGCTAGTCATAACGTGTAATTTCCTATACCTGTAGGGTCGCTATTCATAAAGCGAAAAGGGGGTCACTATTCATAAACTCATAAGGAGCATTATTCATAAGGATTGCTATTCATAATATGAGAAGAGGGTTGCTATTCATAATCAGAGAAGAGGGTCGTTATTCATAAGGGCCGCTATTCATAATAAGTCATAAGGGTCGCTATACATAATACAGATACAGGGTCGCTATTCATAATACCGAGTCGGGGTCGTTAATCATAAGGGTTGCTACTCATAATCGAAGAAGAGGGTCGCTATTCATAATCAGAGAAGAGGGTCGTTATTCATAAAGGTCAATATTCATAAGGGTCGCTATTCATAATCGGAGAAGAGGGTCGCTATTCATAATCACATAAGAGGGTCGCTATTCATAATCACAGAAGAGGGTCGCTATTCATAATCACATAAGAGGGTCGCTATTCATAATCACATAAGAGGGTCGCTATTCATAATCACATAAGAGGGTCGCTATTCATAATCACATAAGAGGGTCGCTATTCATAATCAAAGAAGAGGGTCGCTATTCATAATCGGAGAAGAGGGTCGCTATTCATAATCGAAGAAGAGGGGCGCTATTCATAATCGAAGAAGAGGTTAAGGTTAGGATTATTTATAAAATATTGTAATATGATTTTCATTGTTCAATGAACATTCAAATATGAAAGAACAAAAATAATAATATTGGATGGGAGACACCCCACGGCTGTGTCGAAGCAATATTGGGACGGGCGATGAAACAAATACACCCCTTAAAAACAGGCGAGAGCGAAAAAGCGGAGGAAGCGGAGGAAGAGAAAAATAAAAGCTACGAAATTTGTGTCAGTTTTCGCGCTTCCCGCGGGGAGGGGGAAGTAACTCCCCATCCATGAATCCACCCCTGATACATACAATGCAGCATTGCGTCCAATAATTGAAAAGCAGTCCGGGTGTCGAACTAACTTTCCGCCTAAAAGAAGGTGCTACATGTACGAGCCGCTATCTTTTTCTTAAATTTGCTATAAAACGTCACAGGTTTCGCGTTTCACGTGGCAAGGGGACAAATTGTAAAGTAGTCTGGGCGTCGAACTATGCCTTTACCTTCCGCCTAAAAAGAACTGTTTGCTACGAGTCTTTATCTTTCTCTCAAATTTGCTACAAAACGTCAGAGGACCCCCCCCCCCCCCCTCCACTCTCCATGCACCCACCCCTGTTACATACAGTGCAATATTGCGACGAGCCATTATCTTTATCTCAGATTGAAAATGAATCTTAGTCAATACACATCTTATAAATAACTAAACAAATAGATAATCACATATTCGGTAATTGCCATAAAAGCGTAAAGAGTGGTCCTAAACAAAAGAAGAGGCTTTTACCGTATAGACCAAAATCATGTACATGTATGCTGCCAATTAACAAAAGAACGTGACAAAACAGTAGGCCTACTTTTCCCATATATATGCGCGTATCGCTTTATAATCAAATTCTCCATCGATAAAGAAGGACGCACGCGCAATGTGTAGGAAATTTTACTCTCCTTCTCATTTCACGAAATATTTGTTTATATGATTCAATTAAGGTTATATTTATTTCCTGTCCTTTTTTTTGTTAAAAAACAAACCTTTATTACTCCTTTACCGCTGATTTTTTTGGAGGGGGGGGGGGGGTTCGAGAATGCGTTTTGCCCCCACCTTTTTATTGGGGGCGATCGCCCCACCCCCAACTTCCGGCGCCTATGAACGCATCCTAGATCTCAGTTAGGTTTAAATGACGTCACAGTTTATGGCAGGTTTTTTTCGAAAAACCGCATCCTTCTGGGGAAAACTAGAAGAGAAATATTACAAAAAATCATACAAAATGCAAACGGAAGAAATAAGAGAAAAATACTGAAAACATAAAAGAAGGAAAGAGAAGAAGATGCTAGAATAAGAAAGACAGAATAGAGAAGATGATAAAAGGAAGAAATAAAGAATAAAAGATAGAGGAAAGATCAAAAGAGCAGATGAAAGGAGAACAATGAATAAATGAACGGGGTAGGGTACAACAAAAGATGAAAGAGATGGAAGAATGAAAAAAATAAAGAAAAACATAAGGAGAAAAAAGACAAAATGCTGGAAGGATAAAACAAAGTATAACATTTATAAGGGAAAGACAGCAAGAGAAGATAAAGAAAGGGAACAAAGAAAACTTTATGGAAAGACAGAAAGAGAAAATCCAAGAATGATCAAAATACATAAAGAGAAGAACGAAGAAAGATCAAAACAAAAAAGAGCATAAGAGAAGATAAGAAGAAAAGATAAAGAAAGCTCAAAACAAAGAATAACATAAGAAAGGACAGAAACAGAAGAGAAAGAAGAAGTTAAAGAGAGGCGAAGGGAAGGGTAGAAGTAAAGATGAAGCGAAAAATAAAGGAAAGATAAAGATAAAATGATACTAAAAAAAAGAATAACATAAGAACAGTTAGGGAAAACAAATGCAGAAAGATAAAGCAATATTAAGTTTAGGACAGAAGAAAAGATAAAAGGCTGATAATTTGAGCGAACATAATGAAGAGAGGTCCTGGGGTAGTTGACCTAAGGAGGTAGTTGTCCAGATACGATATATACATATGATTGTATACCCTGCACTTCTTTTTCAAGGGGAGAGTTCATAAATGACTGTTTTAGTAGTAGAATTTATATTTTAAATGCTATGAAAGCATGGAAATCAAATTCCCAGGAGGGGGAGGATGTGTGATATATTCCCCAAATAATTCAGGAGGAGGGGGAGGGAGGGGAGGTTGAACGCGGAGGGACGAGATGTCGTTCGGGAAAGGAGGGGGAGAGGGAGAGGGAGGTGGGGAAATAAAGAGGCATGACAATATAATACCTCATTATTCCATGATAAATCTACGTAAACAGTATACAAAAAGAATAAGAGTACAAGCAAGAGGTCCATGTCTTGCAGAAAACCATGCAGAAACAAAGAAACAAGAAGCTGGAAAAGGAAGGAAAGAGGAAGAGAGAGTGAGAGGGAGAGAGAGAGAGAAAGGAGGAAAAAGAAAAAAAGAAAGAACGAAAAGGGTACATAAATAGACAACCAGCTAGTACTTCCCCTAACTCTAAAATAGGTGTGGCAATGACACATGGGGGGGGGGGGGGGGGGTGGGGGGGGGGGGGGGGGGTCCTCTCCTCCCACGTAGATGTATGGATTAGACATCTTTTTTTAATTATTAAGGCACTGGCAAAGCGCCTTTCAAAGTGTGGGGAGCATTGATAAATATAGTTCACTTTTTTAGAAAATAGGGATATATTTGACAACAACCGGAAATGCATTCTATAGAGCTTTCTTAAATATAGTACCGTTGGGCCTTGGGATGTCCTTCATCCATATCCCTTTCTTATTTCATTTAAATGACGACCCTCTTCTTCGATTATGAATAGCGACCCTCTTCTCTGATTAAGATTAGCGACCCTCATCTTTGATTACGAATAGCGACCCTCTTCTCTGATTATGAATAGCGACCCTCTTCTCTGATTATGAATAGCGCCCTCTTCTCCGATTATGAATAGCGACCCTCTTCTTTGATTATGAATAGCGACCCTCTTCTCTGATTATGAATAGCGACCCTCTTCTCTGATTATGAATAGCGACCCCCTTCTGTGATTATGAATAGCGACCCTCTTCTGTGGTTATGAATAGCGACCCTCTTCTCTGATTATGAATAGCGACCCTTATGAATATTGAACTTTATGAATAGCGACCTTTATGAATAGCGACCCTATTTTCGTATTATGAATAGGGACCCTTATGATTAACGACCCTGATTTGGTATTATGAATAGCGACCCTCTTTCCGTATTATGAATAGCGATCCTTATGTCTTATTATGAATGGCGGTCCTTATGAATAATTACCCTTATGAATAGCAACCCTTATGTCTCATTATGAATAGCGGTCCTTATGAATAATTTTTTTTATGAATAACGGTCCTTATGACTAGCGAGCAGACCCCATAAAAAACGCACGGCAATCTCATCTATTTGCATAATTATACATAAGTACATAACTACTTTAGATTGATTTCCTAATTAAGTCACTTGAGACGAAGTTTAGTGAATAAATTGAATTTCCTTTTCAAGACATATTGTAGAATGATAATGTAAATTAAATTAACAAACTTTTCTCTGCACATCAGGGTAGAGGGACAGATAAAGTATGGCCCAAGAGAGAACAGTTGACGTGGTCTCAGTTCCTGCCCCAAAGAAATCGAGGATGACACGCCAAAATTCGTCCACAGTAAAGTTTTTTGAGATGCCGTCATCGGCCAAGTATGCATCAATGATATCACGGATGTTCTCTTTTTCGAATGAGCTTGTATGGGTCTTTAGCTGGGTGTTGATGAATGTTTTCACTCGAGCGAGGTTAATTCGAATCTGTTTATACCATGGCAAACGCGATACAAACGAAAACACATTGGCGAGGTCAGAACCTGAAAAAGCACTGAAGTTCTCAGAAAATCCATGTAATATTCGTTGGAATTCCTCGTCGTTATATTCGAATCGACGTCCGAATACCAATTGGCAAATCACATTGGCTGTCGCGTTGTTTAGGATATCTTCGGGGTTCGTCTGACGACCTCGAAGTTTTTCGATTTCTTCGCAAAGGTAGCGGGCTTCCAGGTTTATGAGTGGTTCCATACTTTTCTTTCCCATGCCGAACGCGCGGAGAGCGGTCAGACCGAACTTCCTAAGATCGCCCCACGGTTTACCGCTGCTCCACACTAAAGATGCTGTTTGGTACAGAATAGCGTAAATAATTAGAATTGTCACTGACCGAAAACTCATGTGTTTCGAAATGAATGATATATGAAATTACTACTAGTACCTAATTTTGTTATTGACAAACCCCCTTATAATTTTCGGCCTTTTCCCAGAATTTATGGAGGGGTATATGAAGTCATCTTGGCAGTGTTCCGAGGAAAATGTCTCCCATCCACTCAGATAGCCGCCCTTTGTATGATGTACATAATCACAGCAAGGTGGGTATAACGTTATGATATTGTAATCACTGGCGTAGACAGGGGGGGGGGGCACGGGGTGCATGGCCCCCTATTCAGTCACTAAAAAAAAGCGAGAGCGAAAAAGCGGGGGAAGTGAGAGAAAAGGGTCTAAAAAGGCGATACAAGCCGTTATCTTTCTCTCAGAATTTGCTAAAACGTCAAAGTTTTCACGCTTCGCGCAGGAAGGGGGTAATAACTCTCCTCTCCCTGCACCCACCCCTGTAACATACAGTGAAATGTTGCGTCCAGATAATTGAAAAGCAGTCCAAGCGTCGACCTATATCTTTCCGCCTTAAAAATTGTTGCTACGAGCCGTCTATCTTTCTCTTAAATTTGCTAAAACGTCAGAGCTTTCGAGCTTCGCGTGGGAAGGGGGAAACTCCCCCTCCCTGTACCCACCCCTGTTACACTCTAAAAAGTGAAGTGCTGAAAAACGAGTGCTAATTGGAAGTTTGCACTTGGCATGCTATTTCTAACAACTCACGTGTCATTTGCGTCTGGGAGATGATAAGGTGCAGAAAATTGAGTGCTAAAAGTAAGTGCTGAATGTTAGGACTCTCGTTTTACACTTTAAGTACTGACCAACGTCCCGTGATAGCACCTGCAAAATTCTGTGCTAATAATTAGGATTTGCGCATGAGCAGATAGAGGTCATTTGACATAAACTGGCATGTTCCGACACTAGCGGATCCAGGGGGGGCCGAATCGGCCGCGGACCCCCTATTGGCGGCGAATAAAAAAAGGAAAAAGAGGGGAAAAGAAAAAGAAGAAGAAGAAAGGAGGAAGGAAAGAAGAGAAAAGGGGGAAAGAAAATAAGGCAAAAAGATAAGGAGGAAAAGAAAGAAAGAAAGAAAGAAAGAAAGAAAGAAAGAGAAAGATAGGGGGGGGGGGGGTCAAGCACGCGCGAAACCCGGGACGGTCCTGGCTTGTGGAAAATTAATTCGGAATGCAACCTATATTTCCCCAAAAATCTCAGCCTAAACGCAGTGTCTGAAATGCTTAGTGCAAATGCGCTGACGATAATGCCCCTGTAAAGAAATTTCGAGCCATTCCTGAAGAATTTATTTGAAAAGAGGGGGCCGGTGTAGCGGCACATACGGTTCTCCGGCAGATACCGTATCCGCCGGCAGATATCGTTCTACCTCGGAACCATATCTGCCGGGTTTGACGTTTGACGATTTGGTTCCCCGGCGGATTTGGTTCCACGGCGCTGCAGATAAGGTGTAAATTGTATATTGGCAGATTTGTACGAGACACTCTCGTGCCTAATAGACCTGTTTACTAAGTGATTAAAATTTATGGATGTTTCTTTCCTGGGGACCTATAGTCAGTGGCGTATCCAGGGGGTGGCGCAAAAAACTAGGAAAAAATAAGTTGTTCATTAAATAGGCTTCAAAATTGGTCACATATAGGATTATTTTGCATCTCAGCCCTTCTTCAGAAAGCAAAAATTTCCAAAGGGGAGGCCCCTCCCCTTAGACCCCTCCCCCAGGACGGCGATCAATAATGCCTGGCGCCCCCCCCCCCCTATTGGGAAATCCTGGATACGCCCCTGCTAGTAACGAGGTATTCAATTAACCTGTTACTAATGAATGAACTACAATACTTGGAATCCAGTTTGCATACATAATTTGTTGCTATGTCTAGGTACGGTATCTGCCGGGGTTGGAACATGATCCGCCGGCAGATAGTGTTCTTGGCCGTTTTTAGAACGGTATCTGCCGATCCCCGTATCTGCCGCTACACCGGCCGTGACGGCAGCGTTGGATAAGGGAATGGGGGGGGGGGGGGGGGGGGGTAGGGTGTGCACATGTTCAGTCGCGCTCCGCATTGGGGTGCACATTTGAGTAGGAGTCTAGCAAAGTTATGGGGGATATGTAAAAAAACTCATGATAAGGTCGAGCCCGGCCCCCTACAAAGGGGGACGGGCCGCACTTAGAGGGGGCGCAAAAACGCATGAAGAAAAATCATAATGCTTACGGATTATGCGCCCCCCTCCCCCCCAAAAAAAATCCGAACGGTTAATGCATTAGAAATACAGTTTTGGAGGGTTGGAAATGCAAAAATTTCAAAAGCTCAGTTGCTTTGCTCCCTTGCCTAATTATTAGCGTTAAGGATCTCGTAATTTTGCGCCCCCCCTTATATAGTTCTCAAACAGCTTAAAGGGTTTAAAATTTGAAAAATAAAAATGTAATTGTCGTTGTTCTGCTCGCTATCATGTAATAAGTTTCATCTGAATCTTGCTAGATACATTGCGCCCGCAATAAACTGTAAAACAGCATTTGCAACATTTGAATGAAATCCCAACTTTCCGTCGCCTTGCTGAATTTCTCGACTACTTCTCAAGGGTTTTGGTTAATTTTGCTCCCAGTTTTAGAAGTGAGTGAATAGAAAACCATTTATCAATGTACAAAATTCGAACTTCTCGATTGCTCAATAGCAGTAGTCAATTGCAAAATTTCCTGAGTAAAATGCACAGGGAATTACGTTTTTAAATTGCCGCTCGGTCGCCTTGCTCCCTCACTTCTACGATAACTTAAATAAGTTTGGGGACTCGGAGGTTGGGGCGAAACTTAATTGTTTGCCCCGGGTGCCATAATCCCTAGATACGCCACTGGCCAGTATAGTTCTTAAATAGCTCAAAGGGTTCAGAATTTGAAAAAATAAAGATGTGATTGCTTTGCTCGCTATATCATGTAAGTTTCATATGACTCCTGCTATATTTTGCGCCCCCAATATAGGATAAAGTGTATATAAAACAGCATTTGCAAAGGTTCAAGTTTTGAAAGGAATCTCAAATTCAGGTAGCCTTGCTGATTTTATCGACTCTTTCTCAAGCCTATAGGCTAGGGTTTTTGTTACTTTTGCTCCCGATATAGAAGTGAGTGAACAGAAAACCGTTTATCAATGTATACAAGTTGAGCTTCTGTACCGCTCAATTGCAGTGGTCAATTGCAAAATTTCCTGGGTAAAATGCACAAGAAATTGCGTTGTTTCCGGTTATAACATGTTTTCGCTCGGTCGCTTTGCTCCCTCGCTTGTACAATAACGTATGTAAGTCTAGGCACTCTGGGGAAGGGTAACTTCATTGTTTGCCCCGGGGCCCCATAATGCCTAGATACGCCACTGACTTCACTTCCCTCGCCGGCTGGTCACCCCCCCCCCCCCCAATCATGAACACGCATCGACACCCCTGGTTGGAGGTGATTATTTTAATCTATATATAAATGTATATAAATGAATTGTATGTTCCAATGAATAAACAAACAAACAAAGTCACCTGATGTTCGGGCAGCAGAGCGAACTGCCCGAATATCAGATGTAAATACCTTATCTCGTATATTTTGGTAAGAATATTTCCTCTACAGGCTGTAAAATTAAAGTGCCAAAAATTTGCTCGCTTGCTTCGCTCGCTCGCCAGATGTAGAATCCACAAATTGATTGGGCAAGTGACGGCAGTCCTCGCGGAAATACGTATATTAATTTGTACAAGAGACACCTACGGGGGGTTAGGGGGTTTAACCCCCCCCCCCCCCTGGCAAGTAAAAATTTAATGTGCATATAAAAACGACATCATAATTATATCCAGACCCACATGTTATCATGGACTGCTTTTTATGGTCTTCATTGCGTTAGTAAATGCCAGGAAAACATCACTTACGGGGGTTCAAAATAGAAAAAAAAAATCGGCTCGCCGCTACGCGGCTTGTGGATCGTCGTTGGGTCACCCCCCCCCCTTGGAAAAAAGCTAGATCCGCCCCTGCTATCAGATCGAGTTCGAAATTGAACCCGCGCGCAGATACAGGTACGGTACTCCTATGAAATGAGTTGATGTAATTGGTGATTGAACATTTTCCATTTATTAAAATTTCCGGCCCCCTCCCCCCCCCCCTATTGGGAAATCCTGGATCCGCCCCTGCCAGTTCGTTTAAAATTCACTGCGATAAGAATGACAGTGTAATGATTATTCGTATATTCATTTATTATACTTTTCATTAAATCCACTGAAAAGCAACAGAGTGTTCATTGATGGTTGGTATTTGACAGTCTGCCAAATGATAGCCAACTTGCAAACAATGCGCTTTCCCAAGTGTTCATTGACGTGCTATTCTAGTCACCTGGTCTACGATGTCTTTCTTTCATAGAGTTTGAATTCTGTAGGTTGCTATGTCGGGCAAACTTACGTATTATCTTTCTTTGAAAAGATGCCTATATCCAAACGACAAAAGGAAAAGGTCATTTACGAAAAGTTGCTCATGGGCCAATTACGAAATCGCTTATTACGCAACTGATGTAGTGCAAGAGCCATCATCTGCTGCACAGGCATGGCGTGGTAAGTAAAAATTTAAGACATTAAATTTAGAACTTCTGTAATTTTATGCGAATAAAGGTATCAATAATATGATATTTACATTAATCTTTGTGGTGGTGGATATGAAACATGATGAAAAGCAATGAAGTGGAAATGCCATGTTTCAGCATGTGTGGTGTGGCCAAACGTCTACGGTATACGCGTTGTCGTTGACATGAAAATTGTTGATCATGCGGGGTCAGCCAGGCATGGGGCGCGATCGACCGCGCCGGCCGGGGCCGGGGAGTTTGGAAGGCGGTGTGTGTGCTTTCTTTTTCGTTACGATTGGGGATTGCCGAAATGGAACAAGTAAACCTCCGAAATTGCCACTTAAATCCACATGCCATGGTTTTAGTCCACATCATCATGTATACAACCAGTTCATATCAATCTAAAAATAAAATCTAGACCTTATAGTGTAGGGCTGTTTAACAGACTATAGAAGGGTGAGTTTTCAGCACTATACAGGTGTGATTTTGTGCATACTGTTTGTGTATGTTCTTTTAATATTGGGTGCAAAAGTGTTAGCACTAGTAGTGCCGTTTTGGGGGCTCTAAAATGGGTTATTTAAAGCACTAGAAGTGTGAATTTTGCGAGCTGCATGCGTCTAATAGCACCAGAAGTGTAAAAAGGCTTACACTTAAAGTGTTTAAAGTAGCACTTGGACTGGTGTTGAATTATAGCACTTGTACAAGTGCTACTTTAGCACAATTTGTGCAGTCCCTATGCGTGCCCTTACAGGTGCTGCCTCCAAATCTTGAGGTGCTAAAAATAGCACTTGAGTTTTTAGAGTGTACATACAGTGCAGTACTGCGTCCAAAATAACTGAAAAGCAGCCAGGGCGTCGAACTAACATTCCGCCTAAAAAATGTGCTAAAACGTCAGAGATTTCGCGCTTCGCGCTGGAAGGGGGAAACTCCCCTCTCCCTGCACCCACCCCTGTTACCACTATGAACATGACGAACAAAGAAGCGGACAATTTATGCTGCTCCTCATTGTACCCTTCACAATTGCACTGGTTAACAAAAGAACATCCATTCATTGCTATCCTGTAAAAATATGTAGAACAGGTGTCACATAATAGCAGTGAAGGGATGTCCTTTTGTCTACTAGAAAGCTATTGTGGAGGGTACAATGAGGAGCTGCATAAATTGTCCACTCTCTTTGTCACCGTGTTCATCGTGTACATACAGTGCAGTATTACGTCCAAATGATTGAAAAGCGGTCAGGGCGTCGAACTGTAACTTTCCGCTTAAAAAATGTTTGCTATATACGAGCCGTAATCTTTCTCTCAAATTTGCTAAAACGTCAAAGCTTTCGCGCTTCGCGCGGAACGGGGAAACTCCCCCTCCCTGCAACCATCCCTGTTACATGCAGTATTACGTCCAAATAAATGAAAAGCAGTCCGAAGGTCAAATTAACTTTCCGCCTAGAAAAAAAAGTGCTATACGAGCCGTTATCTTTCTCTCAAGTTTCCTATAAAACGTCAGAGCTTTCGCGCTTCGCGCGGGAGGGGGGAGTTTTCTCCCTGCACCCACCCCTGTTACATACAGTGTAGTATTACGTCCAAATAATTGAAAAGCAGTCAGGGCGTCGAACTGTAACTTTCCGCCTAAAACATTGTTTGCTACGAGCCGTAATCTTTCTCTCAAATTTGCTAAAACGTCAAAGCTTTCGCGCTTCGCGCGGGGGGGGGGGGTTTTCTCTCTGCATCCACCCCCTGAGGGGGCACACGCAATTTCACGCAATTTCACACTCTTCCCGTGCTCACAACCGCCCCTCTAAAATGAAATCCTGGCTATTATGCGGTTGGATCCTTTACGTCTGCCCCCCCCCCCCCCACTAAAAAATCCTGGCTACGCCTGTGATTGTAATGATATATCAGAAGTTTTGATAGTATCTTACAGCATTTTAGTATTAAAGATCACATTGCAAGAAAATCACAAATATGGCAATTAATGTATCACTAGAAACTGGGAAGCTTACAGATGGCAATCGTATAAGTTTTATGTCAACTGCGTATCTGATGATTATAAAAACAACATAAATAAAAGCTCTTCTAAGCATCTGGAATATCCGAGGATTCGCCAGAAATATAGTGATGTTTTGATGTCGTCACACTAGGGATCGGTCCTGCTTAAGCAGACGACGTCCTATAATGAATGAACGTAATTGCAATGCAATTATTTATCAAATTATAAAGAGTTTGGTACATTTAAACATGACCTTATTTCACACCATTGTAAAAGGGAAAGTGAACTGATTCTGATAACTAAAACCGTTTGATAGTAAATACACAGGAGAAGGGTCAATGATCAATGAAATAAACCCCACTTTCAAATTGAAAAGCCCTCCGAATAATATCACAGATTGTATTCGTTCCCTCTTGAAACGCCGAACATGTCCCGGTGCAAGCAGCTGAAAATACAAGGGCGTCTTATTTTGTTTACAAGTGACTGATTCCTTTATTTTTTTAACGCTGCATTTTTCATCAAAATAATACCATACACGAAGTTAAGAGTGAGGCAACAGACTAACATTAAGACTGACGCTAGTCAAGTAAGAGAAATAAGTGAAGAGGAGATGACAAAACAGGCACTGAAAAATGTGTAAGATGTTATGGGACATCGTCTGCTTAGACAGGACTGGTCCTTCGTGTGTCGTCACACATCTCAGCAGCGTTCAAGGAGCTCTTCAGCTGCTATATCGGGGGCTGTATTTTACCGTTTTATAATTGATAATAATCATTAATTCAAATGTTTCCAAGCGTTTAATTTGGATAACCTTGTATAATTTATGCCATCTATGCAATAATAAGTATTAAGCCAATATATATTTTGATGGAATTTTCTTGCAATGTGATCTTTAAGGCCTATAATTCATTGTTTGGTTTACATATCCAACTTCATTATTGTATAAATTAAGTCTAAGAATGAATGCTTCTAGAATTTCTTACCATTTAAATTTGATGCTGGTATTCCTGCTTTGATAAGTTTTGGTGTGAAACGATCAGTAAAGAAATCTGCGTTTTTGACAAGGGCCTGTCTGATGACGTCCGTGTTATTCAATACTACCACAAGAAATGCACCCCTCCTAAAGCTGAAAATTGGTCCGTACCGCTGGGCTATCATGACGTAGCATTCGTGAATTAGACCAGGTCCAGGTCTGTACCCGATGATGGGTAGGGACCAAGGACCTGGGGGTAAATTTTTAGGACGTCCTAGAAGCCACGCGCAACAAATAAATACAGTCCATCCCAGAAGGACTGCAGTAACAGATACCGAAAACATATTTAGTTTAACAGATCAACGTTGGTTTCTATAAGAAACATTTAAACGGTCTTATTTTTTGAATGGCGAAAATAACAGTAAATATGTAAGTAGGGAAATCTGTTCAGGGTATAATATATAACTCGACTACGATTATGATAAAAATAGCTTTCATTCGGTCTGAAGTTCATAAATACTAAAACTTTATATCGTCAAATGCCTCTAATACCAATCAATAACGCACAAAAATGATATTCAGCAAGCAGTAAAAATTGCAGGTGTTACTGAGCGTATCCCGGACACCTACCCCCTGGACAACCACCCCCGGATAACCACCCCTAGGATAACCACCCTCTAGGACAACTACCCCCTAGGACAACTACCCCCTAGGGCAACCACCCTTTAGGACGACTACCCCCCTAGGACAAGTACCCCCCGGATAACTACCCCCAGACAACTACCCCCTAGGACAACCACCCTCTAGGACAACTATCCCCCCGGATAACTACCCCCCGGGTAGTTGTCTGGGGGGGTAGTTGTCCGGGGGGTAGTTGTCCGGGGGTAGTTATCCGGGGGTAGTTGTCCTAGAGGGTGGTTGTCCTAGGGGGTAGTTGTCTGGGGGGTAGTTATCCGGGGGGTACTTGTCCTAGGGGGGTAGTCGTCCTAGATGGTGGTTGCCCTAGGGGGTAGTTGTCCTGGGGGGTAGTTGTCCTAGAGGGTGGTTATCCTAGGGGTGGTTATCCGGGGGTGGTTGTCCAGGGGGTAGGAGTCCTAGAACCGTTACTGAGGGACATTGGCATCATGGGGGGGGGGGGGGGGAGTGTCATGGAAATCAACAAGGGCCACCGGTTACGATGAAGAGGCAGGAGGGTCCAAGATCATTATTCTCTTCTCGTCCTTTTCCACATCTCCCTTTATTTTAAATCTCTTTTTTATCCTTCTTCCCTTTTCTCCATTCTAATAGGGCCACGTGCACCCATACACGTGCACCCAATTTTATACCTGCATAACAGGGTTAGATACCATAAAATATACCGTAAATGAAAATGACAAACCATAAAATAAGTAAATGTAAATGGTCGGAATTGATTTGTAGGCATTACAGTCCCATACGAATTCATGGCAGCATTTATATAGTCCATCAAAATCACTAGGCCTATCACATTTTATTGTGTCATATCAACAACTTCATGAAAATACGCACTTTGGATATCAAATAAAAAGTACTTTTGTAGACATGGTGGGTATAAGCAAGGGCGGATCCAGTATTGTCAAAAGGGGGATGCGAAATTTCGACATAAAATTTAATGTCGATATAAAGATGGAAGACTATTAACTCAGTTTAAAAAAACCGGAGCATATATTATTTAGGGAAATGACAGAAAGATTCATGTCTATAGATGGAATTGCAATTCATATATAGTTTACCACTTTAAACAAACAAACTTAATTATAGTCATGTTAAACATCAAGGTAAATGTATTTCTATATTAGCGAGGTATATAAAGTATGAACATAATTATGACAAATACTTTTCATTCTCAAATGTAAAAAAGGAAGATAATTTGCAAGTTGGGTTTATATCAAACAGAAACGCTTGCTACAAATCTAATTGTTGTCACATAATTATTTCAGAGATTATCAATCATCAATCTTTAACGAATATTAGTATATCTGTTACCAAAAAAATCACTAATATCACTAAATTCATCGACACTGCATTTGGGGAATTACAAATGATAAATGGGGGGCAATATTTAGCCCAGAGTCTGATGAAACTTACATGATAGCGAGCAAATAAACGAGAATTACATCTTTATATTTCAGACTTGAACACTTAAAAAAATAAAAACAATACTATATACATGTACTGATGTAGTAAACTGGGGGCGCGAAATTAAAAGATTCTGAAACAAAGTAATTTAGCATTTTAATTCCTTAAAAAATATTTCTCATGCAATTGTGGAGCGCCAGGAGTGTCAAGTCTGACAGACATGTGCGCTATACAAGAACCCACTATTATAGTAGTATTATTATTTACCCTGCGTAATTGGGGCCCATAATCCTTTAAGGATTATGATTTTTCTTAATTTTCTCCCTTTTTTCTTTCTCTTTTTTTTTTGGTGATTTTTGCGCCCCCTTGAGGTGCCGCCCGGGCACGTCCCCCCCCCCCCACCTGCCCCCGTAGATACGCACGCCACTGATGTCTCACATCACTGACATGCATTTTTAAAGTTTTATGTCAACTGCGTATCTGATGATTATAAAAACAACATAAATAAAAGCTCTTCTAAGCATCTGGAATATCCGAGGATTCGCCAGAAATATAGTGATGTTTTGATGTCGTCACACTAGGGATCGGTCCTGCTTAAGCAGACGACGTCCTATAATGAATGAACGTAATTGCAATGCAATTATTTATCAAATTATAAAGAGTTTGGTACATTTAAACATGACCTTATTTCACACCATTGTAAAAGGGAAAGTGAACTGATTCTGATAACTAAAACCGTTTGATAGTAAATACACAGGAGAAGGGTCAATGATCAATGAAATAAACCCCACTTTCAAATTGAAAAGCCCTCCGAATAATATCACAGATTGTATTCGTTCCCTCTTGAAACGCCGAACATGTCCCGGTGCAAGCAGCTGAAAATACAAGGGCGTCTTATTTTGTTTACAAGTGACTGATTCCTTTATTTTTTTAACGCTGCATTTTTCATCAAAATAATACCATACACGAAGTTAAGAGTGAGGCAACAGACTAACATTAAGACTGACGCTAGTCAAGTAAGAGAAATAAGTGAAGAGGAGATGACAAAACAGGCACTGAAAAATGTGTAAGATGTTATGGGACATCGTCTGCTTAGACAGGACTGGTCCTTCGTGTGTCGTCACACATCTCAGCAGCGTTCAAGGAGCTCTTCAGCTGCTATATCGGGGGCTGTATTTTACCGTTTTATAATTGATAATAATCATTAATTCAAATGTTTCCAAGCGTTTAATTTGGATAACCTTGTATAATTTATGCCATCTATGCAATAATAAGTATTAAGCCAATATATATTTTGATGGAATTTTCTTGCAATGTGATCTTTAAGGCCTATAATTCATTGTTTGGTTTACATATCCAACTTCATTATTGTATAAATTAAGTCTAAGAATGAATGCTTCTAGAATTTCTTACCATTTGAATTTGATGCTGGTATTCCTGCTTTGATAAGTTTTGGTGTGAAACGATCAGTAAAGAAATCTGCGTTTTTGACAAGGGCCTGTCTGATGACGTCCGTGTTATTCAATACTACCACAAGAAATGCACCCCTCCTAAAGCTGAAAATTGGTCCGTACCGCTGGGCTAGCATGACGTAGCATTCGTGAATTAGACCAGGTCCAGGTCTGTACCCGATGATGGGTAGGGACCAAGGACCTGGGGGTAAATTTTTAGGACGTCCTAGAAGCCACGCGCAACAAATAAATACAGTCCATCCCAGAAGGACTGCAGTAACAGATACCGAAAACATATTTAGTTTAACAGATCAACGTTGGTTTCTATAAGAAACATTTAAACGGTCTTATTTTTTGAATGGCGAAAATAACAGTAAATATGTAAGTAGGGAAATCTGTTCAGGGTATAATATAACTCGACTACGATTATGATAAAAATAGCTTTCATTCGGTCTGAAGTTCATAAATACTAAAACTTTATATCGTCAAATGCCTCTAATACCAATCAATAACGCACAAAAATGATATTCAGCAAGCAGTAAAAATTGCAGGTGTTACTGAGCGTATCCGGACACCTACCCCCTGGACAACCACCCCCGGATAACCACCCCTAGGATAACCACCCTCTAGGACAACTACCCCCTAGGACAACTACCCCCTAGGGCAACCACCCTTTAGGACGACTACCCCCCTAGGACAAGTACCCCCCGGATAACTACCCCCCAGACAACTACCCCCTAGGACAACCACCCTCTAGGACAACTATCCCCCCGGATAACTACCCCCGGGTAGTTGTCTGGGGGGTAGTTGTCCGGGGGTAGTTATCCGGGGGGTAGTTGTCCTAGAGGGTGGTTGTCCTAGGGGGTAGTTGTCTGGGGGGTAGTTATCAGGGGGGTACTTGT
Organism: Heliocidaris erythrogramma; assembly: GCA_025617745.1. NCBI lineage: Eukaryota > Metazoa > Echinodermata > Echinoidea > Camarodonta > Echinometridae > Heliocidaris > Heliocidaris erythrogramma. Next base: position 12,478,090 of record CM046853.1, on the reverse strand, counting down.
CCTAGGGGGGTAGTCGTCCTAGATGGTGGTTGCCCTAGGGGGTAGTTGTCCTGGGGGGTAGTTGTCCTAGAGGGTGGTTATCCTAGGGGTGGTTATCCGGGGGTGGTTGTCCAGGGGGTAGGAGTCCTAGAACCGTTACTGAGGGACATTGGCATCATGGGGGGGGGGGGGGGGAGTGTCATGGAAATCAACAAGGGCCACCGGTTACGATGAAGAGGCAGGAGGGTCCAAGATCATTATTCTCTTCTCGTCCTTTTCCACATCTCCCTTTATTTTAAATCTCTTTTTTATCCTTCTTCCCTTTTCTCCATTCTAATAGGGCCACGTGCACCCATACACGTGCACCCAATTTTATACCTGCATAACAGGGTTAGATACCATAAAATATACCGTAAATGAAAATGACAAACCATAAAATAAGTAAATGTAAATGGTCGGAATTGATTTGTAGGCATTACAGTCCCATACGAATTCATGGCAGCATTTATATAGTCCATCAAAATCACTAGGCCTATCACATTTTATTGTGTCATATCAACAACTTCATGAAAATACGCACTTTGGATATCAAATAAAAAGTACTTTTGTAGACATGGTGGGTATAAGCAAGGGCGGATCCAGTATTGTCAAAAGGGGGATGCGAAATTTCGACATAAAATTTAATGTCGATATAAAGATGGAAGACTATTAACTCAGTTTAAAAAAACTGGAGCATATATTATTTAGGGAAATGACAGAAAGATTCATGTCTATAGATGGAATTGCAATTCATATACAGTTTACCACTTTAAACAAACAAACTTAATTATAGTCATGTTAAACATCAAGGTAAATGTATTTCTATATTAGCGAGGTATATAAAGTATGAACATAATTATGACAAATACTTTTCATTCTCAAAGGTAAACTAGAAAGGCCGTCAAAGGCGGCAGACCCACGCCTTAACCCAATAGGTTTTGTTTTGTTGCGATTATTTTTGTAAGCAGTAGCCATTCAAAGGGGATAACAAGAGGCACATCTCCCCCCCCCCCAATAAATTTTGCCATATCCAGGTCATAGCTTTGTGTGTCCCCACCCTTGAAAAAATTCTTCTGAAAAAAGATATTTTATTATTGAAACATCCCTCCCCTAAAAGTAATTGATTAGACATGTCAGAGAGCGTGGCGTGGTGAGAAAAAAAATGTTAGCAATTTGTATTCAGTGTTCAGTCATGTAAGTGTTAGTAAATGTATTCATGTTCTATCTTTAAATTACATTGCAACTGGGGTTGTTGTTTTTTTTTTCATCGGGCTTGGATAAAATAAATATGACGACAAAATAAGTTGGATCTCGACTTCAAAATGCATGCGAGGCACAGAGCTTACTCACTCAGCTCAGTCACCACCCATCAACAAAGTCAAAGTGGATACTGGCGTGCATGTATTCGGCGAACCTCGATCAGCCACCAAATTTTGCAAATCCACACAAATTAAAAAGAAATACAGTGTTTGTATATATTTTACAACTACGAAATCCACTCAAACAGACATAAATGAGTTATAAACTAACCGTTATAACCCAAAGAAAAAAGTTCAATCCTACTACAGTCAAAAGGCACAGGCACTGTACTCCCTGGGGTTATGTACTCCCTAGCCCGACCGACCAGATCGCCGTCACTTCGCGACAGCGCTGTGTATAGTTATGTACGTACAGCTAGCTACACAGCCCACTCACTCAGATCAACACACGCGAACGCTCGCGAGTGCGATAGACTCACTCACGTCGAACAAACTCACCAGATTTTCACCGAAAACAATTAAAATCACGTACTACACGTCCACCAGGATAAAATAAATCACAAAAACTTCCACAACAAAGTGGAAAGAACCGGGGAAAATAAACAGAAATGCACAGAAGATAAGAAATAGAGGAGAAGCCGTAGGGGTAGTGTAGCCTGAATCTAAATGAATTTGTAGTTAAAAAAGGTGTCGCGCGCAATCCCTTGTTGCTGGGATACGTTGGCTTTGAATATTCATTGCAGGCTCGTACGGATTTGAAGTGAAATGGCAAATAATGGGTCTAAAAGTCTTCTCAAATTCATAAACCTGAAATAGACTTTTGGTGAGACGAAGTAATGAGTGTTTTGATTGGCCAAAATATTTCTGCATCTGCAGGCGAAGTTTGGGGTCATCAATCTTTCTAGTTTCTTTCCTGTCACTATCTGAACTGAAGTTCCTATACTTTACTACAGGGTCAAAACTTCAAGGTCACACAGAATGTGCAGGGGTCAACCAATCATCACCAAAATCTAATCGATTCTTTCCTGTCACTTTCTGAACATTCCCTGAAAATTTGGTGCAAATCCGTTCACCCGTTCTCTTGTTATCTTGTACACAAACAAACAAACAAACAAACAAACAAACAAAAAAAAACAAAAAACAAACAAACAAACATACGGAGCCCTTTACATAACCCTGCCGATTTCATCGGCGTGGGTAAAAAGGAAGATAATTTGCAAGTTGGGTTTATATCAAACAGAAACGCTTGCTACAAATCTAATTGTTGTCACATAATTATTTAAGAGATTATCAATCATCAATCTTTAACGAATATTAGTATATCTGTTACCAAAAAAATCACTAATATCACTAAATTCATCGACACTGCATTTGGGAATTACAAATGATAAATGGGGGGCAATATTTAGCCCAGAGTCTGATGAAACTTACATGATAGCGAGCAAATAAACGAGAATTACATCTTTATATTTCAGACTTGAACACTTAAAAAAATAAAAACAATACTATATACATGTACTGATGTAGTACACTGGGGGCGCGAAATTAAAAGATTCTGAAACAAAGTAATTTAGCATTTTAATTCCTTAAAAAATATTTCTCATGCAATTGTGGAGCGCCAGGAGTGTCAAGTCTGACAGACATGTGCGCTATACAAGAACCCACTATTATAGTAGTATTATTATTTACCCTGCGTAATTGGGGCCCATAATCCTTTAAGGATTATGATTTTTCTTAATTTTCTCCCTTTTTTCTTTCTCTTTTTTTTTTGGTGATTTTTGCGCCCCCTTGAGGTGCCGCCCGGGCACGTCCCCCCCCCCACCTGCCCCCGTAGATACGCACGCCACTGATGTCTCACATCACTGACATGCATTTTCTTATAAATCTTTTTTATTGATGTAATCATATCATACATGTACAGTGTAGCATAAACATAGCAAATATGCACAAAAAAAACATGTATTTAGCAGTAACATAATATATGTATATCCAAGTACAAAGTACAAAATAGATTATCATGATTACAGTATAGATAAAAAAATAGATAACAAAAAAAACCAACAACACCAAAAAAAACACAACAACAACACCAACAGAAAAAAGAATATAGGTTATTTAGTCTTATCCTAAATCTTGTATAGTCCATTTTGTATAAAATTTATGCATTGAATTGTCCTTATAAGCAATACATTTTTCTATTTGATATGTTTGTTTTAATTTGACAAGAAATAAGTCAAGGCTTGGTAGAACGTTAATATACCTACATAGATATAAAAGTTTTCTTTGCAATGATAACGGAATGATTTAATAGCGTATATTTTTTGTTTTGGAATCCAAATAAGATCTCCTCGTCCTTTAACTGATTAATATTGTTAAATTTGGTATGCCACCATTTCAGAAATTCGTTCCAGACGTCTCGAGTATATAAGCAATTTATAAACAGATGTTCAATCGTTTCTGGTTCTTGTTTCTGGTTCTTCATTTTTTTCAACTTCGCAATAACTAATAAGCATCTTATATTTATTTTATATTGGAATATTCTAGTTCTTGTATCAGGAATAACCTTAAAAGGCAATTCATACATAGAACGGAAATCATCTTCATTTATATTTTGTTCTCCAATATCTTTCTGAAGTAGGGTTTTGATATTTTCTTTTCTTTTAAAACCAAATTTATTATTTTGGTTGACAGTTTTGACATATAAATTTTTTTATTTCCAAATAGTATAAAAATATCTAACTTGTTTAGTAGATGACGCCTCTCAACATATTGAACTTTTACCCTCTGTGGAAGAGCAGAAACAACTGAACGCCAAAGAAGATAATTCTTAAATCCAAATTGTAGCCATTTTGAAAAAGCGATTAACTGGCCATTTTCATCAAATAAATCCTGTATAAACCATATACCAATGTCAAATAATTCTTTTACAAAGCAACTGTCACCAGCTATTTTTATTTGTCTATTGTTCCAAGTGATACTTTCATGAGAAAATGCGTCATGATTACTCAAATCTCGAAGTTCAAAATAGGCATATAAGACCTCTTTATAAAATAAAGGTAGATATCTCAATTTATAACAGTCCTTTTTGTCTAAATTGCAGTAGAGTAAAAATTGTCCACCATACATTCTTGTAAAGTGATTAAAAAAATACTTTCCACTGAGAATAGTCTTCGTCTAAAAGTCTTACTATCCATTTTATTTTGAGGGCTTTAAACATTGAATGGATGTCAATCATATTCAGACCCCCTCTAGAATATGGGGCAATCAATGACGACTTCTTTATATAATTCTTTTTTCCATTCCATAAAAATATATGTATAATTTTCTCCAATTCTTTCACAACCTGATCAGGGACAGATAAAACAGAGGCACAGAATATAAATTTTGATAGTGCAAAAGTTTTTAAAATTTGTATCTTCCCTATCAATGTAAGATTTCGTTTGCGCCAAACATTTAACAATATCTTTACTTCTTTAAGACATTTATCAAAATTAAGCTTCAAAGCCAATTCAGTATCATAAGAAAAATAAATTCCAAGGCCTTTAATAGGATTGTCTGGCCATTCAATATCAAAATATTTATCATGTGACCCTCTACATGCACCTAGCCACATAGCTTTGCACTTATCTTTGTTAATTTTTAAACCCGAAAAAGAAGAAAAATTATAGCCAAAAAGGCCACTTTTTCTTGGAATCCAGTTTGCATACATTACTTGTTGCTATGTCTGACAAGCCTCTGGTAAGCTTTCAGGTTGTCAAGAACAACCTTTGTTTCAAAAGTATGCATAAAATTTGAATCACTTAGTAATTGTTCTTGACAACCTGAAAGCTTGCAGAGGCTTGTCAGACATAGCAACAAGTAATGTATGCAAACTGGATTCCAAGTATTGTAGTTCATTCATTAATAACAGGTTAATGGAATACCTCGTTACTAGGTCCCCAGGAAAGAAACATCCATAAATTTGAATCACTTAGTAAACAGGTCTATTAAACAACCATGCATGTATTCATTGAAACAATATAATATCATGCAAAGGTCCGGTGCTGCAAAGGACTGAAAAAGGAAGGCAAAGGAAAGAAAAATGCCATGGAAAAAGATGATAACATCTGTGCCATCAAATCTCATTGCAATGTTAATCCATTACTTACAGTTTTGTTCGAATTTTACTATACGCTTCATAAAATTCATCGTAGGCCTATCATTATAATGAAATTAATCATGAGATATCTACAAACTAAGTTTATGATATTTTGATGTTTAAGGCTATTTCAATTATATTATGTTGACAAAATTTCAACAATGTTTGTGGTGTAACATTGAAATTTCGAATCATTGTACAGGGGCCGCGGAGCTTCTTTGAAGGGGGGGGGGGGGGCAAATTTGCCGACAAAAGTGCTGCACCGATCCCCCCAATGATCATAAAAGATGTGGAGATCTTGATCATACAGGCCCATGTTCGCAAGGGGGTGACGCCTTTTTCCCGAATATCAACTTTTCAATTTTTAAATTTTTATTCTCTCACGTTGCTGCCCGAATATGAAGTGACGGTTGTCCGAATATCCTCGGGGGGGGGGGGGGGGGGGGGGTGGGAGGGGGGGGGGGACTGCAACCCATTGCCGAAAGGGGACGCATTTTGCCCGAATATTAACATTCCATTTTTCCCTTCTTTTTCTTTCCTTCCCTTTTTCTTTCCTTCTTTTTCTTTCCTTCCCTTTTCCTTTCTTTCTTTCTGTTTTTCTTCTCATTTCCTTTCTCTTTTCTTTTGTTTTCCTTCTCCTTCTCCTTTCTCCTTTTCCTTTTCTTTTTCCTCTTTCCTCTCCCTTTCCCCCTCCTTTTTTTACCGACAGAGTTGGTGCATTTTCCGACAGCAATGTTTAGGGGGCCTTGTTGTGACCCCCCCCCCCCCCACACACACACACACACACACACACTCGGGCCCATCTGGCGACGCCGATGGGGAGTGGGGATGATTCGATTTCACTTATACAATACAATACAATACAATACAATAAGCATTTAGTACGCCCTTCCCATAAGGCTCGGAGCGTTTACAAAATATTTAAATTATAGAACACCTTATAATTTGTATATAAACACAAATCAGAAAACTTATCAATCGTCCATGTGGGAACTACCAGGTGGTTTGATGAAGACAAAATGTAATGAATGTACCTGTTACAAAGTTTGATAGCGGATTTAAAATAAATATGATTTCATTAAATAATAACAATATTATATAACATTTTTTTTTTGGGGGGGAGCATGTTATTATAAAAAGGATAATGAAGGGAAACATAAATTTTCTTCAATTCGAAAAAAATAAATCTATCAGTGCTTTTTAAAAATAATTATTGAATATAAGTACTGAAAACTTTGAGGAAAATGGACAATACATAACAGAGACTATATAACCTTTGATCAACCGAATAATAATCATCCTCTTAAAAATATGAAATCCTGATGTCAGAATCCAAACGTATTATGTTAGGACTATATTATTTTCCTTTTTTTTAGAAAATTTGATAAGCATATTCTAACAATCATAATTTTATTTTAATCTTGATGACTCTGACAAGCCAAGTTATTGAATATTCAGGATGAAGGTGAGTGATTATGCAAAAATCAGGGAATTTGAAGTTCTGATCACTGGTTTTGTCAGAAAACTAAGAACTTTGTCTTGAAGAGGTATTATTAAACATGCACGAAATTAAACATGCACGAAATCTGTGTTAATTTCGATTCGCCATCAATAATGGGTCGCAGGGTAAGATGGGACTTGATGATTTTTAGAACAATGGAGAACTTTCTCACAAAACCATTATTTAGCAAAAATTTATTGAACGAAATTCTAAAACTTTAGTTTTGCTGTGTCTGTGTTAATTTCGATTCGCCATCAATAAATTTCTCTCAGCTGATTCGCCCAGTTATGATTATGAGTGTCACGGTTGAATCATGCATTCAAAGGTATGTAGCACCGTTAACTAAAATACACAGGGACTGATATATACCAGGGCATTTAAATGGGTGAAGCGACATCAAATAATATTATTGTCAGGCCGGTATCGCGACCTACAAGTCTCATAAAAGCTTTGAAAGTTGTTTGAGGAAAAGTGATTATCGATTTGATCTTATACACCAACTAGACAGACAGTCCTGACCGAGAAATGCTCATTTTCACCAAAGCCATGGTGCATGATCAACATTGTGGCTTCACATTTTGTCCAATCCCGCCCGCGTCCTTGGCCTGCTGCATGCTTATGAATGAATGCGAGGGGGGAGATGTAAGCTTACTTTTGAAGAGTTTTGTATCCAATGATAGTTTGCCCCTGATAATAAAATGATTTGTGTGAAAGCAGAACAATAAGAAAAACAGGATGGCGAAAGTTTGAAAGAAAGTTGGAGAACAAATAAGAAAGTTATGGATGTTTGAAAAAAAGAGATCAATAAATCTATACGAATCTCAAATTGACAATGGTGAGTCGATTGTGACATTAATCATTGGCGCTCAACTCTCGGACCGTTTGTACACTAAAATCATTAATTTGCGGTGTTCTCATAAGCGCCTTTTCCCCTCGGGGCAGTACTAAATATTGTAGGTAGCATATTATTATAGGTCCTCATAAAAAACCTCTAATGAGTAATAATTTTTTTGGGAAAAAAAAATGTCATTTTAGTCACTTTGTGTGCTGAAGCAAATGGGGGAGTTTTCCGCCACTACATAGGCCAATTTGAAATTACAACTTTCCAAAATTCGTAACTTGAAAATCACCAATCTGCTTCTCTGATTTTTCCTCTTTCTTTCAGAAGAACTTGGCATTTAAAAAAAAACAACGAGAAAGTAGAAAGAAGGTTGAAGGGGAAAGTGTGTGTGTGTGTGTGTGTGTGTGTGTGTGTGTGTGTGTGTGTGCGTGCCTGTGTATGATTTAATTATTAGTATAGCGTGTGTGTGTGCGTGTGCCTCTGCGTGTGAGAGAAAGAAAGAGAGAGAGAGAGAGAGAGGGAGAGAGAGAGAGATCAGTGTGCATAAATTTTGTGTCGAACAACGGGGAATTCATTTTCAAAATGTGTATCTCAATTCTATTCTTGAAATTCAATTCAATTTTTGCAACAATACTGTTCAATGTAAGTGTAGGTCTACAAAGACAGTAATAAAATTAATGATAAGTACCGGTAATGATCTTGCAGCTGTTTTCCAAAATAGGTTATCGATAATTGAAATCCTGCGAAATAAAAATGGATTAAGACCTAAACATTATAAATGTCACACTCACGGCTATCGTATTCGGAGGGGGGGGGTGATTGCAAAGTGCTGACTCCTCTACCATTCTAACGGTATAGTCAGTGGTCACGTACGCCCCTTGCATGCAAGACAAATATAGCGCTAGCCTTCAATTATATACTCTCACAGAACTTTGATCTAAGGCACCTTGGCGAAACATAGAATCTTTCGAATTATGATCTGCTACTCAAAATGAAGGAAATACTCAGGGATGTAGTACTTAGCCCAATTTTAATAAAAATATAAGCGGCCTTCCTCTATGAAGTTAGAGGTTTGCGATATGTTTCTATCTACTGCTGATAAGCGAGACGGAAATCCGGTCACTCGGATCAACGAAAAAAGGGCCTTTAAAAAAAAACAGTTCACGGGAGCTTAGTTTTAAATGTGTAACACTGTTAGCACCAGGCCGAGGGACTAATATTCTCTGGGACCCGTTGCATAAAACATGCGTTTAATCACAACTTCTAAAATTCAAACGCACTTCTGATTGGCTGAAAATAAAGGTGCGTTTGATTTTCCCCGAGTTGCGTTCAAACGCAAGTTTTTTTTTGGGCCCCATGACTGACAATCATGACAATTCTATTTCTATCCCATTACATGGTGTCTCGGAAATACACCTGATAACTATAGCATAGCATATTGGCTACAGGACCTACATTCAATAACACATCGGCTAAAGACATGCTTTATTTTTATATTCTTCAGTATCTCATGCTAGTGAAACTATTATGCAGCTTATATCGTTGCATGAAAATTCTATTTCCTCCACCGGGGCCTCGCTGCTGTGCTCAAGATCAAGAGTATCACACCAGTAAATCATTAATTCATGCGGGATCCAAGGCATATTCCTGATGCTATACTGCAACAATGATAGAAAGGCCATTCGCGGATAATGCATCTATGAAGCTCTCTGTGAGCAACAAGAACTTCCACCTTTGTTCTGTTTCCATTATATACGCGCGTTGTGTTAGCACGGGCAATTACGTCTTAGGGAGATGTATTGCCACACTAGTGAAATGCACCTGCTACGTATACTTAGCAGCCCGCCGTATTACCACTGCAATCGTATTTCATATATATTTCTTCAACAATCTTGAAAATGTATAATAAGACATGATAATCGTATAGATAATTATAACCTGTTTGATAGGCTGGATTATTGCTAGACCTTTGATTTGGCTAAAAATACCGGGGGGGGGGGGCTGAAAATGTATAACATATGTAATAAATTTGCATATTCTTTGTACTCAATATAGTCATATCAGGAACCAAGTCTATATAATCAGCCTCTCCGGTTGACCGATCATGTATTTTATTATTTGTATATGAATCTGGCCCGGCATGAGCAGCTGTGGCAATAGGCCGCCTGGAACTGACGTGAAACAAAGACTCGATCGAGGCAGGGAAGGAAAAAAGCAGGTCTTGACCCGAGCGCGGTTCTGGCCCCGCGGCCTTCTGCATAATAAATAAGCCCCGATATGACTAGGCCATACACACACCGGTTTACTATTGGGCGTTAGAACGGTCTACATTATGCACGTAGACCTGCACTTAGTGTGCGCATAATGCGTCTTTCGATGCATGTTTTTGTGTGCAATGCATGCAGCTAGTCCATATTAGAGCGTTGTACCAAATTAGAGCGGTCTGAAAACGCTCCTGATTCCTGCGAATTATTGTATTGTATTGTCATTTTAAAGAGCAAAATCATACACAGTTTCGAAGGAAAAGGACTTGGTTACGGACTGATTGTGTTTATTGTAGATCTACAGGACAATCGCTATGGCAAATTCTGGCTCAAACGCGCACCTTACTCCCAGTCGAGGAACTAATTGGAGCCCTGAAGAGATTCGCTCACTCATCGCAATATGGAGAACGAGCGATATCAAGAGTGGGCTGAGCGGACCTAGAAATCAAGAGGTCTACGAGCTCATGTCAACTAGATTGATAGAGAGGGGCTGTGCTCGAGATTCGCAACAAATTCGCAGCAAAATAAAGAAGCTAAAAATTGCATACAAGAATGTTTTGCGTGGCAGGGAAAGTCGAAAATCTTGCCCATATTTTCAAGATCTCAGTGCAATTCTTGGGGATGGGTCTTCGCTTCGTGATCGCCCTAATCGCAGAAAGAATTCATCGTCGTATTCGAGTACGAGGCAGTCGAGTCGGAGCATGGTGCCCCATCGAGCATTTCGATCATCGAGTTCAACTTCGTACAACTCCTTCGACGGGGAAACCGACCCAGTTGCTAAAGTGTTTCGGGATGGTAAGCGCTTCAGTGTGTCTATTTTGTATTGTATTGTAACCTTTTGTTTTGACCGGGGATTCCCTTTTTAAAATATTCATTGTGACTCCTATCTGACCACCCGGAAGTGTACTATACGCGCGATAATTAAAACACGGCATGAGCCAGTGCAAAATTCTTTTGTGCTTTAGGGCCTAATGGTACAATTTACTAATGACACGTGTTTAACTCTTACTGTTAGATTGCTAATTTTCCTATTTCTGGCTTCAGAAAGCTTGAAATTTAACAAGATCAGTGGGAGGTGCATGCCATGGTTATCCAATGAAGGTGAATCTGAACCTGTCTTTAGAATGAAAAAAAAAACAAAAACAAAATATTTGGCCAAGCACACCAAGTAGAATCATTTGTAGATTTCATTCATTATTTCCATATTTTTGAAAATGAGGTTTGTTTTATTAGAATTTGATATTTTCCCTGCATGCTATGTTTTGGGGTCAATTTTAATACAAGTATCCCCAATAGCATTTTAGCCTTGGGCAATTCCACTTTAACAGAACTTCAGAATCAGAAGGACATTCATTACCAATTTCAAATTTTGTTGGTAATGGTAGCCATTTCAAACAGAGATGTAAGATTATTAGATCAACTGCCTTTGATTAAAAAAAAATAAATTCTGTCATTGCAGTGGAAGACATAAAAAAATATCTTGATGTCCTTCTGTTAACCACCTCATTAATATGCAAATTTCAATAACAGAATTTTTTTTTTAAATCAAAGACAGTTTATCTAATCTTACATCTCTGGTGTTTGAAATGTTCTACCATTACAAAAAGAAATTGTAGTTAATGGTTTGAAGTTGGTAAAATTGCCCTCATTTACTAGTTTTAGACTCGATAATGTCTTTGCACTGGAACTTCTCAAAAATTGAGTGTAGATTAGACTAGATCTAATGTTACATCATCCATGTAAATTGTTGATTGATTTATTGTTACCTCATTGACATTTTTTAAAATTGATTTCTTCAGATTTTTAAAAATTACATGTTGAATTGTCGATACAATAAAAACCTAAAGGGCAAGGACAAGAAAGTAGAATCAACATAAGACTAATATGGCCTAAGAATTTTACAGTATTTAGACTCTAATTAATTAAATTCTCTCTTGAATACTAGAATAAAGGCATTGCGTAAAATATTTTTGTCATGTCCACCCATACTTACACTCGCACATATGCGAGGTTATTATAGATAACTTCGCACTCCATACCTTCATACGACATGGAATTGCCTCCCATATAGAGAGTGTGTAATCTCCAGCACATAAGTGTGTTTTGAAGGAGCAAGGTCACGGGACAAATATAGCCCGAAAATTTCACTTGATCAAGGTGATAAAGATCTTATTAGAAAATTTAGCATGAAATCAGCTTTTTTGTCATTCTCAAATGTAGAAGGAAGTAATTTTCTCATAATTTTGCATTTGCTGATTATTGCAGTTTTCACCTCTTCAACTTAGAGGTCGTGACCGCTGCTGAAATTGACACAGCCCCACATTTTTAACACACAAGCGTGTGTGTGTGTGTAATTGGGTTTTTTCAAGACGTGTATCAATCAGATATGATTATTTACGTCTGGGACCGACCTTTAACGTCACCATCCGAGAGACGTGACTCAGTCTCGAACCTGGGTCCGCTGAATCAGTTTACAACTTCCACTGGTAGCTGGATTACAGGCGCACGCCACAATGCCCAGCATATCGCGAAACAACTACTGTACATGTAATTTTACAGTGAATACCCTGATGTGTACTCTATAGTGAAGTACTTGGATCAGGTTTACGGTTTACATTTAAAAGATAATTTAAAATCTGAATTGTATTTGGAATGCTGATAAATGTGTCTAATAATTTCTTTCATATGTATTTAATTTACCATATTTTCCCCTAGCCCTGAGACCCACCGAATCGTACTGGTTTCACTCAGGACGCTGCGTCCTGAGTGAAACCAGTACGATTCGGTGGGTCTCACAATTTACCAATGTTCAAATGACCATTGAAAATATGGCCATATAAGTTATTTTTTGGAATTAAAGTATCATATATACGATGCCACTTACCTAAACAGACCTTCCGCAAATCAGCTTTTCCTAAAAAATGTGTAGAATCGATGAATGTCACTTTTTACTCTCAATTTTCGAAACCAGTCCCATTCGCCATGTTGTTGAAGCAGAAACGAAAATAGGCACTTGCGCATGCGCCTATGAATATTTATTACAATGACGCCATAGTTTTCGTCACAGGAATAATGAATATTCATATATCCACTGTGATCCGCCGATCTCGAGCGCTCTCGCTCGAGCCCACTCGTCTAATGAATATTCATAATCCTCCCTTCTTGTCTGTATTATATTAGAGCTGCTGACGCATGCGCATTGCAAGCAAAACACCGACCTATGGAAGTTTTTAGTACAGGCTCTTGGAGATAAATATGCCTTTTTTTGTGTCATCCTCATTGAAAAGAAAGACGACAGTCAATCGGAAAGTTTTGTAAGTACCTAAAGTAGCCTAAAATCAACTACATGTAATGTCATGTTTCATGGCTATCATTTTGACAAACTACCTTGTAATTGAGAGACATCCAAGCAATCAAAGGACTGCTGATCGCAGCCGGAACACTGCCGCAGTAAATTTTCCCCTTACCTGCAGAATTTAATTTATTCTCTTTTACCCTACTACACCAGTATGATGTGAGTAAATTTGCTGGTTGTACGATTTCTAAGTCTTGTTCAAATATGAACTGGTAAACTGCCTAAAAACTCTAAATTGCATTTTAAACTAAAGCATACTGCGCTTCACTTTCCGTATCATGTAACACAAGGGTACGGTAAATGTAAGTGAGTACACGTCGGACCTTTGTTTCGTCATGCGTCCCCAATTGCCATTCATTTAATACACTAAAAAATGGTGATTTTTTGAGGTGGCTTACTGTGGCATACATGTATGTGAATGAGCTTTACAGTAAGTCTGAAGCTCACATCTCTCTTGCCTGAGACTCGACTCTTTCCTGAGACTCGACTCTTTCTCTGAGCTTGAACTATTATTGTATCACTATGGATTTGGCATCGTCGCGCCGCGTCCGCGTCCGCCGCAGAGATTTTCTTGAGAGCGCTCTACTGGCTGCAGTTTTTGTCGGATCACCTTCAAATTTTGCATGGAGGTGCATTATGGTAAGATTAAGATGAAGACGCCTATTGTTTTTGGTGTGGGCGGAGTCATGGTTGCCATGGTAACCATATTTTTAAAAGAAATGGTAAAGATTTTCTTGTGAGCGCTCTACCGGCTGCAGTTCTTGTCGGATCACCTTCAAATTTCGCATGGAGGTGCATTATGGTAAGATGAAGACGCCTATTGTTTTTTGGTGTGGGCGGAGTCATTGTTGCCATGGTAACCATATTTTTTAAAGAAATGGTAAAGATTTTCTTGTGAGCGCTCTACCGGCTGCATTTTTTGTCGGATCACCTTCAAATTTCGCATGGAGGTGCATTATGGTAAGATGAAGACGCCTATTGTTTTTGGTGTGGGTGGAGTCATTGGAGATGTCTGCTAATGACCTTTAGTGGCATGACGTACACTTCCACACTTGGTACATGTACGATAAGTACTGTCAAAACAACTAATGACAAAAGTACAAAAAGGTCAAATTTGTCAGCAGTGATACCCGAGGTCCCAAATTGCCACTTTATCCATTTCGGTCACAACATTGATTCAAATGGGGGATGGGTGACAGCTTCGGGGGATTTATTTATTGTCTCGCCACCGGAGGTGAAGGCGAGACTAAGGGATCCAAATGGCGTCCGTCCGTCGTCCGTCCGTCACAAACGTTAAAGTTTACCTGCAAGACTCTCTTATGATGCATTACTTGGCAACTGTTACTGCATTGGCAGCCACACTTGGGTGATAGAAGCACTAGGGGCATCTCCATGTCATTGTGCTGTCGGAGGTCACATGATGATGTCAAAGGTCATTTGAGGTCATATGTTAAAGTTCACCTGCAAGACTCTCTTTTCATATGTTAAAGTTTACCTGCAAGACTCTCTTTTGTGAAATAACTTCACATCAGTTGCTTGGATTATAACCTAACTTGGGTCATATTTGCACTGAGGGTACCTTCACGTTATGTTGCCGTTGGAGGTCACATGATAGGGTCAAAGGTCATTTAAGGTCATACGTGTATGTTAAAGTTTACCTGCAAGACTCTCTTATGACACATAACTCTGCACATGTTGCTGCAATGGCAACCAAACTTGGGTGATAGGTGCACTTGAGGTACATTCATGTTATTTTCGCAAGTGGGCGAGACACAATATTGCTTATGCTCTTGTTTATTTATTTATTTCTGATATTTATACAGGGTGACTCATTATCACCAATATTGGTGGTCTTCCATGAGGCCCTGATAGCAATAGTAAGTAAAAATAATAGCCAATACATGTACTCGGACTGGTCCCCCCTCCGAGTGCTCTAGTTATTATTATTATTAAGTATTTGGCATCACCTGTGCCTGGGAGGGGAAAAGCGAACTGAATCACTCACCTTAAATAATTGTAAGTTCACTGAGAAAGAGAGAAATTAAGTACTCCGTCAGTTAAGTTTATAAAAAGATATAGTTAAAATATATACGTGTACTACTAGTGTGCTGGATAATATAGGAAAACAAAAGTTCCATTTTGTAAACGAACTGGAAGCATGCTTACTTAATACTAGTATTAGATAATAAGCACTTTTAAAAATCTAACCAATCCAGAGGGTAAGACACCATTGCTCTTGCTCTTCTATTTTCAGCTATATGTTGATTCATTTCTTTTGGTGCCATCTGTTTTATTTCTACATTTTGAATCTGTAGCTGCAAATTTTGGACACAAGTCTCCACCTCACAACTCCAACTCCAACTCATCATCTTCAGCATCTGGCGTTGCATCACCTGTTCATACAAGTGGCACTGTGACACTGAACCATTCAGAGGCTACTAATGGCATCCACACAGAAACCAACCATGTTGATACAGAGGAAGCAACGACTACCAGTAAGTTGTTTATCTTACACTTCAAAGGCACATGTCAACAGTTGCATTTTTATTTATACAATGTACATGTATCATTTTGTATACATGGTTTAACAGTCAATTTGTGTCTTGATAGTTTTTCTAGTTCTTTGCTAGGTTGTTCATAGGGGGAGAAATACACCTTATCTATGAATCAATTTGTTTTGATAGAATGAATCCTCCCCTCAAAACTTTTACATGGTAGTGCTGTATCCAACATGTTGATTGTCATTCGGTAGCAGATCTCCTTTAGCCATTGCTAACTTAAAATTCTGAAGCTATATATATCAGAATTTCATAACTTATTTGTAAACTTTCAGAAATCTGTTAGTGTTATAATTTCGAGTGATAGAGTTTGGGAAATGTTTAAATAAAAAACTGAAAAAAAGCTCGAGAAAATCCCCAAAGAGCTCCCTAAGACGAAAAAATATATATTTTATACTCTGAGGAAAGCTTATTTATGGGTTAACAAAATTTCACGTTTACCTGTCTATCATTTATTAACACTTTTTTGTAGATTTTACCTAAAAATTTATATTTTAGATTTCTATCATTAGATGCATTACTCCTTAACAAAAGACTTGTCAGCTAAGTTGTACTTGTTTTCATTTTAGTGGATAAAGATCTGTATAACACACCATTGGTGCGTAAGCCAGCCATCAGTGAGCTTGAGAAGATATCGGGCCAGTTTGGACTATGTCTGAGTGACCCCAAGGTGTTGACCGAGTATCAGGAAGCAATGGGTGAAATCCTGAAGAAGGTCAACAAACTTGACCGCCTGGCGGAACCAACCTTGCCTGTCAAATACCCTAGGACTCCAGGTTTTCGTCCATTGCCAGAGGATAACCCATTCAATGCTTGGTAAGGTAGTTATATTAGAATTATCATCTCTGAGAGTATCAGAGAAATGGAAATACTAATAGTCTTTTACATAGTAATATATTATACAAGGTTTTTATGACAAATACTGGAAATGGAACCGTCTCGTATCACCTGAAATCTCTGAAATGCAAGACACATCCAAAGTTCTTTTTTAACATTTCTCTTTAAGTTTTTTAACTTCGGACAGTTTCGGTTTTGGGGTATTTTCAGTACAAGTCTAATGTTTTGAAAATATTTTTTGGAAATTTTGAAAATATTTACTGTGAAACTTAAGATTTGTTTCCTTTCTTGGCTTGGCTAGGCTAGGCTATCATGCAGTTACCTTTTTCCTGACTAAGTCCAACTTCCTGTACTCTCTCCATTATTTGGCAGGTTCTGGCGGTGCAATATCAAGGGAGCCCCCAGTGGAAGGCTGTCCCGTAAGCGTGTGGCCATTAATGACAACATAGCTGTGGCAGGAGTGCCCATGATGGCTGGCTGCCATGCTCTGGAGGGCTATGTGCCAGACTTTGATGCCATTGTAGTCACCAGGATCCTGGATGAAGGTATTAATACTCAAATACATGTAGATTGTTGCTTGATGCATGGTCAAAAAATGCATTTGCTACATTGCCTTTGGCATGCATAATCGTTATTTGGGCAAGGCCTTGGAGAAGGCTTTTAAATTGCTTGCTTGCCTGCATTGCAGAACATTAGGAGTGATGAGAGAGAGAGAGAGAGAGAGAGAGATTTCTTATCCAAATTATTGAAAACACTGCACTGGTTCTGTCCTGTCTGGAAAACTTTGGATCTGTTAGGGCCAATTAATTACTGTTCCACTCAAATTTACAAGCTATTAGTGGAATAAGAGTAATGGCTAATAAAGTAGCAGTTATTCAGTATATGACTCTATGAAGTAATGTCAAAGCAGAAATATACAATGTTCAGATGAAAGAGTCAGGTAACATGCTTGCTGTAGGATATCTATTCTCATGAAATGAAGTCATGCGGAATCTTGACATTAATAGGCTGTGATATCATGTCATGCTTGAGTTCCAATACTAAACCGAACAGAAACCTTTAACAGTCATGTCATTGCCATCTTGCATACATGTGTATGTTCATTGTGATAATGGCACTTCTCTACTCAGCCTCTATGTAAGGTGCTGCAGTCTGTTGCATTGATACTTCACTATTTATTCGCATCAGTGAATCTCTTACTCTTTATTTTACATCAATCATGAACCCTGAAATATAACAAGTGATTCTTTTTGCCAGAAGAATCAATTCTAGTATTCTAAACTCTTGTGAATGAGAATCTTACAATTGATGTCTGATATAGTACTTGGATGTGTTTTCCTGTTACCCGCAGATGTGTATAAAGTTACATAATTATATGAATGATTTATACAAAAATAATTTCTTGGTACTGCAAAATTTCAATATGGCACGAAAAAGAGACATGATAACGAAGCTTTTCGACCTGCACTCATCAGGTTATCACGCAGGTATAAAACAAATTACTTGAAATCAACTATATTATACTCGGTGAACCCGGACGCAACCTAGACGCCGTAATTTCAGAACAATCGCAAAGCTTGGACGAACTCCTTTTGCGTGCGATGCCAGGTACGTGGGCCGTACTTCTCAGCGGTTGGCTGATCGCATTAAACAACACATTCCCTCGATTATTCGGAACCGTACAACCAATCAGCGCACGCAGCCCGTCCGTGCCTGCAAATCTGAAATGCACGCTAACAGACCAAAGATAGCCAAATGCGATTCAGCGATTGGTCTCCACTTGCTGAACAATCCAGCTTGCGCACAAAGCTATGCCGACGATCAATTCTCAATTATGTCCCGGGCCAGAAGCTCAGCGCATTTACGCTTTCTGGAAGCTGCTTATATCCAATCGCAAGAACCTCTTCTGTGCAGACAAAAGGAGTTCGTCCAAGCTTTGCGATTGTTCTGAAATTACGGCGTCTAGGTTGCGTCCGGGTTCACCGAGTATAATATAGTTGATTTCAAGTAATTTGTTTTATACCTGCGTGATAACCTGATGAGTGCAGGTCGAAAAGCTTCGTTATCATGTCTCTTTTTCGTGCCATATTGAGATTTATACAAAGATTATTTTAGTGCAGTGGAATTTTTAATTGATGCGCATTAAAAATGATTAACCCAATTTTCTTTATCTTGGCTCTTCGCCAGTTTTGTAAACTAGAGAAAGACCGCAAAATGCACTTTTTTTCTAGATCTTTGAATGTGGTTTAACATTTTTATCCAGTTGTGGATTAATGTTCCAGTTTTCTTTAGCAATACAAAGTGGTGGGCTTATTTTTATTCTATGTGTTGGTTTATTTACATGTAACTATTCATGCAGCTCTGGCACATTAAAAGAATGTTTGGCACAATTTCAAACTGGGAGTGTTTTTAACATTTTTATTTAACTCAAAGCATTTTGCCTGTTTGTAGTTATTTTGGTAATCTGCCATAATTTCATATTGTGTTTAATAATGACATGGTATCTTACATTATTGATTTTCAATACATGTCCACATTTTGATGAGTAGATAGTGGTAGTATGCTAGGGTAATAAATGCAGCTACATAAAAAAAAATATCCTGAATGGTGTTGCTTTCACACTTTTAATGTACATGCAGACTACAAAAGTCTGAAAAACATGGTTAACCTATTTAAAATTCCAGACGAGGGATATGTGTAACCTCAATTCAAGTTTAGAATGATAAATAACTTGACTTTAAAAAGTTTGAGCCTGAGTGCAGTTTAGAAATTTCAGATTTTTATTTGGTTACTTAAATTCTAATTGTGTTTTTGTAGGTAATCAACATAACTTTGGTACATGTATGCTGTGCAGTTAAGCCCCATTGAAGCTTAAAAAGTGTTGTATAATTCATTCAGATATGTGAAACTTTCCTCAGTGACATAGTATTTTCAATGCAAAATTAAGCTTCCTAATTCTAACCATTTGCTGCTATATGCTATGTATTTATGCATAGTGGAAAGGCAAAACACGTCAAACAGATTTGTCAAGCCTTACAATATCCTTACAACTTTATGCCAATTGGAATTCTGAGTCTGCTTTTCGTTGAAATTCATTAAAGTTGTGGCCTCAAGACGACATAAATTTTGATGCACGAAAAACAAACAAACAAACAAACCACTTCCATGAAATCAATGGGGTTGACCTGCATTTGTGAATACCGTGTTTGAATTGAAACAAATAAATGCTTATGCAATAGTTTACTTTGCTTTTATGATGATATGATATGACCTTTGAATATTTGTTTCTCTGTTCTCCCAGGTGGTACCATGCTAGGCAAGTCAATGTGTGAGAATCTTTGCTTCTCAGGAGGAAGCTTTACCAGTGCTAAGGGACCAGTGTGCAATGCCTACAATGTGGCCAAGAGCGCAGGAGGATCCAGCTCTGGTGGGGCTGTATTGGTGAGTAGTATGAATTTAGAGAATTTAGAGAAGCACCCCATGTACTCGTCATGGTTGCCTGATCAAAGGAATGTTAATTTAAATTTAAGATATATAAAAAAATACTTTCAAGTACTTTGTAAAACTGACCGCTTAAAAAAAAGTGCAATTCCATATTTTATCAAATTATTGAATGATTATCATGCTAATAATTCTTAAGCATTCATTAGAATTGAGTTTGTATTTTATTATTTTATTGTACTTTATTAACCAGACATCAGGCAACCATGATGATATACTTTTACAGATGCTTAACCCTAAGTTTAATATTTGTTTTGTATTTGAATGGAATTTCAGTATATTGATTCTTATATTTATGTATGAATTCGTTTTTCTTTTTATGTCCCTTTACATCTTTTTTTTGTAACCTTTTATGTATGTATATTCTGTGCAATTCTACCCTTGGTCGCCAGTCAGAATCCAATAAAGAACTTTTTCAAATCAAATCAAATGAAAATGATTTCAACAGATCCCCTGTGTCACTCTGCAAAAGGGATGCCATTGTATCTTTGTTAGCTTGGTCAGTCAGGTACAGATCAAGTTCCAGTAATAGCTTACTTCTGACATGAATCCAGGTACGATGTAGTCTACTGTGGACTCTTTTTATTGATTTTTTTATTCGCCGACTATACGCGAAAAGCCGAGTGATGGCACGATCCCGAGAACCTGTTGGCACCGAAAAAAAAGAGTCCAGTGCAATTGCTCCATGCTGACGTCAGGGGTCCAAAGTTCACTAGCGCTTTAGCTGGGGAGGTGCGGCCAATTTTAATTGCTCTCCCTGAAAAATCTCAGGGAAAGTCGTCAGCGTGGAGCAATTGCACTGGACTCTTTTTTTTCGGGGCCAACAGGTTCTCGGGATCGTGCCATCACTCGGCTTATCGCGTATAGTCGGCGAATAAAAAAATCAATAAAAAGAGTCCAGAACTAGACTAGGTACGATGTAGAAATATCTGCTTCTCCACTCATAAGTTCATGTTGTGGTTGCATTATACCAAATTAGACTGAATTATTTCAACTTTAATAGACTAATCTTGTTTTTCGGCTCTGTTTTTTGTTTTGTTTTGTTTTTATTTTTGTTTCTTTTTAAAATGTAGAAATGATTTTCATTCTGATGAAAAAAGTTTTATTTGATATGTCATTAACAAATAAATGAGAGATTATTCATCAAAATTTTTATAATGGATCTCCTCTTGATGCAGGTTGCGTGCAATGAAGTGGACATGGCAATTGGTGGAGACCAGCGAGGATCCATCCGTGTTCCAGCCAGCTGGAATGGAATAGTTGGACTGAAGCCCAGTTATGGTCTTGTCCCATATACTGGGGCTATGTCCATAGACCCATCTCTGGATCATGTTGGACCAATGGCACGTACTGTCCATGACTGTGCTTTGATACTTGAGGTATGTATAGAGCTGGAGCTCTCGATTCATGTGATCTTTCAGTGGTTTTTGAGATTTATTCCTTTCTCATTAATATTTCTGATATTTATCTTTCTGATGCTTAGTTTGCTCTTTCATTTCATAATTTGTTTATCCCCCACTGCAGTATTCATTGGATTTTTACTCAGTATCAATACATCTATTGATATAATCAACAAAGGTTATGTACTTTTCTTTTTGCAGGCCATTGCTGGTCACAATGATGGGCTGGATCCCAGACAGCCTCGTAGTATCATAGTTCCAGAATATACGAAGGAGGTCAGTGTTAAAATAATATTTTGCTTCATAATTTCTTTGTGTGACAACATTTTGAGATTAGTGTAAAAAAGAAACGGGGGTTTTATACGTAGCTTTGTAGTCAAAGGCCACCCTTTGGGGACTGTATTTCTGTCCATGTCCATGTCCATGTCCATCTAGAATGAAATGCTTATTTTCAACAACATAAATCATTAAAGGCCTTTTTAAAGGGAGGCAGAAAAAAGTTCAGATATTTTTTTTCAAGGTTTAGTGATATGGAAAGATTACTCTATTTCATATTTTGTTCAGATTTGCAAGTAAACAAAGTCTATGGCATTTTCCATCTGTGTATCAGCACACTGAAGTGAACATATACTCGATGTGGCACAAGCAAAATCCAAGAAAGAAATGATCATTAGTTTGTGCAGACTTTTAATTCTCTGTTCAATGTTGCGTTCTCAGTTGAGTCAGTGTAGCCTGGAAGGAATCAAGATAGCCATCTTGAAGGAAGGTTTTGGTCAACCTCAGTCAGATCCTAAGGTTGATACTCTGGTTAGGAAAGCCATTGATCAGCTGGCATATGCTGGAGCACAGATCACTGAGGTCTCTATACCTCTACATGCTGAATGTAAGTTGTGTTCAGTGCAGGATTGAATAAAGTTCTTTGCACTTGAGTTGATTGACATTTTCATTTTGAAGTTAAGGCAAAAAAGGACATTTTGATGTCAGAAGAAAAGTTAATCACAAAATTTCTGGAAATGGAAAGATGCAATAACTGATTCAATTGTTGTTGCTTTTTGTTTGTAATAGTTAGAGATGATTTGGTACTCAGTTTGGGTGATGCTAAAATGTTACTTTGAATTATTTTTTTTAACCTTTTTTGTTTTCTGATTTTGATGTTCTGAATCTATTTAAATCTATTTGTAGTATCATGATATGAGTAAGAGGGACAAATAAGAGGCATTTTTTGTATTATACATTTGCTACCTTTTAAATTTTGATTAATTTAGGTATTTAAATAAAATACAGTGTTGGGTAAGTGATAAAAAGACAATTTCTGTACATAACATACTTGCGATATGTTCATACTAATTATAAAAAGTAGATACCAATTACATATTTCCTTTGCATTGTGTATTGTTGATAGGTACAAACATCTGGGCAGCCATTGCTTATGAAGGACTGCTGGACAATACCATCATGACTGGAGGTAAGTTTGAATTTGGAATTTGTACTCCCAAGATGCCTTTTCAGGATTTTTTTCAAGCTTTTAGCATAAATTGAAAACACATTTGAAAAAAAAAAAATCAAGAAACCTTTGCGAACTCATTTAACTGAAATCACTTTTCATTTAAGTTTGTGTACAAAACATGAGGAAATTATGATTTTCATTATATGCTGTTAGACATCAATTCTGTTTTGGGGTTCTCTTATGTCATAATATTAATTAAGGTATGTTAAAAATTCATCAGAAATAGAAATAATATGATTTACAAGAAATTTGTAAAGCAATGAAATATAAAGTATTGGATTTTGAGTGAAAAATGTTGTCGATGCAATCATGTTAAATTTGCTTTAGAGTAAGTACCTTGTCTGGTATGATATTCGATTTTACTCATCATAATCGTTGCCATTTGCTTCCTAGGTGTTGGGACAGGGTACCGTGGTTTCTATCCTACCAGTATGATGAGTTCAGCTGGCAAGTCTCTCAAGGCCAGGGTCAATGACCTCAACCATGCTCAGAAGGTATTCTTTCATTGTTTCTATGACCCATGAACCAGTGAAAATTACTCTACATCAGTTTCCTACATAAACCAAATCCTGACTTTTACCCTAAACCAAACATTGCCTAACCCTAACCCTAACCCTAACTAAACCTAATGCAATTGCAAGCTTTCCCTGTCTTTTACAAAATAAAGAGTGAAGCAAAATGGTAGGCCACCTTTTTTTCTATTTACCTCATCCATGTACACATCCGTGTTTGTCCAGTCACTGTGATGTCAGTTTACTCTTTGTTGCAAAGATATATATTGATCTCATAGATGAGTGATAAAAATGGTACTCGCTAAAGTCCTTGATCATACATTATTGAAAACTGTATCAGACTCATAGATCATATTGTAAATCATATTTTATAAAATTCTGCCATTTCTGTGAAAACACTACACTCTGCATAATATCTTGTATAAATCGAGGATGCAGATCCATGCATTCATGCAAGCATTGCACAACTTAGAGTAGATCTATATGTAGATCACAGAAGAATTTATCAGTCATTTGATAAATGAGATCTTTTAACCATGTGGCTTTGTACTGTTTTGTAGTGTATATATATATATATATATATATATAATTTTATGAAGGTCTGACTAGCTGCTATTTGGTGTAGTCTGTATTATGTGACACTGAGATATATAATTATGATATGATATGATATAATTACTGATGTAGTGTATGATTTCTTTCTTTCTAGATTGCGATGTTATTGGGGCAATACATGAAGACCAACTACCAGAGCCAGGTCTATGGCAAGGGTCAGAACATCCGCCTACTTCTTACCCAGGCTTATGATGATGTTTATAAAGATTATGATGTCATCGCCATGCCAACTGTCCCCTTCACTGCCACCGACCTACCTAAAAAGAATTGTGCTTTGGCAAGTAAGTCATAATCCTTTTACTCTTTACATACACAATCTGTAGACCAAAAAGCCACTTGAGTTTACGTTATTCTTTATGTATGTCATGTGTCAATTTTCATAGAGTATCAACAGTCTGCCTACTAAATAATAATTTCCTGGCATGGGAAGAAAAGTGTAGTTATTTGTAAGTACACTATATCTATTTATTCTAATGAGTGTGTGTGCATTGTACTAGATACATTCAGATCTGAAAATTTAGTTTCACATGGAGAGCAGGTTTCACATCCTTTTAGAATGAAATGTTATCATTTTATTTAGGTTGCAGTCTGTTTCCTCTAAATACAAGTATTAAGATTTTTGGAATAAATGTGTATATATATGTATGATCAAATGTCTGTTGTCTTAGATCAACTTTATTTGGCCTTGAATATAGTATGGCTGTATGTCCAGCATGCAGCCAAGGCAAGTGTAGTCAGATGTAAAAATGAAGTTGAAAAACAGCTGGAATGGAATTTTCTTAAACAGTATTTAATTCTGTTAGTATACATTTGTCCGCTCCCATTCTGTTTGGCTTGTGCTTTCAATGACCGGAATTTTAGTATGCAGTTATAATCAAGTTTCATCCTTTTCTTCCAACTTTCAGAATTCCTTGAGCTGTCATCCAACATGATGACTAACACGATGGCTGCCAACTTGACTGGTCATCCTTCACTGACCATCAATGCAGGATACCTGGATACTCAACCTGTGGGTCTTCTTCTGACTGGACGAGTCTTTGAGGAGGTCTTACTCCTGCAAGTAGCCAGTACCTTTGAGAAGGTCAGGG
Organism: Heliocidaris erythrogramma; assembly: GCA_025617745.1. Lineage (NCBI taxonomy): Eukaryota > Metazoa > Echinodermata > Echinoidea > Camarodonta > Echinometridae > Heliocidaris > Heliocidaris erythrogramma. Next base: position 12,452,696 of record CM046853.1, on the reverse strand, counting down.
ATGAAGCGTAAGGCAGTGCTATTCACAAAATGTTCATTCCACCATTCGACAGTAGGGTTGATTCTGTGCCTGTTTGGGATAGCTTGAAAGGAGTTCTGGGGTATTGACATGCCATGGGGCAGTACAAGATGATGAATTCACACTTATTGGATAGCTTTAGATGGACCATGATGGAATTGATTAGCATGTATTCACTGTGAGCATGTTTGCAAATTGTAACATAACTACACTTGATTCAAAGTACCGGTATGCAACAGTAGGTGTTAAGCTCTTCTATTCAGAAGCCTTGTGAAAAGATGCACATGTATGGGGATGATGGTAGGAGTAGGTGAGGTTACAAAAGATGTAAATATAAAAATGCATTCCACAGTGATCTTGCCAGATTATGTAGTCTGGTAGTTCTATTTGTGTTGTTTTTGTTGTTTTGCAGCCGACCAAAAGAGTTAAATTCATGAAAAAAATAAACTCACAAGTTTTCTGTGTAGAGGATTAGTTTCACCTTGTAGAAAGGTAATTACCGTATATGAATGAAATGAAAAGGGAAGTTCAAAATGTTTTTGTTGATAAATTTGCTTTGATTAGACAGCTCATGTAGGATATGAAGCTAAATAAAAACAATTTGTGAAAAAGGAGATTGCCAAACTTAGAGTTACTAACATTATTTTATTGCTGAAGGTATAAAAGATAAAATGTTTGCCCAACAATCTCAAGAAAGTGCCAATTTTCAAATTACTATTGTGCAAGGCCTGTGGAATACATGGATGTTGAAAATGATTGTGTTTATATCATTATTGTCTGTAGAAAGCTGCACTGCACAATTGATCTATCACCTTGTGGATGGCTATTGTATTAGTGATATTGGAACAGTGTGTAAAATTGTGAAATAAAATACATGTAGTTAAAGTGGAATTGTGTAGATATAATGGTTGAACATGTTTTTAATGGTTGACAGTGTTTTGATAACAGAGAAAAGAGAAAACCAAACTGACACTGATAGAGCCGAGTGTTCTGTAGCCATTTGGTTGATGTAATTTCCGTAAATATGAGCTTGTTCAATGTGCACTAAATTTCTTTCATTATATGTATCAAAATATTTCTGTTGAAGTTCTTCTGTGACCAGTGTGTTTAACACAGGAATACCTCTCTCAGCTGCAGATGTGAAGAGACAAAATGGCTTGTAGGAAATGTGGGGCATACTTTGGATAATTTCCTGATTCTTCCCATTCTTAACATGTTCATTGCTTGATGAACTTGAAAGTACTGTACATCATTTGGAAAGCAGCCGTTTTGGGGTTTTGTGACTTTTGTCATAAGTCTGAGAAGGAACACACAAAATATAGCTCTTGATATTTTTCTTCTTACTGATGAGAAGTAGTCACAATTTAATTCATGAACTGTGACCATATGCATATGGTAGTCTTGTTATAGATAGCAGCATTCAAAATGTGAATTATCTAGTAGAAGGGAATTCACTAAATTGCCTTTATACCGACTTTATTGCACCTTTTATCTTCAAAACAGGTATGTTTTTTTTGCAAAATAATGCGCCCAGTGCTTGTAGTATTGTCAAGCTGCAATATTACTACCAGGCCTGATTACTACTGTGTTATTTACATGTTTTGAAGTGGAAGGTCATATACTGAAATTGTGTAGACAGATGTCATAATTCTACATTTACCGGTATATTCATTTGGGCATATTGTACTATTTTATAGCTAGCTTAATACTGTTAATTTCAAGTTTATATTTAAATTTAAATTCCCATGTTAAATGAAAGTTGATAGTGGTAAATTCAATTTTTATGACTCCACCCACTGAAGGTGGTGCCAGAGGCATTATGTTTCGGGTTGTCAGTCTGTCTCGTTCTCGCGATTACTCAAGAACCATGTGAGGTATGAACTTCAAACTTGGTGCTTGTATGTATCACCATAGGAAGATGAGCTGATGGGATGTGTAGGTCAAAGGTCATAGCAGTCAAAGCAGTCAATTTCTGAAATTTCAGGTGTTTGACTTGTTCTCCTGATAACTCAAAAACCATTTGAGGTATGAACTTCAAACTTGGTGCTATTATGTATCACCATAGGAAGATGATCTGGTCAGATTTTGGGGTATGGAGGTCAATTCTGAAATTGCAGGTTTTAGCCTTGTTAACATATCTCAAGAACCATTAGATCCATTAACTTCAAACTTGGTACTAGTATGCATCACCATAGGATGTTGATCTGATTTGATTTTGGCAAATGTTGGGTCAAACGTGACAGGTCATAGAGGTCGTATGTGAAATTATTCTTTTTCTTTTTTAAAGCGTTGTCATCACCATATCTCAACTTTTGTATTCATGACTAGGAGGAGATATAGTAATCAGACTTTTGGGTTGTAAGGTGTAAGGTCTAATGTCAAAGAGGCCAATCAACATGTAATTGTTGGCTTTTAAAAATTCTTGTTATCACAATATTTCAAGAACAGTTTGAGCTATTAAATGAATTTAAGCAGAGGCATATAGGAGACGCAGTCGCATTCATCTTGTTACATTTCAATTTTGATTTATAATGCGCAAGAGTTGCAGTATTCAGTACTGTTGTTCAGTCATATCCAAAATAAGTCTCTTTCAATACATTTGTATGTTCCAGTATTCAACATCCAATCTCAAATGTTTTTTTAAATTCTAATTCATGTAATCAATAATGCTATACTTTCATTCATAATTTTTTCAACATCATATGTAAATTACAGCATTAATAGCTAGCAAAAGTTACTACAATGTAGTACCGGTACTTTGTTTTTATTCTTGCCGTCTGATAATTAATTATGAATTCCTATTCATACAGCTATTTTTTATTATTTTAATAACAAAATGGTGCTCTTTACACTAAACAGAACTACCTTTATACAGTTGGTAAATTTAGCACTGTCTAATAACAATATCCAAGTTATTTCACTTTTTTGTCAACTGGGGATATTGTTAGAAGAAAATTTCCAATTCTGCCACTTAATGATGAATTTTCAATATTGTTATATTTTTTGTCATGATAGCAATTAACTTTTGAATGTGAAATATTGAATTTAGTTTGCAAATTTTTTTTTATTTTGTACATCTTGCCTCATGCAGTTGCTTATAAACATATAAGAATCTTATTTTAACAAGTGTGACCTGTTATCATAGAAAAATAAATGTATTATCAGGGTTCTTAGCCATGTATTTTGAAATAAACATGGTGCAAATTTAATTTCAATATACCTCTTCCCTTGTACATCTCATTCTGAAGCACCATGTTGATGTAATTTTTCAAAAAGGTGTTTTATAGTGGTGACAACCTTGTACAATGGAATCTTTTATGTTAAAAGTTATAACAAGGTGATTTCCTTGGTCCAAAGGAGTTTGCTGTACTTACAGTCAGATGGACAATTTGAAATAGTAGTGGTGTGAGGAACTTGCACTGTCAATGCAAATATCTACATCTACATGTATAACAGAAAGGGTTACTCAGTATCTCATAAATTAAGCACAGGAAATAGATATGATATAGAAGGGGAATATAACAAAAATACATGTTACACATGTTTAGTGATGTAGCATTGTGGACCTGAACAAATGTAATAAACAAAGCTCAATCCTCTTATATTTTCTAACAAAATTAAACATGATTTGTATTTATTCACTGATGCACATCATTTAAATATTCTCTTACATGTGACATCTACAATAAAAGATTTACTGCTACTGTACATCAATATATGGATGAAACAAACATGCTTGTAAAGTACAAGTATGATTTACAACAGTTCTATTCAACTGTGATATTATGCTACTGGTATACAAAAATCACATAATTCAAAAAAATAGACAGTGTGTATACTTTCACTTAATTGCAAAATCAATACGAGGTGGTCACATTTGCTAAGTGATATCACGCAATGTGATATATTACACTCTTATTATGCAAATGATAGAAATTTCATGTTTTGCTTTAAGCATGAGATAACTTAAATTACAACAGAGAATGAGAGATCGTCCTGTTCTGTTGATATGGGAATGTGGTAATATGTATGCAATAGATAAAATTTTATAGAAATGTATAATACTTAGAATAAATGAACTCTGCGTCATACATGATGCGGAATTTCATTTGTTACTGTGCCCTACCAAGATAAATGATTACTAAATCATGAAGAGCCATTATTATTTAGAGTGGCACCAAATGTAATTAAGACAGATTTGGAAATTGTACCACAGCACTTAATTTTGATTGAGCCAAAACAGTTATGGCTTTTGAAATCATTCCTGTACTGAGAAAGTGAGTTAGTGATGCTGGACAGATATTGGTACACAAAATACTAAATTTTATGCTTTTACCATGAAAATTGTACCTAAATAAAAAAAAAAAACGATAGTGAAATCTCATTATAAAGAGCAAACAATGTGATTTTAATGGTCCCACTTCTTTGTAATCTATTGTTTTTTAGCCCTGAGATAACAGGTTTATATATATATATATATATATATAAACCCGTTATTATAGAGGTAATTTTCTTGGTCCCAAGGGCCCGAATTCACAAAGGAGGTTTAAACCTAAACCATGGTTTAAACCATAACCATGGTTTAAACCTCTGTAAGCGTACTGAAATAGGCGTAAATAAGTGCACATTGCCCATGCGCGCGTGCTGAAAGAAAATACTGTAAATGTGGAAATTTTCGCGCACAGCTGATTAAAGTGAATTTCACATGTTTTTAATTTCGCCGACGCTCCAGGCTCATGGGCAAAAGAATACATAAACAAATATTTGCGTGTTTAAATTTTGCGCATGTTCAAAATGCGTGAAAATTTCCACACCGCGAAATATGCCACATTTACAATATATGATTGCATCGGATTACGTGCGCACGTATGCTTAAAAACCCCAGGATATCCACTACCTCTTCCACATAACATTTCAGGAGACTGATGTAGGAACTGTTCATAATGATAGCTATTATTTTGGGACATATGAGGAAAAATGATTAAATTACTTTCAGTTATAAGTTATCTTGCAGTGATACCTTGGTGAATTAGTTTACATGTTATTCTAGGAAAATGTAGTAGAAATGCCATTGATTTATTACAGATACTTTTCTTCTAGTCCTCGAACAAGTAGTGTTTCTCCTCCAATCTTAGGCCCATTTCTCTCCTGTAACAGAAAAGAAAATAATGCATTTAGAAATAAAAACTTTGCTTGCAAAAGAAATCTGTGAATTGTAACTGTACTATAACTACTACAAAATCAGCTCTGAGTAATAAATTTTATTTCTTGGCAAACTGCAATATGTACATATTCTTTGTGATGTAACTTATCTTGCCAATGTTAGTTTTAGAGTTTACTAATTGCAACTCTGTATCATGTTACATTTCTGTTGAGAAAATAACATGACCAACTTTTTCTCGATAATTTGATGTAAACCAATGTATATAACTGAAAACAGCACCAAGTTGAATATTTGTGCCAAAATATTGTTTTTGATGTATTTCACAGCTTTTCATTGGGTTGTTTTGTAGATAAAACGCTGGAAATATTTTGACAAATTTGTATAAATCAGCACATTGATATGTAATTGTGAAATGATATTAGACATACTGTGGTGAGCTAGATAGAATTCTGAAAAGATACTCTTATTTGTGAACAGATGTGAGTGTTCTCAAACAAGCATTTACTGAAAGATATCTTTCAATTTATAACTGTTCACTTATCACATGTTCGGGGAAAAGGACAATTTATGATAGGTCACTTCTTATCAAGACTGTTAAATTTTGTTACATATGCCAAGAGTATTCACTTGTTCTATGTGAGTTATATTTTTCTTGCAAGCTTTTGTTGGCATGAAAGGGTAGTGTTCTTTACATATTTTGTGAAAATTTGTTACTTCTGTGTTTTCAAATTATTCTTGCACACTGTGTGTCATTTGTTGCCAATGTTGTATTTGTTTAGTCATTAAATGTTTGTATGTGCGAAGAAACATCTATACTTTCCTGACTCGTTATTAAACACATATTGTGTCCACTATTATGGAATGGTTTAAATGCATGTGGTTTAAAAGACGGGCAAATGAAAGAGATCATTTGTTTACAAAAGTTGGATTCATACCACAGTAAGAATAATCCTAGAAATCATAGAAATCATAAACTGCAGGAGTAATTTTGAAAGAATCCTGTATTATTGCTGACATCTTGCTTGTAATTACCTTTTGGACCATTTTTCAAAAATTATTTACAGTTTCTAAGTGAATTGCTTAGAGAATATTTAGAGAAACTTACCTTTAGCATAGTTGTCCTCTCATAGCGAGAACTGCCACAGGCCCTAAAATAGAAGAGGGATGGGATAAAGAGTTTGTATGGTATTTATAAACTTGTGTGGAAAAAAAAGTTAATGCAACAACTTGAATTTGAACAAGATAAGCACCATCAAACATTTATCACAAGCAAAATATTGGACAAAAAAAAAGAAATGCAAGTGGTGATTTGCAAGAGATTAGAAATACTAGTATGAAACCTTCCTCACCAAATGAAAGAAAATCTATTAGCTTCGAGTTGCTCACAGTTTGGTGCAAAAAAAACCAAATGCATGCATTTGAGCAATTGTATAGACCTACCTGAATAACATTTAATCAGACAAGAAGGTTAATATTACCCCTATGAAACATTACGTTCCCTATATGAAGCAACTTATTTTTGGAAAGTGTAAATTTTGCAATTAAAAATTACGGAAAAGGCAAAAATAAATGTATTATGGATCATGAATGCACTACAGTGGAACCTCGTTATAAAGAACACTGTTGTAACAAAACTCTCATTATAACAAGGTGATTTTGCCGGTCCCAATTTTGTTTTTTATTCCTGATATAACAAGGTTTCGATATAAAGAGGTAATTTGCTTGGTCCCAAGGAGTTTGTTATAATGAGGTGCTACTGTAGTTTGAGTCGGCAGTACAATGTTGTATCTCTACCTGCATGCTCTAGTTGGCAGCCTGTCAAAGGCAATGGTCCTAGAGTTGCAGTCCTTGCATAGAAAGAACCTCTGCATGGCCTCATGCCAGTGAAGTGTATGGCCTTCTTTCTTGCATAAGTCAGATGGGAAGAACCATGTAAAGGAGCACTGTCAAGAATAAGAGAAAAGGTGGTGCAAAGTTTAATTAAAAACATTAAAAATACAAATTGAAGCTTTGACAGCAGTCTCTTCAATCAGATTAGATTTTACTGAAGTTGCAAAAATGCAAAGAATATTTTGAAATGCTGAATAAAAATGTTTGTTCATAAAGATGGCATATTTTATAAAAGATGAAAGAGGATGTGCAAACAAACTTCTAGGACTTACAATATAAAGAATCGGGGCAAAATAATACTTGAGGCTGTTAATTGTCAATTTGAGCAACGGATATTAATCATATATCTTCTGCATATCAAGGCATGATAACATAAAATTTACTGAAATCATTGATCAGCTTTTGAAATCATTCAGCACTATATACACAGGAAAAAAAGATTTCTGTGTACATAGGTTATAATATATTGACAAGAACCTGGCGGTATATTATGGGCATAACAAATACATTACAAAAACATCCATCAGAATATTGACTGGTTGTGTAATTGTTAACCTTTCCCTGTCAAAACGTGTAACATGTTTTTTGTCATCACAGCAGTAGATCCCTCCTTGGGATTCATCAGGGGCATACTTGGAATCTTACCTCTTTGCATGAGACCACTTTGCGTTTCATCTCTCGGATAGAATCCAGCTTGTTTTCCAATCCTTCTTTCTTTTCCATCTCCTTGAAATATCGATCCATCAGCTCTGCTTCATACTGGAATATAAAAGGTGATCACAATACATCTCAACTTTCCTGTGTCCATGAAGGGTGTACCTGATCTATTTCTTTCAATGATCAAACATCAGAGGAGTAGTCATTTCAAATCCATTGTCTGAAGTGGTAGAGAATCACATTCTATGAGCTTAAATACTTTTTTTTCTATTTGCAAATGTTCATTGTAGTTGCCTAAATACCATGCCCTCGATAATCTTAAAACAGGAGGAAAAAATAACAACACCCCCCAAAAGAAAACAACACAACACAAACAAACAGATCAATAAGAATTATCAAAGATTAATGTTTGAGAAAAAAAAGATGGCAACCGTGATGTTGCTAATGGGCTCTGCACATGAGCCTGCATGGCAAAACCATGAGATTAAAACCACCATAACACTTGAGTTACATGAGCATCCTCTCTCACCTCTGCAAGTAGTCCAGCATGACTAGACTTGGCACTCAGGATTTTATCCATCTCATCTTTGCTCATCTTTAGATCTTGGCCCAGAAAAGTCTTCCTCTTCTTTGCCGCTCTGGAACCAGCAGAGCTGTCAGCCTCTGAAACAGGATATCAATATTTATACATACAATATGAGAATAAGAGTAGAACAAAAAGGGAATGTGTCTGGATATACATAAAGAGAGAGAGAGAGAGAGATGTTATTTATTTTTATTCATTGGAAAAAGAGATATTTAAAAGGTGACATTATGACTGAGTATTTCACACACACAAGTATGATTAAACACAAGCATAATGAAGATGTGATAGAAGCCGAAAAAACAAATATATATCAATGATAGTTACCAGCATCGAGGTCATCTTTCCTCCAGTTTTCCTCAACTCTCCGCTTCACTGCTTCTTTCTTTCGTCCATCCATCTTCTTCCTCCTCCCTATATCATTAGGATCCCCTTTCTCAATCCTTCCTTTCTGCTTGACCAATGCGAGTGCCCTCTGCTTAGCAAGCAAGGCAGATGCACTTGATTTGCTCTTGCTTGGTGGGGTAGCCTTGGCCGGGCTTGCCCCTAGATCAATGTCTCCTCCCCCACTCCAACCTCGCCCTAACATGGGAGTGGCATCAATCGGTGGAGTGGCAATGTTAAATCTGGTACTTTCAGTCAGTGTTGAGGATGATGATGAGGTGTGGGCAGGCTTGCCAAGAGTGTGAGCCCTAGCAGCCTTCTTGGAGGCCATTTCTTGTTTGTGTTGCTTCAGGAGGTTGTCGGCAGATATGGTGCCAACATTTTTCTTTGCTGAAAACAGAATAAGAATTTATAATATCTTTAATCTCATCAACTCATTTATCTCACTTAAAAAAACAAAAAAAGTTTACATGAAAATTCATGATTTTTGTGCATTCAAAATAAATGATTAACTCTACTCAATCTTATCAACATTAAAATCAGTCTGTGGGCCAGAGACGGTTGCTTATTTCTGTTGACATCCCTATCTAAGAGTTAAGTAAAATTGGATGCAGGATTATGAAAACAGCAATATGTACTTGAAATCTGAAAGCAAATTAAAAAACAATAACAATAGCTCTAAACTTGATAGAAATATTTTTGTGACTTACATTTTTCTACTGTAACCATGTGTCTAACTAGATTCTGGGCTCCTGGAGTAGGTGCTTTGAGCAGGTTTGTACTGAGTGAACAAAATGAGAACATAATTATTAAATAACTATACATGAAATACGTATTAGTGGAAAAGTGTTTATTATGCGTATAAATTTTTCTCTTAAAGAATTCCTAGAAAAATATGACAAATCAACAAAATAAGTGATTTAGTTATTTCGAGTCTTCCGAGTCTACATAGTCCACTTTCAGACATTGCAAGAAACTGAATTCAGAAAGAAATAAGTCCATCAAATTTTATAATGCAAATTCGTTGAGTCAAATTTAAACTAAAAGTCATGTTCAAATGACTAATCCAAATCTGATGTGAATATCTAGATAAGATCAACTTAGATTACCTTAGCTTTACTAATTTGTTTGTTTATTTTTGAACATTTCAAAATGTTTTTATCATTATTTTTTTTAGGTCGGCGGGATAAATATTTTCAGCTGGAAGTCTAACTTTACTCACAATTCTTTAGATGCTCCTGATACTTTGACCATCATGTCTTCCTCCTTCTCTCCTTTTCCCAGGAGGGTCAAGACACTGCTCTTGGCTTCCTCCATGACAGCGTCTGCACCCTTCACACCAAGACTCTTAAGGTTCAGTTTGCTGGACTTGAAACTTGAGACTTTAGATTGAGACTTCACCCCTCCACCCACAACACACATGCTACAGGGTATCACAAAATAAGATAATGAAGTGAAGTGGAATAGATGTAGATGAATCAACAGATAAATAGGAAGAGTATGACAACAAGAGCAAAAGTTAGAAATGAAAGAGTAGAATATGATATTACTTCTTTGCTCTTAATACATATTGATATCACACAAAATATTTACCAAATAGCATTTAAAATACTTTTTGATGAGGATTAAAAGTAGTATTTACACCAAAGCAATATCAGAATAGTGAGGTTGCTGGTTCTAATCCATCTGATAGTCAAGGATCGGAGGGGGGGGGGGGGGGGGGGGGGAGGTCAAATGATATATATCCTTACATCTGTCTTGATGTGTGCATTGAAACGTAAATGCTTATTGGTTTTCACACATGAACAGGCGTTGCGACTACTTTTTGTGCAGTGATTCTTTGAGTGAGGAAGGAATTCATCTTGGGTGGCAGCTATGACTTTGTCTCTACAAATTGGGTAAATGTCAGCCATCAATCAGTTTTAAAGATAAAATAACATGAATTTCATAATCTGTTAGATACAAAATTTTTGGGAAAGTACTGGATATAGATCTTACCTTGGCATGCTCATGCTCTGTCCTCCATAAAACACATTATCTTTCTGTATTTTCTTCATGAAGGATTTAGGAGTTATCCCAGAGTATCTGTAAGGAATGGGCATGGTATATTCTCTAAGGGTAGTTGGAACATTTATTTCATTGTCAAAGCTGACAGGATATAAAGCTTTGCATTTATAAATACACACTATGACATGCTATTCACTTGAATGTCTAAAGGTTTGGTGAGATATGAACAATGAGAAAGATGAGAGTTTTAATCAAAGCTCCCAAAAGCTTGCCAGATGTTTAGATGTCAGAATAAAATTTAGATTTCATCAAGGTTCATTAGGGTGTGCCTTGAATTAAAAGTCTTGTTATCGTTATTGTTCATGTCTGCCCTGCTCTTAAGTCGCATGTCTATGATATATAGAGTACATCAAAGTCGTTGCAACATAATCTAAAAAATACCACTAAATAAGGTCTCAAAAAAGCAAAATAATCACTTACGATGAGCTAAGGTCTGTTCTCTTTGAGCCTGCTTTCTTGAACTCTGCTTGGACATGATATGCACAGTACTGACAGTCACTCCTGTGGATGTAAAAGATAAACAGAACAGATCAAGAATGATATCTTATAACTAGAAATGTGCATTGCTGGTGCCGCGCAATGCAAAATGTATCCCCCGGCACTGGCAGCGATTTGAAGGAGGGACAAAGACCCTCCCTCAAACAAAAGGATGGTGTAGAAATTGCCGCCAGTGGCCCGGAATATTGTCAACACTAGGAGCAGCATTACCAAAACGATTTGTGCAGATTAGAGTATAATGCATTTTTATAGAAAATTCGGAAGAAATATGACCTCAGAGCGCACATAAGCCATCCACTAAAATATGACCTTTGATCCTATGAAAGACGGAACACTAGAGGCAGCATCACCAAAAACTGTAGAGGTGTAATCTATAATGGACCTACATACAAAATCTGAAAGAAATGAGTTAACAAATGTGTCCTCCAGAATGCATGCAACGAAAATATGACATTTGACGGTATAGAAAGTGGTACAGTGGGGGTAGCATCAGCAAACAATTTAGATGTGTAGGTTTCACTAAGACACATCTTCATATAAAATTTGAAAGAAATCCATCAAGAAATGTGGCCTGCAGAGTGCACTCACGCCATGCCTGAAGTATGACCTTTGACCCTATAAAAGACGGAACACTGGTGGCAGCATCACCAAAAACTATAGGTTTTTAGATTACACCAAGGGACACCTTCATGCAAAATTTGAACGAAATCCGTCGAGAAATGCAGAAGTAAGAGTGCAAGAAATGGAAAAATGACCTTTGACCCTATAAAGGATGGAACAACGAGGGCAGCATCACCAAAAATTTAATATGTGTAGATTATACCAAGATACATCTCCATACAAAATTTGAATGAAATCCATCAAGAAATGTGGCCTGCAGAGTGAACTCACGCCATCCCTTGAAGTATGACCTTTGACCCTATAAAAGACGGAACACTGGTGGCAGCATCACCAAAAACTATAGGTTTTTAGATTACACCAAGGGACACCTTCATGCAAAATTTGAACGAAATCCGTCGAGAAATGCAGAAGTAAGAGTGCAAGAAATGGAAAAATGACCTTTGACCCTATAAAGGACGGAACAATGAGGGCAGCATCACCAAAAATTAAATGTGTAGATTATACCAAGATACATCTCCATACAAAATTTGAAAGAAATCCATCAAGAAATGTGGCCTGTAGAGTGAACTCACGCCATCCCTTGAAGTATGACCTTTGACCCTATAAAAGACGGGACACTGGTGGCAGCATCACCAAAAAGTACAGGTTTTTAGATTACACCAAGGGACAACTTCATGCAAAATTTGAACGAAATCCGTCGAGAAATGCAGAAGAGTGCAAGAAATGGAAAAATGACCTTTGACCCTATAAAGGACGGAACAATGAGGGCAGCATCACCAAAAATTAAATATGTGTAGATTATACCAAGATACATCTCCATACAAAATTTGAATGAAATCCGTCAAGAAATGCAGAAGTAAGAGTGCACAAAAGGGACAAATGAGCTTTGACCCTATAAAGGACGGAACAATGAGGGCAGCATCACCAAACAGTAAAGATGTGTAGATTATACCAAGATACATCTCCATACAAAATTTGACAGAAATCCATCAAGAAATGTGGCCTGTAGAGTGAACTCACGCCATCCCTTGAAGTATGACCTTTGACCCTATAAAAGACGGGACACTGGTGGCAGCATCACCAAAAAGTACAGGTTTTTAGATTACACCAAGGGACAACTTCATGCAAAATTTGAACGAAATCCGTCGAGAAATGCAGAAGAGTGCAAGAAATGGAAAAATGACCTTTGACCCTATAAAGGACGGAACAATGAGGGCAGCATCACCAAAAATTAAACATGTGTAGATTATACCAAGATACATCTCCATACAAAATTTGAACAAAATCCGTTGAGAAATGTGGCCTGCAGAGTGCACTCACGCCATGCCCTGAAGTATGACCTTTGACCCTATAAAAGACGAAACACTGGTGGCAGCATCACCAAACACTATAGGTTTTTAAATTACACCAAGAGACACCTTCATGCAAAATTTGAACGAAATCCGTTGAGAAATGTGACCGCCAGAGCACACACAAGAGTACACACAAGACATCTATCAAAATATGACCTTTGACCCTATAAAAGACGAAACACTGGGGGCAGCATCACCAAAATCTATAGGGTCCCAGATTTTACCAAGAAACACCTTCATACAAAATTTGAACAAAATCCGGTGAGAAATGTGACCGCTAGAGCGAGCACAAACTATCCCCCAAAATATGGCCTTTTACCCTATAAAAGACGGAACACTGGGGGCAGCATCACCAGAAACTATAGGGGTCCAGATTTTACCAAGATACACGTCCACAGGAAGTCTGAAAGAAATTCGTCGAGAAATGTGACCGCTAGAGCGCACACAAGAATGTGACGCGTGTTGGAAAAAGTAGGAATTCCTACTTTTGTCTGAAAAGTGGCATCCCTGCCATTCATACACAACATGAACCATGTAAAATTGTGACTGCAGCTCTAGAAGTCATTAGAGCGATTTCTTACGTGTTGATGATTTGTGAGCATGGCTGGCCATCTTTCTTGGTTGATCTGCATCTCCCGAAATCCTTAGACTTGCCCATTAAAAGAATCTTCTGAGGATGGTCCACACGAAGCTGGACTTTGTCAGAATCCTATATATAAAAAATCAGCAAATATGAACATTTTCTTTCTTTATGTGATTTCGACAAAACATAAAAGAAAATTACAAAGTTCCAGTATTTCCTCTTCTTTCATAGTTTTCTGTTCTGATCTTTATAATGACTGATATAGTACTTCAGAAGACATGGCAATGGGGAAGAGCAATCACTCTCACTCAACCAGGCATCAACAAAAGAATAACTAAACCTAAATATAGATTACTATGGATGTGCAATGATTTCACTACAATTGAAAATTCATAATTCATTACTTTGTATTCAAAATTACTCATCATATTGCACTTCTACACTTATACATTGATTTCTGCCAGAGTAGAAGAAAAAAGGTCTTTCTTCATTCTAATGGATTTGACTTATATGAGGTGGATTTCAGTCATCTTTGGGAAAGTATGGCAAACTTGCATGTGACTATACTTTAGGTTGTGTATTTAATACCCAAATAATTAAATTTTATATTATTAAAGATCATTTTGATAGCATCTTCTCATCACACATGTACATAGACCTACATGTACCTTGTAGCTTGTATTATCTCTTTTCTCCATGACGCTAGGATTGAGGAGTCCAATCACCGAGCCCTCGACTGCCTTCCAGTGTTCCTCATGAACCTTCCCAAACAGGAAGAGGGACACATTTTCTTCCAGGTCAGAGAGGTCATTCAAGGTCCAGATGCTGAATGGTTTACCCTAGGAAGGAAAAGGTATTGGAATAAGTATTACCTTTAAACAAATGGATAACTGAATGCCCAGGCATATTACAATTCAAATGATAAATTTTTAGTAGTAACTTCACATTAAAATAAACACAAATATTGTTCAATAGTTATACATCTTCTGGTAAAATTAATTATTTATCAGACGACATTCATTTGTGTTTGAGTAGTATAAAAGATCATTATATCAAATTAGTCAGTACTCAGCCATTATGAAATCAAATACAATAAAGCAAAGATTTACAAGCCACCCCCATAAAAAAAGATTTTTCACCTCTATGGAAAAATAATAAACGGATTACAATGCCAAACTGCTGTCAATATATATATATTCACTGCAGATGTGAAAATGGATCTCCTCTGTCTTTATAATTCCTGTCAAATCTTGCACAGATTTCAAAGAAGACAACTTTTGAAAGTTCTAAATCCAACAGATGCACAGAATTTCATTATTAAACTTCTTCATCATTATCATGCTTGCAATAACTATCTATTAATATAATACACTAAGGATTTTGGGCTCCCTTTTTGGTTCAAATATGCTCCTCCCCTGGCCCTTTCGGTTCCCGCCTTTTGGTACCCACGGGTGGGGAATAGTTCTTAGAGTGGTGGGAGGCACTTCTTAAGGGCTGACGTCCCGTCCATATTTCATAAATTCATTTTTAAACATTGAATTTCCGCAGGGAGTAGGCCTAATCATTCTGCCAACCCATGAAGCGGGTTTGTAGCTTCATGCCCAGCCAACCCATACGCTTTACCTGTGAAGGGGAGGTATGCCAAATTAGAACAGCGTGTATACTCCAAGCATACACTCCAAGTCCATAGTCGCATGTATGGCTTCAATGTACATGCCGCTACAATACACATGCGTGTAATTCGTTCGCACAGCGCACTGTGTTCTACATGTAGCCTACTGTGTGTACTAGGTTTCACGCATATAGAGTTACATCATTATTTTGTGGCTTCACATATAAAGTTTTGTGTGTATGTAACTATGAGTTCACTGTAGTCGCTGGGGGGGGGGGCATGTCTCGCTGAAGCACATAACCCGGGTGACGCGTTTATGGTATCCAAAAAAGCAAAACTCAAGAAAAAGGATATCAAATTCAGAGATGATAAAGAGATCCGCGGAAGGGGGGGGGGGGTAGGCTTTGGAGTGTAGGGTTAGGGTTAGGGTAGTGTTTAGGGTTTACCTAACCGCACATTTGGGTGGTTGTCGCATAAGTTATGCGACAACCACCAACAGCTGAAATGACATGAATGGGGATCATGGCCTTCATAACTTTGGAAAGATGTTATATGGTATATCGCCTCAATTCATTCCCTTAGATATGACAGACTACACTGATATGTAGACATCATTTGGGGGAGGGGATGTGTAGGAGATCACGTCACTTAAGAATATCGGTTGCAACGGTGTAAAGAAAGAGCCCCCCCAAAACAACAACAACAACAACAAACAAACAAAAACAAACAAAAACTAATAAAACAAGAGCCCCAGGGGGCACGACGCTCACCTGAGGTGGATCAATTCACATCTGGTGCATGTTCTCTCTAGCACATGAACAACTTTCATTCTTCATCTATAGAGGTATCTCTATACACAATACCAAGTCTGAGCTTCCTACCAAGTTCGGTTAAATTCCAATTATGGGTTTTGGAGAAGAAGCTGAAAATGTAAAAAGTTTATGGATGGCGGACAACTTGCCCCCCCCCCCCCCCTCCAGTATGTTACCCCAACTTTCATTTTTCAGCTATAGAGGTATCTCCATACACAATACCAAGTCTGAGCTATTCCTGGTTCTGGAGAAGAAGATGTTTGAAATTTACATAGCTTCTACACTTGGGGGGCCTTCCCCCTGGCCCCCTGGGGACCACATGTACCATTTTAGCAACTTTGGGTCCCCTACCCCTAAGGATGATTCCTACCAAGTTTGGTTGAATTCTGACCATGTGTTTTGGAGAAGAAGATCAGAATGTACATTTTGCCTGGCAGCGCCCCCCCCCCTCCAGTATGTTACCCCCACAGGGCCCCTATAGGGCCACTCAGAGAAATTTCATGAACAACATTCATTCTTCATCTATAGAGGTATCTCCATGCACAATACCAAGTCTGAGCTATGCCTGGTTCTGGAGAAGAAGATGTTTGAAATTTACATAGCTTTTACAATTGGGGGCCCTCCCCCTGGGCCCCCCTGGGGGCCACATGTACCATTTTAGCAACTTTGGGTCCCCTACCCCTAAGGATGATTCCTACCAAGTTTGGTTGAATTCCGATCATGGGTTTTGGAGAAGAAGATGAAAATGTAAAAAGTTAACGGACGACGCACGACGGACGACGGACGACGGACAAATTTCCATCGCAATAGCTCACTCGAGCCTTAGGCTGAGGTGAGCTAAAAACCAACGACAAAAACAAAAAATTCCTTTGAAATTATTTCCACTATGATATGAATATGTATAATAATATTAATCCCTCTAGGTCTATGCATGGATGTTGTACTGGAACATTATTATATCCATATCATTAATCTTCATCAAGATGAAACTGTAATTTTTTTAAAACTCATGCAAGCTTTGGATAAATAAGACATACTCACATGTTCAGGGGCGGATCCAGAATTTAGTATAAGGCGGGGCACACAAGTGCAGGATTGTCAACTTTTGGAAAAGGCAGACCTGTATTTTTTTGGTCTTGCCAGGTTCTTGGAAAGTCGCTCAGTGGTGGGGGAGGGGAAGGGGCGGGGGGGAAGGTGGCGACAATTTTTCTTTTCGTCAGACCTCCAAAATTCGCTCAGGAGTGGTGGTTATGGGGGTCCCTGCATAATTCTTTGACAAGCAAAACAGGTTTTCATTCTAAAAGGGGGGGGGGCACAATCGACAAAAGGGCGGATCGTACATGGTCAAAATGCATACTTTCCTTCCAAAAAGGGGGGTTGGGAGGGCACGGACCGGAAGTACCCCCACCCTGATCCGCCAATGCACATGTTGTAAATACTTTTTGGTAAAAAATAACTTTATCCGACTTTTTTATTTATTCACTTGATTATTGTGACAAACTAACGGAACGGTGATTAATCATAAACACAGCTAGCGCCCGTGGATGTCCACGGGCTGCTTCTGCTAGTATGTATATATTGGCATTGCATCCTTTGTTCTGAATCATCAGGCATGCTGTACCTTGGTATCTGTCCTTGACATCTTGCGTATGAGGACACCCATGGTCACCCAGTCTCCATCCATTGCCCCTGTCCTGGAGTAGTGATTCAAGATGCTCATCCGAATCATCTTACGTTCCTTCATCCTCTCTTTCATGACAGCAGAAGATACCAACGGATTTCTGCTCATCCAAACACAAAACACACAGTTTGGACATCATCAAAATTTGCTTCAATGAAAGCAACATGATTTTCTTCATTCCAATTGCAGGCTTTGCGTTGTTCTTCACTTTTACCATCAATAAATTATTAGTCATGGAATCTATCACTTTTGTAATATATTTAGGTTGAATCATTAAGAATGGAATGTTATTACCAATCTATTTCATACTTTAGCGTTTCCATTTTGCTATTAAATACTGTTCTTTGGTCTTAAAAATCTTCAATAGCTTTTCTCCAAAACAGTAGAGACAAGATAGTATAAGCATGTAATATGATATGAATGATTTCTTTGTTCACTTTATGAAATAAATACTAGATTGCTTTTTAAAAATTTGTATTTATTAAAATTCTTGTAGATATTGTTAACACCATCACAACATCAACAATGACCAACAGATAATGAAAGAGAACTGTATTTTATATATATATGTATGAAATAACTCACAAAACAATATCAAGAAAATACTTCATATATAGGTGGCCGATATGGTTCTGATAGCTTTATACATAATATGAAGACAACTTACATAATTCGAATCCTGGAGAAGTATTCAGTCTCACACACTTCTTCCTCTTTCAATGGCTTCCGATTTGACACTGAGCCTAGCTGTGGTATGCTCTTCTGTGATCCTCTAGCAACATCACTACCTCTACTCATGGAACCACCAGAGTTCTTAAAAGTCCCTCCAGTTCCACCACTACTTCCCGCTTGACTATTGGACTCAGAGGTACTGGACTTTGATTGGATACCTGAGGGTTTATGCGTCCTGAGATGCGTTTCTAGCTGAAGTTTACTTGTAAAGCTTTTTGCACAAACATCGCAGATAAATCTTGCTACTTTGTGCTTAAATTCATGTACTGTCATAGCTTGCTGATTGTCAAATGTTTGGTCGCACAACTTGCACTTGTATGGAGACACTATGTACACGACAGAAAAAGGAATTGACAAAGAAAATGAGAGGTGTGAAAGAAAGTGTGTATATATATATATATATATATATATATGGAAATCTTTCTCAGTAATGACTACTGAATACATGAATACATTAGTCACAACCAGATGCATTTCTGTGAAAATTCTCTTCAACATATTAAGTTACATCTCACCCTACATAAAACTGATGCTTTTACTCCCTGTAAGTTTCAGTGTAGATCTCATAAACTACCTGTAAACAAGGGACAATTTGATGCGAACACACCACATAGTGACATGCAGTGCACTCTCTGCCTAAATACTGATATAGGTGATGAAATTCACTATATTTTTGTTTGTCCTTTTTGTGAAAAGGAGACGTTTAAATTTGCCCAAAAAGTTTTGTACATATAGGACCAGGCTTCCGAGTGCTTTGCACATGACAGAACTATTTGATACTAGGAACACTTCTCAGTTGAAGAATTTAGCTAGATTTACACGCCTTATTATGTTCAATTTTCTCAAAAAACAGAAAAAGAAAATACCTCAGGATTTTCTGGTAGTATAACTAGAGTTGGACCCATATGTACTCGTAGCGGTAGGATAGTGAAACGGCCTGTTTTGTTTACATTGTAGCTTGTAAATAGACTGTATTGTTCTTACATATTACATCACTGTACACTATCTATGCATACATTGCGTTTTTTAGTTGCTTATATTCTACACATGTACATTGTTTTTATAGAACTTTTATTTGTACATTGTATCATTATGTCATTATCTTTGTAAAATAATTGTATTCAAAAGTCATGTATTGTTATTTATACTTTTATGTTTGTACTCTCATACCCTGAGAGGGGGTCAAAGAGTCAATAAAATTCTAATTCTAATGTGTTTTAGAAAAAGGTACAAGAAGCTATTAACAGTTTTTTAAAATGTCTACTTCTTTGAAAACTGATATGCAGAAAGAATAATTACTGGATATAAATCAGGGTTTAGAAGGGACATTCATTCATACAGTTAATAATGGAAAATAACAACAACAAAACTTTAAATCACATAGTGTAATTGTCAACAATTGACCTTACCAGGCCTATTCTACTCAATCAAAGAACTCATAGGATGATGCATATGATTTGAAAGTACAATACACCAGATGGTTGGTGAGATGTTAGAATAGTACTAACCTTTCTTGGGAGGAGCTGCTGTAGTCTGAGGGGTGTGGGCATGACGCTTGTGGTTTTTCTTGAAGAGTGATTCGGCCTTCTGTGGCGTCCCTTTACGGACATCCTTTTTTTCTTGAAGTTCATCCTCAAACTCATCATCAAAGAAGTCTGAGAGTCCATCATCATCATTGTTATCGCCATCTAAAATATATAGCAATCAAAGGATATATCATAATTATGAGAATAAAATCTAAAATTTAATTATTATGTCATTAATACGAAAACAACAAAAACTCTAAATTAGTTACACACCAAAGAAAAGGCTGATTACATAACTGTAAAAACAGGCTAATGGCTCTTTTAAAGTATATTTGAGGGCATTCTAGTTGTCAATAGCTTAACTACTGTAAACGTGGAATATTTCACGCATTTTACGTGGCATGGAATTTGCGCAAAAATAAAAACACAGATATTTTTGTTTATGTATTCTTTTGTCCATGAGCCTAGCGCTTAAGCGAAATTAAAATCATGTGAAAATCACCTTACTTTGCAGAGCGCGAAAAATTAATCGCATGAAAATTTCCACCTTTACAATACATTCGGATTGCTTTTGGAGAAAAAGATATTTCGAGAATAGTTATATGTATATGTTATGGTTGTTCCATTATCATGTAATGTTTTCAACTTTTGGGGGGGGTACAAATAATAGAGAATCTAAACACATACATGTACAAATGGGACAGATCATTTGTCATTGTTCATGCCACAAAAAGGTTTGCCCTCAAGAATTAAATTCGTAAGGACATGCTAACAAAATAGGTATGAAATACACTTTGGTTTACAGGATTAATAGATTATGGACACCCATTTGCATATAGACTACAAATAAAAACTGAATGACGTACCTATGCCCTGGACATCCTTCTTGGCAAGAGCAGTCAAATCTTTCTTTTGCTTTGACTTTGGTGTCTGATCTGCAAAGAGTGCATCTGAAAAGTTCTCTTTAGGAGGATTAGCTTTGGTTGGAACACTGCCCTGAGAGGTTGTGGTAGTCCCGCCCTGAATCTGACTCACTTGCTCTCTCAACCTTTGCAGTTCCTCTGTAGAAAAGAAATGAATATTTGTACAAATATATTTGACCACTTGTGTTACCTGTACTAAAATTATAACTAAATGAAAGTTGTACAAATACCCAGTAGTATAAATTACCTGTACTACAATGAGAATTAAGAGACACAAGAAGAGTGGGTACAAGAGAAGAGAGAGAGAGAGAGAGAGAGAGAAAGAAGGGGAAAATATAAACCAATAAATTAGAGAGGTCAAGACGGATAGGATGAAAGAAAAAGTGATATGAACACACAACATGGCCACATAAAAAGATTTCAAATGAAATAGTATAAAGGAAATATATTTATAAGCTACATGGCATAATATAAAGATTCATTATATTCTAATATGATAAGCATATATTTACACCATAGCCAGCCCAGAATGCATGTATCTACATGTACAGTCTAAATTCATGTTAGTAGAAATATGTATAAAGAGATTACCTATTAACTCTTGCTTGGACTTTTCTTCATCCCCACTGCTCTGACTGGATCCAACCGATCTCTTTTTCTTATCTTGACTGGTAACTGGTTTCTTGACTGCTTGTGAGACCTTCTGTGAGTGTTGACTCTTCACTGAGAAAGGTTCACCATCGTCATATGGATTCCCATCATCTTCATCATCTAGGAGTGAAGTGAGAGCATCCAGATCGTCTGCATAATCACCATCGGCCATTTCTATCAACAGGAAGTAAAAAAGTTTATATTTTATCACAGTGACTATCACATTTAAAAAAAAATGAAAATGGCATTCACTCAACACAGGCACAGCAGCATTTTTTAATACTTTCTTGTCACCACCAGCCCATACATTTAACATGCAAGTCATTGTGACTGTGTACTGAGCGGTGGCTTATTTCACAAGATGGCCTTAAACTAAAGCCCAGCACACGCAAAGCGTCATTCCGATTGCATCAATACCTGCGTTTATTGAGTCTGCGAAGGCATTTATCCTATTTGCCAGTTATTAAAAGTATTATTTGCACTTTCATTTTGCAATCACTTTTGAAATGATATCACACTTTCATGACGTGCAAAACACTGTACAAGTCACTGATGCTGTCCTAGCAGTCCTAGCCTCATGTGAGCAGAATTATACTATTCCCGTGGTTGAGCATCCATGATGGTCATAACTCATGTCAGCGATCTACAGAGATGTCATGGAGCTGACAAACTGTTTTATAAAAGCTGACAACTGACAAATACTATCTGCTAAAAAATAGTCTTCATTACAATCCATGAGATTTAGACTGAATTATACCCAACAGCTTTTGAGGCACAAACTGCTTGTAATTGTAGATGTAGACCCTAGTATAAATTATAATCAACACTAATATTTTTGGAGAGGGTTAACTTGTTGAGAGCTTATAGGCAGCTCAAGGAATAACTTTTCTATAAATTTACAATTTTCATTTTCACGCTGCCCATAGAAATTAGAATAACTAAAAACTGATAAGAGAGGATTGGAGTAGATCCAGCGACAAGTCACTTGTCGTGGAAAATACGGCTAGTCTTGGGTGAAGCCTGAAACACTAAGCATGCTTGTCATGAGTGGACAAATTCACTTTTTATATATACAAGCTTATCTTCAGTCTTGCAGATAAGCTTGTTGATGTACCGTACTCCACATGGTAACCTTCCAGGATCAACTAAGATAGTAAAACTTAAATGAATAAAAAAGAAGGAAAAAAAAATTCAGGTGTGATCAGGGTTTTTTTACCTAGCACGTGTAACTTGTATATATGGGACTACACAAGCAAGTTAAGATTTGTGTAGTCCCATAATACAAGTTACACATGCCAGGTAAAAAAACTCTGATCACACCTGCCTATTTTTGTGTTTTTTTCTTTTTTATTCATTCAATTTTTACAATCTTAGTTGATACTGGAAGATATCCCCTTTAGCAAACTCCGAGGGTGGTTTCCATGGCTCACAGTATGTGAGAAATGGTGATATTTAGATCTATTTTTTTTTGCTGATATCTGCCTCCACACACAGTATATGGATCCCATGTACAGCTCCGTAGGCCAGTACCAGATTGATAATCCAAGGAGCTCGTACAGCTAGAGTCACAATCAGGGTCATGTGAATTGTTTAAAAAGCTTTTGAGTAAAAATTCATAAATAGATAAAAATGGTTTATTAAAAGATCATCACACTTCACAGCCAACAGCCGAATTGCGACCCATGGGGTCGTTTCATCAAATCAACTCCATGACAGTCATAACTCTTGTCGGCGATCTACGGAAATGTCATGGACTTGAAAAACTGTTTCACAAAGACATAATAAACGACAACTCAGTGATATCGATACTCGTCAGCTAAAAACCATAGTCTACATCACATTCCATTGTATTTATCGTTGATTACCCAAACAAGACTCTGAGGTTTTCCCTAAACTGTTCCATGTCAAATATGGCACCAAAAATAATGCTGATGATACAAACATCCCGTTTACATGAAAAGATGTGTTAATTATGGCATCTTAGAATTTATCAAATTGAGAAACTTGAGGATGCTTTTGCGACGTTCGAATCTACATTTGTAAATAAGAGGATGCCGTAATTGGCTAATTATGGAAAGAAAACCCAAATCATGTACACTTTAGATGAAATGAATAAATTAAGATATCTTATGACCGAATTCTTAATATTTATTTATGAAAAATACATTTAATATTATCTATTTTAAAGTATTGCATGAAAAGGGAAATATATAGGGAAAATACACACATGATAAATTGTCGTTGTTACATTGGTCTGTACATACAGACTGTTCCGTTTTTGACGCTTTTTCTATGGTAAACCGATGTGGGTGTTTTTAATACTAATCTCATTTACTTGTCTGGGGGTCAAGAAGTCATAAGAACATATTGTTCATCTGTAAAATATAATAAAAACATGAGTAAAACTATTTGATAAAAGGAATGATAAAGAAATGTGCTTGGAGATCAGGAAATAATTTTCTCTGAACTTAAGTTACATTTTTCATTTTTTCGCAGCCCATTGACTAACTAAAAGCTGGCTTGTGATGGCATTCTAAATAGATATGACAGGTTTGGAGTACCGACAAGTCACTTGTCAGGGAAGTTGTCGCTGACCTTCGCAAATACGGCTTTGTGAAACGGTTAGCGGACAAGTTGAGCGACAGCGTCAAGATGTCGCTGATCTTGTCGTTATTACGGTTTGAAGAAACGACCCCCATTTCTCAAAGATACTATACAATTACAATCAAACAAACATTTTATAAATATTCAATGCAATGATTAAATTCAAATTAAAAAAACAAAACAAGGCTAGGGTGCGCGGCCCGGTATTCGGTCATATTCCAGAATTCGGTCACGCAGCTCTTTGAACAGCTGTGAAGAACTCATGAATAATTTTTGAGGCTCGAAACCTATACATAACAGACACATGAACAAGGTACCTCTAATGTTGAAAGCAATTCAGGTCGGACGCCCTGGAAAAGATCTCCAAATACCCTCGAAACTGGTCAGTGTTACCCAAGTTTCCGCACTTCCGGGTTCCGTTAGCGCGTGAGTTAACACGCATAGCCATATGTAGACGCCTATGGTGAAATAACTATGTGTGCAGGTGCAATGAATTTAGTATGTGTGTGAAGAGGAGCTTCCGGGTCTTCCATCTATCGCAGCGAATTTGCAAATGGCGATCTCAGCGATGAGCAAGAGAATATATACCTCACCCCTGCCAGTGAGATGGCGCTCTTCCAGTATTCGGTCAGGCAACATTGAGTGCCTTGCGCCAACGCGCTTTGTGTGCAACTTGTCGCTTTGCGCTTTGCTGACGCGCTTTGCTCTTTTTAGAAATACATTTTGTGCATTATTTCTGACCCTAGAGCTTCGATTTGTGGATTTTAATGGATAAAAATTCTCATACATTTAAGTATGAATATATAGAAGCCACAGAAAATGCCTAAAAACGCAGAAATGTGACAAAAATGGTTATATAACTCTCCCCGAGATGCAGCGCACTATCGCCTGACCGAATTGTGGACGGCGCCGACCGAATACTGGGCGGAAAACTTCTCCTTCTTCTGTCGGCGATATTTTTGGGGTAAGTTTCCATGTTTTAAATTATTTTGATAATTATTTAAAGGACAATTTTGCGGTTCTTTTGATGGTAGATTGTCAATTTAAAGAGATAGGTATTCATATTAGCGGCGATTTCTTTTTAAGTGACCGAATACTGGCGCGCGCACCCTATATGGAGAGACAAAATAGAAAAGTAGTAGGGCCTAGTAAGGTAGTAAACAAAACAAAATCAGTCTTGATACTAGACCGAACATGCCGAAAATTCTGTCACCATGGTCACTCGATCGTATTATTAAAAAGTTAGCTCTTCACTTAGAAGAGCTAACAAACGAGAGACAGAATTTTTGGTCTATCTTGATTTTGAGGACTATTTTAGCCGTAGGTCTAAGTTACATCAATACTAGACCGAAAAAAAATTGGTCTATTTCGTTAGGGGATATGCTCCGCTGAGACTACGTCTGGCTTCACGGAATACGTCTTGGAGTTGGAGGAAAATCTCTAAAGTCAGAAAATGTTATAAACTCCTCCAAACAGACAGAATTTTCTGTCTAGAGATCTACATCAATACATGGTCTAACTTTTTACGAGTAGTATTAGTAATACTGAAAGTTAAATATAATTATAATTTATAAACTAAAAGTATAAAGTAATCATGCCATGGTACGAACACTGCTTTACATTAATTAAAAACAAAATTCAAAAACATAACTTAGTTTAAGCTCACCTTCAATTTCACTAGTTGCTACTGAGCATTAATGATTAATTTTGTGCAGCAGCCAGCAGTTTAGTCTAATACACAACAGCAGCAATACTGCCACTTATATGTACAAGCTTATCTGAAGACAATAGGCCTAACTACAGCATCTATAATGTATATGAAGTGCACCTGCACCACATACGTGTACACTCGATGTAGCATACGACTAGGCTGGCTTGGTAGCTAGCTAGGTTGCCGCGCCACTACTTGC
This sequence comes from Heliocidaris erythrogramma, assembly GCA_025617745.1. Classification (NCBI taxonomy): domain Eukaryota; kingdom Metazoa; phylum Echinodermata; class Echinoidea; order Camarodonta; family Echinometridae; genus Heliocidaris; species Heliocidaris erythrogramma. Next base: position 12,426,428 of record CM046853.1, on the reverse strand, counting down.
GAGACATTTGTTTTGCGCGCGCCAGATCTGACCGGATTTGGAAGTTGACCTTTGACCAAACTGGGAGAATTTGCCAAGTTCTTCGACATTATAGTTTTATTTTGGGTTCGTAAGACTATCGTTTATTACGAGATGTATGATTTACAGTACTTAGACAATTATACGTTGCATTTGTGCTTTGTTTTTGATCCATTTGAATATTTAATTATGATGGTGAAGCTGAACTTCCTGAACTGAAGTGATGTTTTTTCAGTGTGTTTTCGACATTGCAGTTGTGTGTAGTCCCATGTGTGAATATTTCTGTATGCAGGTAGAGGGTCTAGGCCTATGTGATTTGTAAAAAATATTGTTTGTTGAAATTGTTGATGAAAGTGATGATGACTTTTGTTCACACCAAGTAATAGTATTCGTATTGACTACTACTAAGCGACTGATGCAAAAAATACAGCGCTGATTTACTTTCACACTTGGCAAAACTTGATTTAATGCACTCACGATGCTCACGGCTAGCCAGGATTAGCTTCGTGAATGTAGAAAAAAAAATGGCTATACGCCTTCTACACACGAAGCTAGGCGTTATTACCCAGCAATCAGATTCCGCACGGGGTAGTACGACATGAAAAATGCCCTGAAATCACACTTTTCTGATAGTTTCCGCGACCCACAGACCCTTCCCCACAGCGTTTCCTCCTAGGGAAACGTTTGTAATGACAATTTTTTTTTGATTGACTCTAATTTTGGAAATATATCCATAAAAAGATGATAAAAATTTCAGAAAACTCACCAGCGTTTGCGTATCCATGCCTCCGAGGTCATGCAGATCAAAATGGCGGCACGATCGCCGTAATCGAAATCATGAAAACTATTAGGCGCCGTTTGTAAATTTATTATTTAGCTCAATTATTTACATATAATTCACTATTTAGCTCTTTTCTACGATTATTATACGATAAAATGACATAAAGGATACAATGTTTTATAAATAATGAATTTTGCAATTTCCATAATATTTGATATATAATGAATTTGTTAAATCATTATTTATAAATAATGGAAACTTCAAAATTCATTATTTATATATGATGAATATTGTAAAATCATTATTTAAAAAAAATGGAAATTGCAAAATTCATTATTTATAAAACATTGTATCCTTTATGTCATTTTATCGTATAATAATCGTAGAAAAGAGCTAAATAGTGAATTATATGTAAATAATTGAGCTAAATAATAAATTTACAAACGGCTGAATTTGAAAGCAAGTATTTAAAATATTTATCTTATTTCCCCCCCCCCATACCTTTAGTACATGCGACAGAAAATACCAACTATTTTACAGTAATGTACCTGTGAGTGGTATTTTCTGTCGCATGTACTAAAGGTATGGGGGAAAAAATAAGATAAATATTTTAAATACTTGCTTTCAAATTCAGCCCTTAAAAATCTCACTCCTACCTCAAATGGCCGTTAGGAAGAACTTTTGATATTTTCAGCAAAATCCAAAGTCAAAATCTTGTCCAAAACCGGAGAAATCCCCGCCGATTTGTTTCGCGATCGCGTGTTGTTTACAAACTGCCGATGTCTTAGACTAAAATCGGCCAATACAATTTTTGTCCACGAAGAAACTCGGGATCGCAAGGGCACATCGATCTTTACGATCGCGCACACAGAAAATCGGAACTTTTCCGTGTACGCCATAGGGACCGAATTTTTGAGGACAAAACTCTTTTGGGGAGATGTCAGCGCCCGCGGCGACCAGGAAATGTACACAATGACTCCGATAGCTCGTTTCGCGAGAATCAACAGTAAATTACGGATTTGATTTTTGAAAATATCTTTTCCAACATTGGTGAGTTGAATTTATTGTATTTCTTGGATATTTTGGGGTCGGTTTTTGAAAATTAAATGCCGATTTTGAGTGAATATTAGTGACTTTTGTGCAGTGGTGTTTTAAAAAGATGAGGTGTATGACTGCCTACATTATACACACGAAGTATAGGAATGTAGCTATGAGTGCCGGGTACATTACTGTAAAATAGTTGGTATTTTCTGTCGCATGTACTAAAGGTATGGGGGGAAAAATAAGATAAATATTTTAAATACTTGCTTTCAAATTCAGCCCTTAAAAATCTCACTCCTACCTCAAATGGCCGTTAGGAAGAACTTTTGATATTTACAGCAAAATCCAAAGTCAAAATCTTGTCCAAAACCGGAGAAATCCCCGCCGATTTGTTTCGCGATCGCGTGTTGTTTACAAACTGCCGATGTCTTAGACTAAAATCGGCCAATATAATTTTTGTCCACGAAGAAACTCGGGATCGCAAGGGCACATCGATCTTTACGATCGCGCACACAGAAAATCAGAACTTTTCCGTGTACGCCATAGGGACCGAATTTTTGAGGACAAAACTCTTTTGGGGAGATGTCAGCGCCCGCGGCGACCACTCACGGGTACATTTCTGTAAAATAGTTGGTATTTTCTGTCGCATGTACTGAAGGTATGGGGGAAAAATAAGATAAATATTTTAAATACCTTGCTTTCAAATTCAGCCCTTAAAAATCTCACTCCTACCTCAAATGGCCGTTAGGAAGAACTTTTGATATTTACAGCAAAATCCAAAGTCAAAATCTTGTCCAAAACGGAGAAATCCCCGCCCAGGGCTCGACCTTAGCGGCTGGCCCGGGGCCAATGGCCACCTGAAACGGCGTCGGGCCACCCGAAACTGCCGGATAGGTGGCCCGGTTGGCCACCTAAAAATAAGCAACTGTAAAGTGTAATGTGTTTTGAATGTTGTGAAAATACATGTAGTACGTCTGTGTGTATCTTTTATGTACTTGAAATTGTTTACTTTTATAACTCTGTAATAAGTCTGCCGATGAAACACGAACAAATCACGCATGTATAAAAAAAATCTTAACTACTACTAGATCTACATCAAGTACGAGTCATAGCGCTAGCACAATGAAACATGCATTGAATTACTAAGTATGTGTCGATCCACTGCACTACGTGTACGTACGTACGCCTATACCGGTATAGGCGTACGTAGTGCAGTGGATCGACTATACAGTATTGTACGTACACATAATTCAATATACCTGCAGCTGCAGCGATCGCGGATCGACCGCGCGCGCGATTCTATATGACTCAACCACCACATATTATAAGCGTTAGTCTGTATTCCAGTCAAGTACATAATGATCCATAACTATTTTAATAAAGTCCACCTATAGAACGCATTCTGCAGCTGCTCCCGATCGCATGTCCGCATGGAGTCTCCAGCTACGGTGAGCACTTTTAATACTGGAATGCCCAATCAGTCTGTTCTAGTTGTGAAATACAGTTGCAATCAGGTTTTTTTTAATAATAGATTTATTGTAAACGATTGGAATTCAAACTAGCACTAAGATCAAGACCATGTGCGTCGCACGCGTTGTCCTTGCGATGTGATATTTTGCCGCCTTATCTTAGTCTTTTACAGAGGCAGCGGAGCTGTCGTTGGCGTTAACAATTTCTCAAAATGAAACCATGTGAATCAAGTTTAAAGTTTAAAGTTTATTTATCTTTGCTTCTTCAGAAAACATCAGATACATATGAACAATAAAATTGTTGATAGTAGAATAGTAACAATGATTTAACAATCACCCGGGCACTGCGAGTGTTTATAAAACAACACACGACTCCAGTGGCGGCACCAAGGGGGAGGGGGGCAGAAGCTTTGCCCCCCCCCCCAATAATTTTCGGAGTGAAAAAAAATAAAAGGGTGGAAAATGTTTTTGTCCGCCCTTGCCCCCCCCCCCAACATTTTCTTTTGCCCCCCATTTGCCCCCCCCCCCACTTTAAAAATCCTGGTGCCGCCACTGCAAGACTCCCATTTTCAAACCAAGACTAAAATCTTGAATGGGTGTAGTTGATTTGACTTGACGCTGATGGCCTGAACTATGCTAAGAAATAACAAACGCTACCCTAGACCAGGCTAAAGTGCAGGCCGAAGTTGGTTGATAAAGAAAAATAAATATGTATTATTGTGAATCTGAAACGGTCATGATAGTTTGCACTTTCACTGGTTTCAGTCTTTGCACGATTCTCGTCCTCTCTTTCTTCTCTTTTTATCCATCTTTATTCTGTCTCTTATCTATAACAACAAGAATGCATCATTGATAAAATCATGATCTCATAACAGATTGACTCAAAATCTAAAACATTTTGAAAGCGTCTGTGATACAGACTATTGCTGACAAATTCCAGACGCTCACTCTGACAGGTTGGTCGTCCGGCCTGGTGCTCGCCGATAGGCCAATTAGAAAAAAATGTTGTTTACCGTGACGTCCATTTTTTCCATGAAATAATGTCAAAATATAACAGACCAGATAAAAAAGCAATATTCTATAATTTACTTAATTACGTAGAAGATCCGATTTAAAATAATTCACAAAGAGAGCACTGGCTCTTTGGATCTTTTCCGGAACTGTCCTTTCATTTATATGACATTCCATTCTTATATCAAGCCATTATTTTCCAAATTATGAAATTAATGATAATTATCATCTGTAAATCGCCTGGTCGAACTCATCGTTTACTGCGGATTGCAACAAGATACAAACAATTATTTTGCATGGTCCTGTGTGTACCAAAACAACATTCGCATGTGCGAATACATCTTGCTTAAACCCGCTACCGCTACTAGCTACTTTCGTTACGCAATTGTCAATTATCTAAGTGAATATGATATGATTTGTCTTGATGCAAACTGGAGTAAGTAACCATTATAAAGTAAAAAAATAGTTTAGTTATAAAACTTTAGGCAAACCCGGAGAATAGGGGCTGCGGTCTGCGCGTGCTGTATTCATTTGTGTGCAAGCAAATGTAGCCCAGCGGCGGCAGCGGCGGTGGCGGCGACGATCTTGCACCAGATTCAGCGATGAAACATTTGCGAGTTTGACTCCATTTCTGGCCAAAATCGTTATGATTTTCATCAAACAACTACAAATCTGAAACCCAAGAGGACAATATGATATATCACAGCATTAATTACTTGATTTAAAATATATTTGGAAGTTGTTTTGAACTTGATTATGAACTTGTAACATGTGTTCATTTTTGTCTCTGCCGATCTCCGCACTGTAAAACCCTATTCTCCGGGTTTGGCAAACTTTAATTATATGAACTGATTCCAAAAACACATTATATAACAAAATTGTTTTATTAACTCGTTTCGCGTAGGCTAGCCGTAGGATACATTATTTTTCAATTGAATAAAATGCAGCAATGCATCCGGGCCACCTGAAAATCCATTTGGCCACCTGGATTTCATGCTCAAGTGGCCCTGCTGGCCACCTTAAAAAAAAGTTAAGGGCAAGCCCTGCCGCCGATTTGTTTCGCGATCGCGTGTTGTTTACATACTGCCGATGTCTTAGACTAAAATCGGCCAATAAATTTTTTGTCCACGAAAAACTCGGGATCGCAAGCGCACATCGATCTTTACGATCGCGCACACAGAAAATCGGGACTTTTCCGTGTACGCCATATAGGGACCGAATTTTTAAGGACAAAACTCTTTTGGGGAGATGTCAGCGCCCGCGGCGACAAGGAAATGTACACAATGACTCCGATAGCTCGTTTCGCGAGAATCGAGAGTAAATTACGGATTTCATTTTTTGAAATATATTTTCCAACATCGGTGAGTTGAATTTATTGTATTTCTTGAATATTTTGGGGTCGGTTTTTGTAAATTAAATGCCGATTTTGAGTGAATGTTGGTGACTTTTGTGCAGTGGTGTTTTAAAAAGTTGAGGTGTATGACTGCCTACATTATACACACGAAGTATAGGAATGTAGCTATGAGTGGCGGCGACCAGGAAATGTACACAATGACTCCGATAGCTCGTTTCGCGAGAATCAACAGTAAATTACGGATTTCATTTTTGGAAATATCTTTTCCAACATTGGTGAGTTGAATTTATTGTATTTCTTGGATATTTTGGGGTCGGTTTTTGAAAATTAAATGCCGATTTTGAGTGAATATTGGTGACTTTTGTGCAGTGGTGTTTTAAAAAGATGAGGTGTATGACTGCCTACATTATACACACGAAGTATAGGAATGTAGCTATGAGTGATTTAATGACATGCCAAGCCCAAGCCAAGACTGTCGGCTAGCGACAGACGGGTTGCCATTCTCTGATTGGTCAGTTAAGACAGTGCGATGTAGTACGTGAGCCGTGGTGTGTGCTTTGATTTTCAGTACATACAGGTAGAATTGACCGGCATGTTGCCATTTTCAGGTAGATAGGTATATTAACCGGCATGTTGCCATTTTCAGGTAGATAGGTATATTAACCGGCATGTTGCCATTTTCAGGTAGATAGGTATAGAACTTTTGATATTTTCAGCAAAATCCAAAGTCAAAATCTTGTCCAAAACCGGAGAAATCCCCGCCGATTTGTTTCGCGATCGCGTGTTGTTTACAAACTGCCGATGTCTTAGACTAAAATCGGCCAATACAATTTTTGTCCACGAAGAAACTCGGGATCGCAAGGGCACATCGATCTTTACGATCGCGCACACAGAAAATCGGAACTTTTCCGTGTACGCCATAGGGACCGAATTTTTGAGGACAAAACTCTTTTGGGGAGATGTCAGCGCCCGCGGCGACCAGGAAATGTACACAATGACTCCGATAGCTCGTTTCGCGAGAATCAACAGTAAATTACGGATTTGATTTTTGAAAATATCTTTTCCAACATTGGTGAGTTGAATTTATTGTATTTCTTGGATATTTTGGGGTCGGTTTTTGAAAATTAAATGCCGATTTTGAGTGAATATTAGTGACTTTTGTGCAGTGGTGTTTTAAAAAGATGAGGTGTATGACTGCCTACATTATACACACGAAGTATAGGAATGTAGCTATGAGTGCCGGGTACCATTACTGTAAAATAGTTGGTATTTTCTGTCGCATGTACTAAAGGTATGGGGGGAAAAATAAGATAAATATTTTAAATACTTGCTTTCAAATTCAGCCCTTAAAAATCTCACTCCTACCTCAAATGGCCGTTAGGAAGAACTTTTGATATTTACAGCAAAATCCAAAGTCAAAATCTTGTCCAAAACCGGAGAAATCCCCGCCGATTTGTTTCGCGATCGCGTGTTGTTTACAAACTGCCGATGTCTTAGACTAAAATCGGCCAATATAATTTTTGTCCACGAAGAAACTCGGGATCGCAAGGGCACATCGATCTTTACGATCGCGCACACAGAAAATCAGAACTTTTCCGTGTACGCCATAGGGACCGAATTTTTGAGGACAAAACTCTTTTAGGGAGATGTCAGCGCCCGCGGCGACCACTCACTGGTACATTTCTGTAAAATAGTTGGTATTTTCTGTCGCATGTACTGAAGGTATGGGGGAAAAATAAGATAAATATTTTAAATACCTTGCTTTCAAATTCAGCCCTTAAAAATCTCACTCCTACCTCAAATGGCCGTTAGGAAGAACTTTTGATATTTACAGCAAAATCCAAAGTCAAAATCTTGTCCAAAACCGGAGAAATCCCCGCCCAGGGCTCGACCTTAGCGGCTGGCCCGGGGCCAATGGCCACCTGAAACGGCGTCGGGCCACCCGAAACTGCCGGATAGGTGGCCCGGTTGGCCACCTAAAAATAAGCAACTGTAAAGTGTAATGTGTTTTGAATGTTGTGAAAATACATGTAGTACGTCTGTGTGTATCTTTTATGTACTTGAAATTGTTTACTTTTATAACTCTGTAATAAGTCTGCCGATGAAACACGAACAAATCACGCATGTATAAAAAAAATCTTAACTACTACTAGATCTACATCAAGTACGAGTCATAGCGCTAGCACAATGAAACATGCATTGAATTACTAAGTATGTGTCGATCCACTGCACTACGTGTACGTACGTACGCCTATACCGGTATAGGCGTACGTAGTGCAGTGGATCGACTATACAGTATTGTACGTACACATAATTCAATATACCTGCAGCTGCAGCGATCGCGGATCGACCGCGCGCGCGATTCTATATGACTCAACCACCACATATTATAAGCGTTAGTCTGTATTCCAGTCAAGTACATAATGATCCATAACTATTTTAATAAAGTCCACCTATAGAACGCATTCTGCAGCTGCTCCCGATCGCATGTCCGCATGGAGTCTCCAGCTACGGTGAGCACTTTTAATACTGGAATGCCCAATCAGTCTGTTCTAGTTGTGAAATACAGTTGCAATCAGGTTTTTTTTAATAATAGATTTATTGTAAACGATTGGAATTCAAACTAGCACTAAGATCAAGACCATGTGCGTCGCACGCGTTGTCCTTGCGATGTGATATTTTGCCGCCTTATCTTAGTCTTTTACAGAGGCAGCGGAGCTGTCGTTGGCGTTAACAATTTCTCAAAATGAAACCATGTGAATCAAGTTTAAAGTTTAAAGTTTATTTATCTTTGCTTCTTCAGAAAACATCAGATACATATGAACAATAAAATTGTTGATAGTAGAATAGTAACAATGATTTAACAATCACCCGGGCACTGCGAGTGTTTATAAAACAACACACGACTCCAGTGGCGGCACCAAGGGGGAGGGGGGCAGAAGCTTTGCCCCCCCCCCAATAATTTTCGGAGTGAAAAAAAATAAAAGGGTGGAAAATGTTTTTGTCCGCCCTTGCCCCCCCCCCCAACATTTTCTTTTGCCCCCCATTTGCCCCCCCCCACTTTAAAAATCCTGGTGCCGCCACTGCAAGACTCCCATTTTCAAACCAAGACTAAAATCTTGAATGGGTGTAGTTGATTTGACTTGACGCTGATGGCCTGAACTATGCTAAGAAATAACAAACGCTACCCTAGACCAGGCTAAAGTGCAGGCCGAAGTTGGTTGATAAAGAAAAATAAATATGTATTATTGTGAATCTGAAACGGTCATGATAGTTTGCACTTTCACTGGTTTCAGTCTTTGCACGATTCTCGTCCTCTCTTTCTTCTCTTTTTATCCATCTTTATTCTGTCTCTTATCTATAACAACAAGAATGCATCATTGATAAAATCATGATCTCATAACAGATTGACTCAAAATCTAAAACATTTTGAAAGCGTCTGTGATACAGACTATTGCTGACAAATTCCAGACGCTCACTCTGACAGGTTGGTCGTCCGGCCTGGTGCTCGCCGATAGGCCAATTAGAAAAAAATGTTGTTTACCGTGACGTCCATTTTTTCCATGAAATAATGTCAAAATATAACAGACCAGATAAAAAAGCAATATTCTATAATTTACTTAATTACGTAGAAGATCCGATTTAAAATAATTCACAAAGAGAGCACTGGCTCTTTGGATCTTTTCCGGAACTGTCCTTTCATTTATATGACATTCCATTCTTATATCAAGCCATTATTTTCCAAATTATGAAATTAATGATAATTATCATCTGTAAATCGCCTGGTCGAACTCATCGTTTACTGCGGATTGCAACAAGATACAAACAATTATTTTGCATGGTCCTGTGTGTACCAAAACAACATTCGCATGTGCGAATACATCTTGCTTAAACCCGCTACCGCTACTAGCTACTTTCGTTACGCAATTGTCAATTATCTAAGTGAATATGATATGATTTGTCTTGATGCAAACTGGAGTAAGTAACCATTATAAAGTAAAAAAATAGTTTAGTTATAAAACTTTAGGCAAACCCGGAGAATAGGGGCTGCGGTCTGCGCGTGCTGTATTCATTTGTGTGCAAGCAAATGTAGCCCAGCGGCGGCAGCGGCGGTGGCGGCGACGATCTTGCACCAGATTCAGCGATGAAACATTTGCGAGTTTGACTCCATTTCTGGCCAAAATCGTTATGATTTTCATCAAACAACTACAAATCTGAAACCCAAGAGGACAATATGATATATCACAGCATTAATTACTTGATTTAAAATATATTTGGAAGTTGTTTTGAACTTGATTATGAACTTGTAACATGTGTTCATTTTTGTCTCTGCCGATCTCCGCACTGTAAAACCCTATTCTCCGGGTTTGGCAAACTTTAATTATATGAACTGATTCCAAAAACACATTATATAACAAAATTGTTTTATTAACTCGTTTCGCGTAGGCTAGCCGTAGGATACATTATTTTTCAATTGAATAAAATGCAGCAATGCATCCGGGCCACCTGAAAATCCATTTGGCCACCTGGATTTCATGCTCAAGTGGCCCTGCTGGCCACCTTAAAAAAAAGTTAAGGGCAAGCCCTGCCGCCGATTTGTTTCGCGATCGCGTGTTGTTTACAAACTGCCGATGTCTTAGACTAAAATCGGCCAATAAATTTTTTGTCCACGAAAAACTCGGGATCGCAAGCGCACATCGATCTTTACGATCGCGCACACAGAAAATCGGGACTTTTCCGTGTACGCCATATAGGGACCGAATTTTTAAGGACAAAACTCTTTTGGGGAGATGTCAGCGCCCGCGGCGACAAGGAAATGTACACAATGACTCCGATAGCTCGTTTCGCGAGAATCGAGAGTAAATTACGGATTTCATTTTTTGAAATATATTTTCCAACATCGGTGAGTTGAATTTATTGTATTTCTTGAATATTTTGGGGTCGGTTTTTGTAAATTAAATGCCGATTTTGAGTGAATGTTGGTGACTTTTGTGCAGTGGTGTTTTAAAAAGTTGAGGTGTATGACTGCCTACATTATACACACGAAGTATAGGAATGTAGCTATGAGTGGCGGCGACCAGGAAATGTACACAATGACTCCGATAGCTCGTTTCGCGAGAATCAACAGTAAATTACGGATTTCATTTTTGGAAATATCTTTTCCAACATTGGTGAGTTGAATTTATTGTATTTCTTGGATATTTTGGGGTCGGTTTTTGAAAATTAAATGCCGATTTTGAGTGAATATTGGTGACTTTTGTGCAGTGGTGTTTTAAAAAGATGAGGTGTATGACTGCCTACATTATACACACGAAGTATAGGAATGTAGCTATGAGTGATTTAATGACATGCCAAGCCCAAGCCAAGACTGTCGGCTAGCGACAGACGGGTTGCCATTCTCTGATTGGTCAGTTAAGACAGTGCGATGTAGTACGTGAGCCGTGGTGTGTGCTTTGATTTTCAGTACATACAGGTAGAATTGACCGGCATGTTGCCATTTTCAGGTAGATAGGTATATTAACCGGCATGTTGCCATTTTCAGGTAGATAGGTATATTAACCGGCATGTTGCCATTTTCAGGTAGATAGGTATATTAACCGGCATGTTGCCATTTTCAGGTAGATAGGTATATTGACCGGCATGTTGCCATTTTCACTATATACAGGTAGGCCTAGATAGGGTCTATTAATTGACTGGCATCTAAATCATTAGAGATATAGATAGAAAAATCGAGAGATGGTGAGATGGAGAGAGCAAGGGAGAGAATATTTTTCTAGAGACAGAAATGAAAGAGTAATTTAGATTTGAGATTTTGATGGGAGAACCAATAAACAGAGAAAACATAAGAGATAACATATGATTAGAACTATACAAACAGCAACAAACTGGCAGAGTCAAAGAGTTTGAAGAAACTTCACAAAAACAACATTATACAGCGTGTAGAGCATGTACGTAATATATTATAGCACACACCACGGCTCACGTACACACACAGCGCTCACATATATCGCACTGTCTTAACTGACCAATCAGAGAATGGCAACCCGTCTGTCGCTAGCCGACAGTAAGCCAAGGACAATGTCAAGGAAACCACTCATAGTACACGCCATTGCCGACTGTGTAGGAACGCAGGCAGAACGCAGGCGGTACTAATAATGCATCACTGTGCATTTTTGGCTATATTTAAGTGAACATTTTACATTGAAATGTACTTACATATAAATAATTATGGTGAATAATAGATGATTAAAACTTACCAGTTTGTTTTGTGACCTTTGAAGAGGGTTTCCTGAAATTTTGGGGACTTTCTGTCGATAACTCCTATCGAGTCCCGTCAGAGCATCCATTTTGTATTTTTCACGATTATGATGAAGGGAGCCCTCAGCGCTCGTAGTGGTACCGGCGCGATCGGTTCATCGATCTCCACCTCGTTGTTTACCTGTTGTTAAGACAGCTTGGGGGTTGTTAATGAGTTTAGTCTAGCGATAAGGCTTCTCATCGTGCATTCTCTACAATCTGCTGTATTCCTTCTGGGGCAAGGATATTAAGCAAGGTGCTTTAACGGCGAGAAGCAATAAATGAAAAAGTCTGTGGGAGAGAACGGCCAACCGTCGTTGTTTTTCGATCTTGTCCGAATAGCTTGTGTGCGTAACATTCTGCGTACGTATCTATGGTGCGTAACCATGTAGAGCGGCCTCACTAGTGCGCAACATATTGAGCGCAGTCGTCATACGTATCGATGTCTGTAACAACTACGAAAAACAAGGCTGTAAATGTTTGTTGTATATGGATGCCGTGTACAGCTCTGTAGGCCAGGAGCTCGTACCGCTACTTAAAGCGTAGCTGCAACTTACTTTCTCCAAACTTGCGATTTTCTGTTGTATTTTCCCTCCTTCCCCATTGCACTTATCGTACAGTTCCGCCGCGTGCAGTAGATCACATCATTTCACTGATGTCACCGACTAACCTAGCCCACTCATGGCTACATGACTATGCCTCGTGTGTAGAATCTAGGCAGTCATACACCTCAACTTTTTCAAACACCACTGCACAAAAGTCACCAACATTCACCCAAAATCGGCATTTAATTTACAAAAACTGACCCCAACATATCCATGAAATACAATAAATTCTACTCACCGATGTTGGACAAGATAATTCCAAAATGAAATCCGTAATTTAATGTCGATTCTGGCGAAACGAGGTATTGGAGTCATTGTGTACATTTCCTGGTCGCCGCAAGCTCTGACATCTACCCAAAAGAATTTTGTTAAAAATCCGGTCCCTATCGCGTACACGGAAAAGTCCTGATTTTCTGTGTGCACGATTGTAGAGATCGATGTGCGCTTGCGATACCAAGTTTCTTTGTAGACAAAATTTTATTGGCCGATTTTAGTCTAAGACATCAGCGGTATGAAAACAACACGCGATCGCGAAAAAAATCGGCGGGGATTTCTTCGGTTTTGGACATGATTTTGACTTTGGATTTTGCTGGAAATATCAAAAGTTCTTCCTAACGGCCATTTGAGGTAGGAGTGAGATTTCTAAGAGCTGAATTTGAAAGGAAGTATCTAAAATATTTATCTATTTTCCCCCCATACCTTTAGTACATGCGACAGAAAATACCAAGTTTTTTGCGTGCATATCGCTTCGTGTTGTGACCTAGCCCTTGATATTAGTGCCATGAGTGTTTCTGATCGTCATTTCTGTCCTTTTTCATGTTTTTATTCACAGGTTTTATGTCACTCATCACCATAAAATAACAATATATAATCGAGCTTGTACTACACATTATCTTTGATAGGATTATTACGGCAGGCTGTACATGCAACAGGGACTGTACCGATCCAGCCAATGTGAAATTCCCATATTATGTATTTATTACAAACCTTGATTTTGCATCTGATCGAGGTGAATTTTACTCTGCTGGCTAAGATAGAAAAGTACTTGTGCCATTTTTGAAAATATTTTTGATTTATTTCGATGTAAAGCTCATGGTCTGTTGTGTGAGAAAACTTTGACTTACTCTTCTTTATTGTTTATTTCAGCATTAATTTCTAAACATTATCATGGATCAACTAACAGAAGAGGTTCCTGAGGAGAGAAACCAATCAGAGGACATTGTTCCATCAAATGAAGACCAGACCATCCAACATGTTGAAGATACAACTCCAAAACAAAACATCTCAGAGAAAGAACAGCCACAAATGGTTACTGAACATTCTATAAAAGACCTTGCCAAAGAAGAACCAGAAATTAAATCAGTAACACCAGAACAGAGTGGCTCAGGGAGTGATAAAGCTTCAGGAAATGCTGTAACAGATGAGAACAGCGCTGTAGCTGTGAAGGGCAATAAGGAAGATGTGGTCTCTGCATCAAAGGATTGTGAAGCCCCTGTAGGTAATGTTCATGAGGAAAGCATCAAGAAAATGGACGAGGTGGATGAATCCCATCCAGACAAGACCCCCCAGGTTAAAGTTGCCCCTATTCCCATTCCTGTCTTAAGAGATTCAAAAGAAATGTCAATAGAAAAGGACAAAGGCATTAAGCTTGCAGATAAAAGTAAGACGTTAGAAAATGCTTCAGTTGAAGTGGCTGTCTCTGCAAAGGACAAACAGTCTAAAACGGAAGGACGACTAGAAAGTGAAGTGAACTCAAAACAGGATGCAGGTACCAAGGCCATTCATAAAGATGAAAATAAATCTTCTGCATCTAATACACACAGTGCCAAAGAAAAACAAAGTGCAGATAAGTCTGAAAAATCAGGTGAGGGGAAACCAGAGAAAGTACCCAGTGGTAAGGATCATGTGGAAAGTGATCTTCCAAGTAAAGAACGAGGAGGAAAGTCGTACTCTGCCCAACGCTCTGGTAGTAGAACTACTAAGAAGGTAGATGAGGAGCCGAAGAAAGTAGAGAAGAAAGTTGGCAAAGGTTCCAGTGAAGTCAAAGCTGGGTATGATGAGAAAAAGGGAGGACAGACTGGACAGAGGAGAGGTAAAGAATCTGATGTGAGGAATGACAGAAGCAATCAAAGAATCAGAGAGAGAGACAAGCCAAGAGGAGACTCCTATAAAGACAAGACATCTGAAAGAAGGTGAGTGCCTATCAAGCATGCTTTTCATTTTACTTTGAAAAAAAGACATTTCCTGCTTCACCTGTTTGGCACAATGTAAAGTGATGCCTCATTGACATTACATTACTGGGAAGTTTTCATTTTCCCCATTGCTTTCAGTATCATGTGTGCCTTTTTCCTCCTTGTAGGTATGATCTCTTTTTTTCTCACTCACCCTCTCCCTCTCTGTCTTCTCACCTGTTTCAGTACCTATCCATGGTTAAACACAGAAATGTGTATCCTGCAAAATGGCAAACCAACCTTGCAACAGTCTATTGGGAGAAATCTCCATCTTTTTTTTTTCTTTTTCAGAAGGGAAAATGATTCAAGAGGATCAAGAAGAAGGGAAGACGACCATCACCACAAATCTAAGGGAAGAGAGGAGAGAATGAAGGAGGATGAAGAGAAAAGAAAGAAGGAAGAGGAAGCTAGGAAGATTCAGGAAGAGAAGAAGAAAGAAGAGGATAGAATAAAGAGGGAAGAGGAGAAGAAAAGACAGGCAGAGGAGCAGGTAATGAAATATAAATGACAATATTTTTGATTGTTTTTTATCTAACCCAAGTTCGTAAAGATGATTGATTGAAAATGTTTCACAAAAAAAAAGAACACAAATAATTTCTTGGTACTACAAAATTTCAATATGGCACGAAAAAGAGCCATGATAACGAAGCTTTTCGAAATTTTCGAAATTACTTGAAATCAACTATATTATACTCGATGAACCCGGACGCAACCCAGACGCCGTAATTTCAGAACAATCGCAAAGCTTGGACGAACTCCTTTTGTCTGCACAGAAGGGGTTCGTGCGATTGAATGTAGGCGGCTTCCAGAAAGCGTAAATGCGCTGAGCTTCTGGCCCGGGACATAATTGAGAATTGATCGTCGGCATAGCTTTGTGCGCAAGCTGGATTGTTCAGCAAGTGGAGACCAATCGCTGAATCGCATTTGGCTATCTTTGGTCTGTTAGCGTGCATTTCAGATTTGCAGGCACGGACGGGCTGCGTGCGCTGATTGGTTGTACAGTTCCGAATAGTCGAGGGGATGTGTTGTTTAATGCGATCAGCCAACCACTGAGAAGTACGGCCCACGTACCTGGCATCGCACCGGCACTGAAATTGGTAAATAACATTACTCAAGTGGGGGGTGGGTAGTACATCCTTGCTAGTTGACGGTAGCATCCTGTGTGTAGAAAACACAATGCGTGTCGAAACCGCGTAATAGCAACGTGACACTGCGTGTTTGAACTGACTGGCGTATTTGTCAGATACCTTACCCCTCCAGGGTAGTTTGAGATACACGGGGCATTTGGCAGGTCCAAATCTGGTGTCAGATTTGGATTGTGCCTCCAGCGTCCGTGTTATGGTGCGAGATATAACATGCTCAGGGTAACCATTGTCAAGGAGAATAGTTTTGATTTTTGCGATTTCGGGAGCTAATTTGCACGCAGAGCAAATCCTAAGGGCGCGGCACACTAAGTTTCTAATGAGCCCAATCTTGTATGAAGTTGCACTGTACGAGTCCCATCTTGTATATACCTGCGTGATAACCTGATGAGTGCAGGTTGAAAAGCTTCGTTATCATGTCTCTTTTTCGTGCCATATTAAAAAAAAAGAATTTAGTTTCATATGTTTATTGAAAAGGCTACTCTCAAATACTGTGATGTGTGTATTTTTTCTGTTGTATATAACGATTTTTGTCACAAGAGGATAAAATAGTTGTTGGTAGCAGATTATTTTTTCTCATCAAAAGACCCTGTTCTATAAAAATGAAATGAGTTGATCTATGAAAAGAGAAACTAACATTGCTTAATGATTTTACGTTTAATAAACCACCACAGCCTTGAAGATATAGATACCATATTTTCTTTTTGTTCCTCCTTACAGAAACGGTTAGATGAGGAAGCTGCAAAGAAGAAAGAAGAGGAAGATGAGGTGAGTTTGACGACCTTATCAAGTGCTTTTGTTAGTCAATGCATAAAAGGTTTATATTAACATGCAATTACACCCTTTCTCATAATTTTGATAATCTATCCTGTCATTTTTTATTTTGGCAGTTATACAATAAGGATAAAAACATGTACCTTGCTACAATCCAACATGAACTTGATCATGTACCATTAGCCTATGGTCTTTTCCCAGTGTAATTCTGTGTTAGATATTACTGGTATATGCATGGATTTTATTTGAAACAAATCAAACAAATGTATGATGTATAATTGAAAATGTCAAAATGTATTACCTAACTACATTGTAGTATGGCTTCAATGAACATCTTGTTTATACAAGTGACTGAGAAATAATTGGTGTGACATTTTTCTTGATCATTTTTCAGAAACATGCCAGGGATACTCATGCTGAGGCACTGGAGAGGAAGCAAGCTAAGATGACTCTCAGAGCAAAGAATCTGTCTGCTGCGTCAGAAAGACCCGATGAAGACTTCTTTGTTAAGCTGGATTCCAGTCTCAAGAAAAATACAGCATTTATCCGAAAATTGGTAAGGATTTAACCCACAAACTGCCATGTTCATGTAGATTTGCAATCAAAATGTAATAGACCTGTTTACTAATGTTATGCATACCGCTTGAACTAAAGTTTCTCCTGATGACTCCAAAGCTTGCCAGAGCCTTTCCTGACATAGCAACAACTAATTTATGCAAAATGGATTCCATCCACAGAGATGTCATTATGCATAGCAGGTGCACCAAATAGTTGGTAACTAAGGATTCTGGAGAGAAAAATGGATAAATTGAAATAAATTTATTTAGTAAACAGGTCTATTCTGTTAAGCGTTTGTTTTCAAGGCTTACAATGTTTTGGAGACAGTTTTTTTTCTTTTTAGTTTGACATGAAATAAATCAGGCACAGTCAGAATTACTGGCTAGCATGGGGCTTTGTACTCATTCACCCTGTTCATATCTGTCACATATACTCAAAATGTTGTGGCTACTTTGCGAAAATACGACAGAAAGTCGCAGATTGTTACTGATTTCAATTTCACTTTACTTTTAATTTTCCAGAAAACCTTGAGTGAGCAGCAGAAAGACTCCCTGACCAAAGAGTTCCAAGGTCTGAACCTGACCAAGTATGTTGAAGAAGCTGCCATAGCCTTTAGTGAAGCCAAGCTGAAGATGTCTGACATCGGCTGTGCTGTCCACCTATGTTCTCTGTTCCACAATCGGTATGCAGATTTCTCCTCGCAGCTACTGCAGGGTCTACAGAGGGCGCTCCCAGCTCCATGCAAAAAGGAAGACAAGGATAACAAACAGCAGGTATAAAAATCATACTCAGTAAGCTACCTTTCTAGGATGCATCTCCCACCCCCTTCCCCAGAGATGTACCCCTTTAGGGGGCATTAAACGGGGTTAAGTGGCTGTAAGGATAGTTTTTATAAATGGATAGATGTCTATACGTACATTGTCTGAGGGATGGTAGTTCAGTGTGCACTTATCTTTATATGATTTTTTTTAATGTACTAAACCTAATAAAAATTTTCTCACACATATAATGATATTCACCCATCATTATGTAAACTTTTATACAAGTGGTACCAAGACCACTATCTTGACTTACACATGGAACATTCAATGTTGGATTTTAGAACCTGGTTCTAACTAACAAATGTAGTGCAAGGGTGAAGGATTCATGTCAATGTAAGAGATTCGATTTAGAATAATTAAGTTAATAAGCACATATTTTTTAATGATATTTTTACAATCAAATTACTTAGTTTTTATTGTTCTGTGGAAGTTGAAAACTGTATATCCACATTGCAATTCTAAATTAATTAATGCTCTTTATTTTTGTGATGTCCATACAGATTGTATTTGATCACAAGATCAGAGTTGAACTACGTTTCCTTGCAGAGGTAAGTATCATCTTTCATGTAATCTCATAAAGAGAAAATACCTTGAAGGTTTCTCACGTAAGAACATAGTGTAACAATTATGGCTCTTGCTGTAGAGGATCTGAATAAAGATACAATCTTACTTGTAGTGGTGGCTGTAAGCCGTGTGATATTTGTGATGAGGTGATTAATAATAAAAAATCGGTTTCTCTTGACTTGACTTCAGATCGGAAGGCTTTGGGTTAAAATCTCAGCATTTGCCCTCTGATTGGACATTATAGCTTAATTTGACAATTATCTGTCAACTGTTATAAGTAAAGTGGCTCTCTGATGGAAAAGATTCTTTCTACTTTGTAGATATGTGGAAGCAGGGCCCAGTTTCATAACACTTGTTAGCACTAAAAACTGCCCCATTTCTATTAAAAATTTGCTCTCAGCCTATCAGATTCAAGGATTTCAGTAGCTTATAACAATTATTGTAACTTGTTATTGATAACAAGTCATTATGAAACAGGGGCCCTATTTGTCTTATTATGATTTTTATGTGATATCCTCCGGTGTTTTCCCACTTATAGTTGATAGTGCATGGCATCTTCACAGAGAAGGAAGGGTTACCTCTCCTTAATAACCAGCTATCTGCTATCATGAAAGGAGACAAAGAGAACCACAATCACATCACCATTATCATCAGCTTCACCAAACATTGTGGAGAAGATTTTGCAGGGATTATTGCCAGGAAGCACAGGTACAGATCTGTCGCATTTTCTCCCTCCCTCATAGCTCTGAAAACATGTATTTAAGAAATGTTTAACATTGAATACAGGGATTGAGATCACTCTAGCTTTTATTCCCAATAAGAAGGATGCATCCATTTCTTTAAGTTACAGCTACATTGTTTGTTATCAGTCATGTGGTTGAGATCTGAGGGGCAGTCATTGAGACAAGTTACATTTATTCAATATAAGGTCAAAATAAATTTATTAAGACCTTAAAACTTATACTGGTCTGAACTGATCACTGTTTGATATGAATTTGCTTTATCAAAGTACACTTCAGTTTGTCTCTTTTTTCTTGTACTATGACTGTAGGATAATTGACTGGTATTTTATTTGTATATTTCTTAATTTCTGTAGGCTCATGGCAGAGAAGTATGAGCTTGAGTTGGTCTCAAGCGAGGTATTCTCTACACAACTCAAGACAGCTTACCGTAATCTTCTCAAGGATCACTACGCATCTCTCTCCAAGTATCTGGAGAGACAACACAAGGATCTACAAAATATGGAGAGACAGAACAGGAGAACATTACAGGTGAGAAAATCAGTCTTCATAGAAATTGATTTGTGTATCTGTTCAGTTGAATTGATGAAAGTTGGGTGTGATAATTAAAAGCAGAGATAGTGAAATGAAACAAGGTATGGATGTGTTTCAGGAGAAAACTATCTTCATGTGATGAGGTGGATTGGTGAATAGCATTATTAGTGTATTAAAGTCATATGAATCATATGATGGTTTGATAAGAGTGAGCTGTGATGGGTTTATATTTGCAAAATGGAGCACAACAACATGAGATTTACAAAATAAAAATGATATATTACCATACACAACATCAGAAATGTAGAGATAGGGTTATACTTGCAGCGTAAATGAAAAGGAAAAATAATCTGTGTCACCATTTAATCATGCAATGCATCTTAGATTGAAGGTAATGCATGAATTGTGACCAATGTCATTGATTGTGTCTAACTTGTATTCATGGAACAGAATAAAGGTGAGCTGAGTGAGGAACGAAGAAAGAAACATGAAGAGAAGCAGGCAGCATATCAAAAGCTTCTGATGAATACATCTACATTTGCTGTAAGTTGACTACAATAACCATAATCCTTCAAATTTAATGTGGAGTCTTTACATGTATGTTAATTGCTTTATTCCATCAATAATTCAGATTGTCTTGATATTGATGTGTAACAGGAGAGAGAGAGAGACAGACAGACAGACATACAGACAGACAGAGACAGAGAGAGACGAGACAGACAGAGGCAGAGAGAGAGAGAGAGAGAGAGACAGACAGACAGACAGGCAGACAGATGGAGAGTAAAAGGGAGTTGGAGACATACATTGCACACACATAGGAATAATAAAGAAGAAAGGAGATATGGAAGATTTTATGGATATTCTATTCAACAGAAATATCAAGGCAATTTCCCTGTGTATGATTTTGTAATTTGACATGCTTACATTTGATCTCATGTTAATTTATTGCAATATCATTTCCAGGATTTGCTGGATGAAGATATGCCTGATTTACCTGTAGAAGGTAAGTACTTTTGCTGGGTGGGGGGGGGGGGGGTGATTCCCTGAATGATATTGGTTAATTGTGATGTAGGGAATAGACGGAGCATTTAAAAAAATGTCTGTTGAGAGCCAGAAGGGCGTTAACTCTGCTTCAAAGTATATACAGAAGAAATGGAGTTACATGTAGGTACATATAGTTTATTTTGTAATTGCTATAAATGTGAGCAATTATCAATTTAATATTATATAAATAGATATCATAGGGACATCAAATTTTGTTTGATTTTGATCAATTTTATCATTTCCTTCCCATTTCTTGTCAAGTCCTAGATGTGTCCATACTGATGACAATATTATAACAGTAGATATTTTGTTATAGTATCTGTATTTTATTTCATGCTTCAATATCTCAGTTTCTCTCCTTAATTGCTCAGTCCCTCTGTTTCTCTTCTGTCCGTAGAGTTGAGCCAGACTGAGCTTGAATTGATGGCCATTGACATGATGAGAACAGATGGGCAGCTGACTGAGTTTGACTGGGCTAACTCTCTCTGGGAAGATGATGATACTAGGACCTTTCATGAAAACCTCATCAATCTCAGATCCATGGTTCCAGCTGTAAGTTAAAACAAATGAATCTGAGAAAATTTCTTGTGTGTGTTGAATTTATGACTATGTTATATTAGGTTATATTCATATTGCCTGTGGGGGGGGGGGGGGGGGTGGTCCTATGGTAAATTACATTTTGGTCAAATGAATGTCTGATGCATATTTCCATTGGGGATGATTGGTCTTGTTGCTTGTATGAAATACTTATTTGCTTATTTACAATTTCATATGTACACAGATTCTGTTCAAAGATACAGATCACACATCAACTCAGAGACCTGGAGATAAGGAAGATGAAAAGCTTGATAAGTTAGAAGATGGTAAGAAAATAGATTTTAAAACGTTACAATGCAATGTCTGAGAGAGAGAGAGAGAGAGAGAGAGTCTTAAACTTTAAACTTACATGTACTCACATGAAGATAATACATTATGTTGTAACAAGAATTGCTGGATTGGTCAATTTCATAAACGCTAAAGCATTGTTAAATTTGAAGATGTATTGTACCAAAAGATTCATTTTATGCTCTATTCATACCAAAACTCTTGTCTAACGCAAGACCTACTCCACTCTTTATCTCTAGACATCAAAGCTCTGGAGATAGAAGCAGATGAAGAAGAAGCAGCCATTGAAGAAGGAGAAGAGACTGCCGAAGGTGAAGAGGAAACAGTCGAAGAGGACACAGAAGGAAAGGCAGGAGAAGAGTTGATATTGGATGAGATAGAAACAGCAGATGGAGATGATGGTAAGCTACTGTATACGATATGCATCGTTATTATTGATTGCATTTTGGAAAATCTTACGCTTTATTTTCATACTTGTCACAAAATGCTACAAAACATATATGATGGACATTTTTTATGCCTCCGCCCACCGAAGGTGGGTGCCGGAGGCATTATGTTTTCGGGTTGTCCGTCCGTCCGTGCGTCCGTGCGTCCGTGCGTCCGTCCGTGCGTCCGTCCGTGCGTCCGTCCGTGCGTCCGTCCGTGTGTCCGTCCGTCCCACTTCTCGTTACCGCGATATCTGAAGAATCATTTGAGGTAGGAACCTCAAACTTGGTACTAGTATGTATCCCCATACGAAGATGAACTGATTAGATTTTGGGGTAAGTAGGTCAAAGGTCAGAGGTCACAGAGGTCAATTTACATGAAATTACATAAGAATTCTTGGTTTTTAGCACCGTTACCACGATATCTCAAGAACTATCTGAGGTGAGAACTTCAAACTTGGTACCAGTATGTATCCCCATAGAAAGATGAACTGATTAGATTTTGGGGTAAGTAGGTCAAAGGTCAGAGGTCACAGAGGTCAATTTACCTGAAATTACATAAAAATTCTTGGTTTTTAGCACCGTTACCACGATATCTCGAACTGTTTGAGGTAAGAACTTCAAACTTGGTACTAGTATGTTACCGTATACGAAGATGAACTGATTAGATTTTGGGGTAGGTAGGTCAAAGTTCAAAGGTCACAGAGGTCAATTTACATGAAATTACATGGAATTAGTGGTTTTTACCACCGTTAGCGCGATATCTCAAGAACTATCTGAGGTGAGAACTTCAAACTTGGTACCAGTATGCATACCCATATAAAGATGAACTGATTAGATTTTGGGGTAAGTAGGTCAAAGGTCAGAGGTTACAGAGGTCAATTTACATAAAATTACATGAAATTACTGGTTTTTAGCCTTGTTATCAAATATTTCTAGTTTTATATGAAAATGAAATGAAATAAATTTTTCTGTCTCCTGTGCATTTTAAGTGAAAAGATTTGTCATTTTGTTGGACCAGTCCTTTTTAGAGTGTACATGTATGCCATACATTTCCAATCTGGTGATGGCGGAGGCATAAATTCCGACCGCGCGCGGTCGAATATTCATCTAGTTTAGTTCTGTATGAGGACACAGCTGCCTTTGGAATTAAACCTGTGTATAAAACTGAATCTTATTAGACACTGCATTCCATTGCCATGCATTCCACATAACATGAGTTTTGGAAATGCTCTCATTTCAAAAGTATATGTTCAATTTCCATGAAACTTGTACGCAAGGTCTTTAGAGTATCACAAATAATGTGGAACAAATTCCAGGTCAAAAGTCAAGGTCAAAGTTTAATTAAGGTCAGTTGAGTTAGATTGTGTTCTAAAACTTAACCTGGGTTTAAGTTTTTGAAATTTTACTTCATTTCAAAAGTATTTGTTCAAATTCTTTGAAACTTGGCATCATTCTTAGTAGGAATTTTCTATGTGTGCTCCTCTTTCAAATGAATACGGTACACAAATCTTACATTTTCATCACATTAAAGGTCTTTTACTAACAGTTAAGTTTTTGGTAAAATTTACTTTTGTCTCTACTTACATGTATGTAGTATGTACATGTATTGTACACATGCATTTGACTTCTTCTCAAAACTTTGCTGGTGGTGGATATCAACCAGTATTGGCAGGGATCATCCTTAGGCAAGGAGGATCTAAATCAATGCAGATGGGGTACCTACCAATATAAGGGGGGTGGTAAAGTCTTGGGGGCACCACCCCCAAGAGCACCAATAATGGCGGTAATTAGATTCATTTTTGCTTTTTCCCGGTTGCAAGATTGTAAGCAAAAGTTGGTAGGTATCATTCTTACAGGAAGGAGACCTCAATTTCTTAAACAGGGTACCTTGCCCCCAAGGGGGCTCAGGGGCAGCACCCCTAAAGTGCCCCTATTGTGAAAATGAGATATTTTTTTAATGCATGGCTGGGTTCTAACCAACTAGGTAAGAATCATCCTTAAGCAAAGAGGATCAAAATTAATGCAAATTGGGTACCTAATCCTTAAGGAGGGAGTAGAGAGAAGGGGGGGGGGGATTTGGCCCCCAAGAGCCTGTGACACCAAATTTACATTTTTATACTCCCGCCAAACAAAGTTTGAAGGGTGTATATAGGAATCAGTGCAACATATGTTGCTATGGTAACGACATATGGCAATGAAACAGGAAAATATTGCAGATCAAACCACTTCCTCATTTTTGGAGCAATGCTCAAGAAATTTGGCACACACATTGGGGCGGGGGTGTCCCAATGGCAATTATTTCATGTACACATATTCTGCTTCTTTAAAACACTCAGCTTGATTTCAAATGAACTTTACCGTCCAATAAATCTTAATTGAAGGGGATTTGAGTTATACAAATGGGGTACCTGGCCCACACAGGAGTAGGGGGGCTTAGGGCCAGGGATAGCACCCCTTAAGTACCCCCAACCTTTGACTTTTCACCAAAATTTACCCCGATAATTGCGCAATTAATGCAGACGAGACTGCTCTAGGCATTTCCCTTGTTAATGTACTAGGAAAACTACCCCCTGAATTATCATTCCTGGACACTCATCCGCAAAGACAAATGCCTCGGACATCTAGCTCCTGAAATATTAATCCAATAATCCTTCAGGGAGAGGGGGGGGGGGGGGGTAGTTATCCTTGGTGGACAGTGTACCTTTATTATTATTATTATTATAGGTCATAATATAGGTTATCTGTCTAGGGGTTATGTATCCTAGGATTTTGTTTTTGCATCAATTGCTGTACACACAGTAAATTGTGATCAAAATATTAGATTATTTCTCTATTTCTCCCATTTTCACACCCCCTCCTCTCTCTCTCTCTCTAAATCATTCTATTTTCTCTATATCCATTTTTTTATACCTGTAGATGGTGAAGAGGGAGAGCAAATCAGCAATGCCACGCTAAAGATGTTGATGGATGCCTATATCAATGGACTACCACATTGTGTGAATAGGGATCATATTGATAAGGTCAGACATAGTCTTTGCGGTACAGTGGTCAATATGCAGTTATACTATGTGTTTGCTTCCATATCGTGGATCTTAAACTGTCACAGATGTACATCTATGTAGCATAAAGTATGGCATATCATTCCTATAACCTGTAAATGCTTTGTAATGCAATATTTTTTTTGTTTTAACCAGGGCAGCTAGGGGTAGGATAACTAATGGGAAATTTCAGATATACTTGTTTTTAAGCCTTAACATTACGATTGACCGTTCTATTAATCTATATTTGCATCCTATATTTGATGATTATATTTATTTATTACCAAAATGTTCAAGGTTACATAGAATTTGTGCCTTGACAAATTTGTAAACAATTGGAAGTAGCAATAATCAAACATTGCTTCCTTTAAATGTTGAATGAAACTGTCATTTTCCTGTTGGATCATCCGAGTGGTGTATCCATTCATTTATAATTCAAATGTTTGTGAACATCTTAGAATGCTTACTTCTAATGATATCCCATGTGATTTCCTATTCATCCACCAGGCTGCCGTGGATTTTTGCCTCAATCTGAACACCAAGGCTAACAGGAGAAAACTCTCGAAAGCTCTTTTCAATGTTCCAAGAGTTAGGTGAGATTATTCTGTTATTACATTTTGTATGTGTGCATTTGTATCAGAGGTCTTTATAATAAAATAGCTTTGTATATTTGCCCTGTAAGGTGTAGTGGACACTTGTCTCATTTTCTTCAGATATTTTTGTAAAGGTCAAGTTATGATATATAAGACTGGAAGACAGTGATGCCTAGATACCAGAAACCTCATATTGTCTCCATGGAGTATCATACTATGTTGAAATGTGCTCATATTTCAGATCTATTATAAATATATTTTAAACTATTGAGTTATAAAGAGAATCTCATAAAAACAGAATATTGTAATGGTGGTGGTGGGTTTTGAAATTACACTTATGTTACGTACATTTCTTTATAGGTTGGATCTTCTTCCCTTCTACTCACGACTGGTAGCTACTTTGTATGTGTGCATGCCTGATATAGCAACAGACCTGGTAGAAAGACTCAAAGGAGAGTTCAGATGGCATGTAAGCAACCATTTTAAATGTTACATGTGCTCAGTTTTTGAGTGGAAGAGTAATGCATGCAGTTACAATGATCAAGTGCTGTAGCATTGCAAGATCAGGGTTCTATCTAAATGTATGACTACACTGTTTTTTGTTCTTGTGAAATAAATGCTTAAATGACAGTTAGATATGGAGATTGTCCTAAATTTGTCATAAAGCGATAAATCAATAATCATTATTCACAAATCTACTTTTGTGGATTCCATGCTCACTCTTTTACACCTTTCTTTCTCAGGTGAAGAAGAAAGATCAGATGATGGTGGAATCTAAGATCAAAGTGTCAAGGTTTTTAGGTAAACTCTATTACACTTTTTAGTAAAAAAAGTTGTCCACTTTTTATTGATATTCATTTGCGATTCAATTGTGACACACCTTATTTAACTCTTTTGGATTAGTTTACATATTGAAACTCTAATTTACTGAAGATTTTGAGATATCGTCACTTTCTACAAATCAATCTTAGACAAATAGCGTAAATGGTGGAGTCAATGAATTTCAATAGTTATAAAGGCTGGAGTATAATGAAGATACAAAATATGATTTTGAAAAAGGATGTAGAGTAGTGTATCAGTCTTCTCCTGTCATAATACATGTTGCAGCTTATAGTGATGGATCAAGATTTGAGAGCAGTATGTCATGACAATAATCAAGAAAGATTGTTTAATATGCATATCTGATTGTCAAGTTCTGTTTACTATGCTTACACAATCCTATGCTTACAATGTTATTAAGATTAGCACTAAATTTTGTTCTGCATTTTTGTTCATAGGTGAGCTTACTAAGTTCAAAATGTGTTCCAAGGCTGACACACTACAGTGCCTCAAGGTATGATTATGATGTAAATTTGACATCTCTATGAAAATTCTTTGAAAGCTTTAATTATCATAAATTAATTTTGTATTGTTTTTTGGTTAAATCTAAGGGCATACTTTTTATAGATGAGAGAGGTTTTGACCGGGTTCCCTTTCAATGTAAATGTACATCATGAATGTTTTTGTATAAAAGCTTCTCATATGTAAAGATATTTGCTTGACATCTGTTATGAATGAAATTTGATTCAGCAATTTTAAAAAGTCATGCATATTTTCAAAATTTGTTCGAAATGGCTTGATCATATGGGAAAATAGAGTTGACTATCTACATGAGACATAAACCTAAAGGATATCCTTTCATAGATTACACAAATATATGAATATATCTTGATAATTCATTGTAGAAGAATCATGAGTATCTTGAGTATTCTGTCTGAGTCTTGTTGTAACTTGCATGTCTTGGTTTTCCAGAGCCTGATTCAAGATTTCCGTCATCACAACATTGACATGGCATGTGCCTTACTGGAAAGCTGTGGCAGGTTCCTCTACAGGTCTCCAGACTCTCATCTCAAGACCAATGCTCTTCTGGTAAGCTACTGCTTTCAAACTACCCTTATGCATGAATAAAAGATGTAATTATAATTTCTGTAGGGTCTGTTTGAAAGACACCCATCGATTAAACATTAAGAACCCTTTAAATGGTTATCAAGATCGGGGGGGGGGGGGGGCATTTCATCAAGTGTCTTGTTGGTGATTTTTACCGACAAATTTGCTCTCAGCCAATCAGATGCACGGATTTCCGTAGCTTATAACAGTTATTGCAACTTGTCATTGATGACAATTTTTATGAACAGCCCTGGGGATCTGTTTATTGCTTGTCATGATGTGGAGCAGTAGTAAATCTAAGAGAGTGAGGTGTGTGTGTGTGTGCGTTGGTGTTGACCGGCAACCGCGGGCACTAATATGAAAACACATCTTCGAACCGAGGACACGCACAAGACCGAGGACCATCCTCGTTTTGATTTACAGTTTGTTGGCTTTATTTTTAGCTTCTAACTACGCTGTTGAACTTTCGAGCATAAATGCGCAGAGTCCACGTTTGGGTGGTCGTGAACATTTTTCGTGGGTATAATTTTTTTTTTTGCTTATGCACTCTATCCAACAGACGGGCACTCTCGGAAAGCATTTTACAATTGAACAGGATTTATTTTTCAGTCTTCCAGGATTATTCTCTTCAAAAACAATTGAAATATAACTGTGAATACTTAATTATGAATAAGTCCACGGTTGGGTAATGTTGACACACAGTCCTCGTTTTCCGGTGGAAACTCGTTGGAGTGTGTGTGTGTGATTGGCTTTTTACAGATGCCTATCAATCAAAGGTATTATGCACATCCGGAGAATGACCCCTTAACGTCGCCATCTGAAAGACCTGAAAGACCTGACTCTTTCGAACCAGGGTCCGATCGGAGTCAGTTTGTAAGTGAAGACTAAGAGCTGACCGTATCACCAAAATTACTGCTAGACCAGCTTACCTCTCTCTAAGAGAATGATAATGGTTGTTATGTTTTAAACTTTTAAAAATGGAAGAGTCAGATATATTTTTGTTTTCCAAACAACCAAGGAACTCGTAGATAAAGATGTATTTGGCCACAATATCAATACTAGCTTCCTGGATGGACTTTAGCTTGGTCTCGCAATCGACTCTCTGGTCTTCCTAAACCATAACCTAGGGTTTCATCTTTAGTCGTGTCTTTCAGATGGTAACGTTTATGGTTGGTCCTGAGACATTGATGATGAGAATTTATTGGTATATGTCTATGAAACCCAATTAGACATGCATACAAACGCACTAGTATACAGTCTGTTAACGTGGGATGATACTGTGATTATGGAATGTGCTCTTTTGACTCCTCCATATTTCACTTTTATTCTAGCCCAGTCTTTTCAATTAATTCTGCATGCAAATATATAGATATGAGGTACTCACCTTCTTTTACTTTTCTCTGACAATAGATTTCACGTTCATTTGTACCATTTATCTTGTTTGTACCATTTATACTGTAAAAGCACTGTAAATGTGAAATATAAAACACAATAAACTGAAACTGAATCTATTGGTATATGTCCATAAAAACCCAATTAGACATGCACACAAGTGCACTAGTCAGTTAACTTGGCATGATACTGTGATTATGGAATGTGCTCTTTTGACTTGCAGGAACTCATGATGCGAAAGAAGAGTAAGATGCATCTGAATGAGAGACATAACACAATGATAGAGAATGCTTTCTTCTACTGCAATCCACCAGAAGTCATCAAGGTAAATTAAAGGGAAATTCCACCCCGATATCAACTTGGTATTAAAAGAAGCAGATAAAAATTAAGAAACAGATCAGTGAAAGTTTGAGCAAAATCCGATAAGAAATAAAAAAAAGTTATGAATTTTTGAAGGTGTAATTGATCAAACACAAATTGGCAACTCCGTGACGTATCTTGCGTGCTCATCTCCCATTTGCCCTGTACTGAAAAAAATTATAAATTTCCATTTTCTCACTAAAAATAATTTATCATACCTAGATATAATCATTTCACAGATGCTTTTACACAAAACCTGTATGATACAAATCTATTCCCTCATCGAGAAAAAAAAAAAATGAAAATTTATGAAACTTTTTATACGGAGCAAATGGGAGAGGAGTTCGCAAGATACGTCACAGAATTGCCAGTTTGTGTTTTATTTATTACAACTTCTAAAATTCATAACTTTCTTATTTCTTATCGGATTTTGCTCAAACTTTCTCTGATCTGTTTCTACTTCTTTTAAAACCAACTTAATATCAGGGTGGACTTTCCCTTTAAATCAAACAGCATCCCAGAAACCAATGTTGATTTTATTCCATGTGTTTATTTCATATGGACTCTTGTTTTAATTTTTTTGACACAAAAATGTGATAAAGGGAGCTTAAATTGTACACAGGTACAATTACCAAGCAGACGGCTCGCAAATCTACAGGAGGGAAGGCTCCCCGCAAGCAGCTGGCAACCAAGGCTGCCAGAAAGAGTGCCCCCGCTACTGGGGGAGTCAAGAAACCTCATCGATACAGGCCTGGTACAGTCGCACTGAGAGAGATTCGCCGCTACCAGAAGAGCACCGAGCTTTTAGATTTTAAACTCCATGATTTCCCTAGTACTTTCTTTCCTTGGAGGTTTGAGATAGATGGTAAGCCTAAATATCAAATTAGTTTGATCAACATTGTTTCTCATTTCATCTTTGTTGTAGGTTGAGAGGAAAGTGCGGCCTCCGATGCATGAGTACATACGCAAGCTAATCTTCAAGGATCTTTCAAAGGTATCAGTGGAAAAGGTCTTGAAGCAAATGAGAAAGCTACCGTGGGACAACCAACAGGTATATATCAAACCGCTATCAAAGTGGCAAATATCATTAGTAGAAAGGAGGAAGTAAAGACTCTTCCATGATTTTGTGTTTTTTAATGAGATGGGCGATGTGATTGTTGTTTTATGTTGTGTTTAGACAATCTGATTGACATTGTAATGATAGTTACCTGGGGCCTGTTTCTTGATACCAACAACAGGACAATCATAACTACGGAGATGACTATGATCTTCCTAAACCGTTTCACAAAGAGCTTACTAGCCAGACACCTCGGGATATCGATACCATCGTCGAGTATAAGAGACGTCACATAGCCTTTTTCGCAATTACTAATTCATTTTGAAAAAGAAATTTCAGTCAAACTGTAAATATTTGAATGAATTAGGAAATACAATGATTAAAACAGTTTCATAGATCCATTATAGCTTTAAGAAATATGTAGATGATACAAGACGATGCAGAATGAGTTGTTTATTTAGTGATTGGTAAACTAGGTTTGGAAATAAGATGGGTACCCCAGGACTCCATAATTTGATAGTTTTGTTCAGCAGACCCTTACTTATGTATATATATATTAAGCCTGAGTCATATTGAATATTTCATAAACCGGGATTCGACGGCTTTGATTCGATCGAATACCGGTTAATCGATAAATGATGTGCGGTGAAAACAGAGTTGCACACAGTTGCACGCAGTGCATGCACCATGCACCGGTGACCGGTCCGCTGGCATCGCGGACATATGTATGGGCTCTCGCTGCTCGAAATTAACGATAGCCCGCTAGCCAATGGCTAGTAAAAATCACAGCGGACGAGCCAAAATCTTAAGTTTCTAGTCCGTATGGCTAGCCAAAATGTCACTAGTGTCGCACGAAGCGATGCTCATTGTCAACACACCCGACAATGATTCAAATTCAAAGAATTAATAATCTTACTTTGTCTTTGGAGAGCTGAATGGAACACGTTTGTTCGATGCCAAAAAAAAAAAACAATACGAAATAAACTTTTCGTCGCTCAATATAGACTCGACTTCATTCAGCTTCAGAGATCATTCAGAAGTAATTGCCAATTTGATGAGAGTGTGATATTAGTTATTGCGAATTAAGTAGGAACACTCGTACTCATGCCCGTATTTATCATGTTCAATTATACAATTGTCAAATTGACAATGCAGAGAGAGTGCAAGAAAATTATCGTAAACTTCAGTTCGTAACGACAAAACGATTTTTCCATAGAGAAAGCACAGGTAAAGCGCGACGTCCTCCGCGAGCGAATTAGCGAAAGTTAGCCAACAGTTTGAACTTTGAAGTCGCCTTCACGTTCTCTGCTAGTATATATGCTGTACGTTACGGAGTTTCTTTTTTTATTTGATTTTTTCATGGTGGCTACGGTAGTCAAAAATCTGGCGGACTACAAATCGATGCACCGAATTTGCCAAAACGTATTCGGGATTCGATGTCTTCGATCGAACACCGGCTAACCAATCGATTCGACTCAGGCTTAATATATATATATATATATATTTTTGCTTTTGTTTTTTCAATTCAAGTGTCTCCTTGGTGATAATTAGCCTTTCCTTCTCTATATAGTGACAGCCCTTTTCTTCAACAAGCCACTTTTTTTCCACCTGAGGAAAAATATAAGAATGAAGATACTAGTATGCAATAAAGTTGAAATTATGATGGGTGCAATTCATTTCAAGACTTTGGGCAAAGCATTTAAGTCTCGTCATTATGACCGTGCATTGTTTTGTCTTCATTATTTGACACATAACAAGATTATCTGGCACTTTACAATGTTGACATAAATATGATTTCAAAGCTATCGTTATTAAAAATCAACATTTCCATGAACAAGTTTACCTGCAATCTTTACTTCTGTACTTTCAAAAGTTGACGTAGCAGCTCTATATTTTGTTTTTCCACGTCAAGAAGTTGCTGGCAAAAGGTGACATCCCTCTTTTTCTTGTCCAGTTGTGTCGTTTTTGTGGATTGCTCTGTTAGAGCCGATGTCGATCTCGATGTTGATGCTTAAGATTCTACTGTTGATGTCGCGGAAACCACTACCGCTGGGGATGCCGCTGCCAGATAAATGCCACGATCAATAACCTGAATGAATGAATAATTAATTAAAAAATAAACTACTCTAAATCAGAGGGTAGCTACAGAGGGCACAGGGGTATGTGTCCCCCCCCCCCCTCATTGAATGGCAAAAAAAAAGAGTATGATGATGATGATCTTGGCCCGCACTACTGAGTATAGAATGACATATAATGAATATGACACTGATTGTCAAGTTCATTGGTACTTAGACCACTTAATCCTGCGTTTGGAATTTTAAAATGACGTGAATGTTGAGCATCATCTTTTAACAAGTTTAGAGCACAAGTTAGAGGATTGATCTTTTATGATAAGTGCCTCATTATTGCAGACATGTCTGCTAACGTCTTTTGTATATTTCATATTGTCGATAGCGCTGAAGCAGAGGGCGGAGTGTATTATTTAAATTAGCATACCTCACCTATTTTTCCAGATCTTCGAAGATGACATACATGTATGTAGCCCATATTTCCCATTGCACAACATGACGATTAGTATAGGCACGTCATATGTTTCGTTCACTTACTCTGAAATTTCACCAATCACATGTGCAGTTATAGACATGCGCATGATGTCAGCACAACTTCATGAACATTGAATAGATTAAGCTTAGCATGTGTTCAGAAACTCCTCCATGGACAACATAGTTTACTTTCACACCTATGATAAACACCTGTGGTAAGTTATATACTAGCACAGGAGTTTGTGTGGAAATGTTAACGTAAACCCGTAATACCTCACCTCTTCTAGGTCCTCAAACATGACACATACTCATTTGACGTTGCTGGCGCTCTCAGATGGTTTCTAAAAAGATATGACATGGTTCAAAGCGTCATAAGTCCTTAGCCAGGAAGTTATTGTGCATCTTGTTAAAGACGGCTTCATGAAACATGTAGTGGACAACTAGAGAACTAGTGCTGACTTACTCAAGAACTTAGACATATGACGGTTTCGAAAAACAGGCCCCCGGTGCCTCATATACCAGACCATTGTTGCTTTTGTTTCCATCAGTTTACAAATATATATATATATATGTGATTTATCCATTTTATATTTTAGATGGATAGATCTGTTTATAATCATTTTCTTTACATTTGTGTATTAAAGTGAATGAGGAGAGCCACATTGGCTCTTAATTGAGTTCAATCAAAAAAATTATTCAGATATTCTGCAATAATAATAATAATAATAATATTCAGTTCTTGTATAGCGCATAACACATTGCCTTGGCATGTCCCTATGCGCTTGTATAGCAGAAAAAGAAAGAACAGCATATAGAATATATAGAACTGCTTTAAAGCAAGAAAAACAAAGTACATTTGGTGTTCGGCACTGGGTTCATATGCATGCAAATCAAGTGTTGAATAAATGCTTCTTAAGCATAGCCTTAAACTTATCTAAATCAGCAATACTTCGTAGATCATTTGGGGCCGAGTTCCATAAAACTGAAGCAGCGTGTACAAAAGAGCGTTCACCATAAGATTTGGTCTTTATCATAGGAACAACAAACAGATTTTTTGTGCTTGACCTTAAGCTACGAGCTGGCTGGTATGAACTGAACAATTCAGATAAGTATTCTGGGGCTATTCCATAGAAGCATCCATAGGCAAAGACAAGTGGTTTAAACAGTATGCGATTACGAACAGGAAGCCAATGCAAGTTTCGTAAGACAGGGGTGATTGATTCGTATTTTCGCAATTCTTCATATCCCATGTTACTAAAGCAATGACCTACTTTGTATTCCATTAAGGTCAATCATAATGCAGTACATGTATAGTGTTCTTATAGACTGACTCACTCTGTATCCTCTCTAGATCAAACGGTATGCAGTGAAGTGTTTAAGCAGTGTATGGAATCTGAAGTACAACAACCTGCATTGCTTAGCGAACCTACTAGCAGGACTGGTTCTCTACCATGATGATTCTGGCATACAGGTTGTAGATGCCATCTTAGAAGACTTCCGCATTGGAATGGAGGTACCCCTTCCCTTGATTGCTACCTTTCTCTTGTTTCAGTCACTCCTAAACACTTGATTGTGCTGGTTTAAGTTTTTGAAATGGGGAAACTTATTGTTTTGTGTGCAGGCATTTATATAGATTGCACCAGGGCCCCGTCTTTAGAGAGTTGCGATTGATTCAAATCTATCGGAACTTAAAATTAAACGCAACTACATGTATGTACTTATCTTGAGATTGATTTCAAGTTGCGATTGATTTGAATCAATATCAATTCTTTATAAGACGGAGCCCAGGTCCCTGTTTCAATCCATAGAAAAATAGATTATAAATTCTTATGTTCTAGAACTCATGTGTCAGTTTGTACTACTAAAAATCAAAAGATATTTCTGGTGCTCATATATGATTGCTAGAATAAAATATTTTGTATCATATCTAAGGAAACTTTTTTATTTTCAAAAGAGAAAATACATGGAATGCTACTGATAAGATGATATTTTGAATTCAGATTCTATGTGTTTGTATGATTTACCGATTGCTGCATCACGTTGTCCTTTATTTGTTGTGTCTCTCGCACTTCAGATCAACCACCCTAAATACAACCAACGTCGAGTGAGTGTAATCAAGTTCTTAGGAGAACTGTACAACTATCGTATGGTGGAGTCTAGCGTAATCTTCAAAACCCTCTATTCCCTCATTAGGTTTGGAGTTGTTCTTGAGGGTAAGTAGTCTATAACCAACATTGATAGCTGATCAGATCTAGCAATGTGCTCATGAGAATGCTAAGATTATATACGATGAATATGCTAGAATACAGGTACATGAACCTAAAGGCAATGGCTGGTCAGCTCTAAATGTCTTTCAGCTATTTCTCGTCATATTTCAAATATGAGGGCATCTGAAGAGCAATCCTTTTCAGGGGACATTTCTACTACTGTAAATGCAGAAATATTTGCGGTACATAATTTTTGCGGATTTCGCGTTATTTTCGGCTGGCGCGAACACTAGAACTCGTGAAAATATTAGCCTGATTTCCTATGCGGGTTGAATTGCGCGCTTCAGCACATTAATATGTGTGTGTGTCCAATTCATTTTTGAGCGCGTGTGTGTAGTTGCGCATGCCGTATGCATTTGAATAGACTGCGTGTGTGTAAATTAATAAATGGAGTGGGTGTACATACAAGCGTGTAATTGTGCAGCGCGAATTTAAGAACCCGCGAATATGTTTTGGGGTCACTCAGCGCGAAATTTAATCGCGCGAAAATAATAGGGTTTACAGTATACTGTTTTTCCAAACTGACATGAGAAAGCTCACAAATTATTTTCCACCTTTCCCAGAACTCAACCTTCCTTCAATACTTCTTTTCTAAAATATAATTTCAATAAACAAATGTATACAAGCTCTACATGAATTATTTCCTCCTGACTTGTATAGAGGCTGGTAGTCCCCTGGACCCCCCTGAGCATCTCTTCAGGATCCGTCTAGTCTGCACCATGCTGGATACCTGTGGTCAGTTCTTTGACCGTGGCTCAAGCAAGAAGAAGTTGGACTGCTTCCTTACGTACTTTCAGGTAAGCCACACGCTTTGAAGCCCCATTCAGACGTAATGTGATAGTAAACCACTTCAAAATACTGCCGCAGCAAAATAAGAACCATTTTACTGTAGACGAATGGCAAGGGGGTGGAAAAAAAAGAGTGTCTGCAAGCACCAAAGGCTACTAGGCATACTTATCTGTGTGTTATTATAAGATAGAGAAATGCAAAGCATGTTACAATACTGTCATTTTATTTTATAATAATAACAATGATAATACATAAGATTTATATAGCGCCATTATCCATTTTGATTAAATGCTCAAGGCACTTTACAATATAAAGAAAATTACACAAATATAACAACAGAATAAATAAGAAAAAAAATATCTTTCTTCAAATGGGATTTTAAGTTGCCCTTGAGTTGGAGTTCTTCAGCTCCTGTGGAAGTGAATTCCACAGGGCTCGTTCCCCCCCCCCCCCAGATTTCTTTGAAATTTTGCCATGTCATGTCTAAACAAAGCTTAAACTAATCTGGGGGGTGTTTCACAAAGGGTTAAAGTTTGACTTAAAGTTATGCGTAAGTGCCAATGCGCATACGGTATTAAACGCGTAATCTCATTGGTAGATTACCCAATATCGCGCGTCCCCTGAGCACGATCTGACCAATGCGGTGATGTTTCATATACCGCACACAACAAGGAATTTAAGTGCGACTGTTAGTCACACTTAACTCTTTGTGAAACACCCCCCTGTAGAGGCAAAATCTGTCTCCTCCATAACCTGCTGACAAGATATATTGTTTTTCTAAAAACATTTGTAGCGTCATGACACACAAGTTATAAATAAAAAAGGATTCCAAACTTTGCATTGTTTTTTTTGTAGCTTTCATTCTTGATTGCCATTATCCCGCTATACTCGTTATTATGGAAATATCCCCAAGGATGTGGAAAGAGTGATCTTTAACACGATTAATGTTCCGAAGAATAGTAGTAGCAATTCATTAATAATGAACCTGTCGTAAACCACCTTTTATTTTTCTTGTTTTGCACCAGCAATACATCTTGTACAAACGTAGCCTGCCATACTGGACTTCTGATGGACATCCATTTCCCATGGATGTTGATAATGCCATCTCTGATACCATAGAGGTTCTCAGACCCAAGCTGAAGCTCCTTGTCTCCCTGGAGGAGGCCAATAAGGAGGTGGAGCAACTGGAGAAGGATCAGATACAGAAATTCTGTAAGTCTCCTTGTGTGCTAGCATGTTGAGGCAGTGTGAAGAAGTGGTGTGTCCTTATGAAGTACAGTCGAAAGTTTGTAGGTTCAAATCTCAACGTATAGATGTTTCGGATAGGGAGTTGAATTACATGAAATACATAGCCAGAAATATTATATACGACATGCAAGAGCTGACTCTAGTGGGTATTACTGGTATATATTCATACTGCTGGTGTATTCATATCAGCTAATAGCCTGGTAGCCTCATCAGACTGTCCCAGTGTAAAGGAGAAAAAATTCCATTGATTGTCCCAATGAATGATTGGGATTCATTGCTTCATGCAGTACTTTTTAGATATGTTTGATTAGAGGCTTTAAAAAAAATTAATAGATAAAAAAGGAGAAAATTGAAAATATACAACGAGTATAATTTGGTCAGTTTACACCACTCCTACACTGAAGAAAATATTTACATTAAAAAGGTCAAGTACAAATGGTATAGTCCAACCCAAAAGTATATCGATTTCCTATTTTAAATGTATAATTTACTCCTTATCTTCATTTATCTGATTTTTGTGTGTCATATAAATAACCATTTTTGGCCTTTTATGGTAATGAATATAAATATTTGAGGAACATTGGTTGTATATTGGTATCAATTTTCTTTTTGAATCAGCATCTGTGTTGCCAGAGGTGCACCTGACCATTGTCCAGCCACCTGCTGGAGGTCAAGGGTTAATGCCTATTATGGAAAGCAATGAGGATCAATCTAGCTTATCTCAAGGTATGTCCCTTCTTTTGTGATTTCTAATCTTTTCTCAAGATACTCATACCTCAAAGCAGGTGTATCATTTTTTTTCCTTCAAAGGGGAAACCAAGTGACACATTGAAAATAGTCTTTGGTTATGATCTAACTACCTTTTTTATTTCATTTCATGTTTGTATTCTTTCTCAAATGTTAATGCTATGGATTTCAGGAAAACAATTTATAGAAATATATATGGCGGTATCCAAAGGAGAAACATTGGTGGTTTTTTTTGTATCATTTCCTTCTTATGTTTTTTTCTCTGACTGTTCATGAACTGAAAGTGTGTTTTGCAAATCTTTACTTCTTTGTTGTCCTTTGAATAGGCACAGAGTCTATGTCATTGAATGATGATGATGATGAAACCTCAGACGGAGAGGACGATGGGCGTGGTCGCAGGGCGGGAGTAAATAGCGCCTCCAACAGTCAGAGTCAGAATACTGGAGAGGAGCAAGAAGAGGTGAGTTATTATGGCATCCAATCTGCCACACCTCATTCTAAGTTTAATAATATAAAACCTAAATCTAGGTCGCTTTGGGCCTTATGGGAAAAACGTGGTATAAGTAATAATAATAATAATAATAATGATAATAATAATAATAATAATAGGTTTAGAAATGAAGACTACATTAAAAGAGAGAGACCAAGGCATTGACTTGATTGAATGGAATTTAATGTATTTGCTTGCAATAAGAAAAGATGGATTGTTATTTTTATATTTCATTATAGCTTTCAAGATATTCGTTATTAGCACTCTATGTATGAATGAATATATCCTTTCAGTTTGAGACATGTATAAAAAATGCTTTTGATACCCCTGTCATTGATAAACACTTCGGGGTTTATTTGTCAGCCATGTATTAAATTAGTAAACAAAGAAGCTTGACTGGGGAGGAATTTTTAATTTGTAAACAAATCTTTCGGCATATTACTCCCAGTGTTAAAGATCGTATGCTCGATCTGTAATGAAAAACACAAGTCAGAAAAAATTGGAACCAGCGGGATTCGAACCTGTCATCTACTGCTTGCCGGGCAGCGACTTAACCACCATGTATTAAATTGTTTTGGGTTATAGCAAATTCATTTGAGGTACAAGAGAAGATTGTTATATCAAGGAAGTGTCTCAAGCCTGTTTTATGGTCATAGATCTTGACCAGCATTTAAAATGGACAGTCATAATGGAATAAATCTTAACCACTTTTGATCCCCCCTCCTTTTTTTTCATAGATGTATGGTGACTATGAAGAAAGTTTAACAATGGAGTCAGCAGGAGAAAATGAAGAGGATGATAATGTAAGCTACTGAGTCACTTTTTTAAAGTTATGATATTGAATGATATGATATGAATTTAGCAGTGATTAAATATATTTTTTTTCTTGCTCAACTGAACATGTCTAAACGCACAGGCTTTGCTTTAAAGGGAAGCAATGCATTTGCCATGTTTTGAATGTGCTTCTGATTGGATCTGTAGAATACTACCATTATATTTTCATATTATAATTATAATTCTAAATAGCACTTGATCCTAAACTTTCACATATTTGGTCTTCGATTCTCATATAGACTATACTTAAAGTTTACTTTAAAATGGTGATAGTTTGCAAATGGCTAAAACTACCTTTAATTAAGAAATGAAAGAATTAACATGTAAGAAAGTAGAAACTGAAAGTGAGTATAGTAAAAATTGTACAGAAAAAATGTGTATTGTGTTTGTTTTGTCTTGATTACAGGTGACTGTCATCACAGGGGGACCCAAGTTATTGCAGTGTGATGAAGACGATGACTTCACTTCTGCCTTTGATAAGATGCTGTCAGAGAATATTCAAGTAATAAAGGAGAACAACATTCTCAGCATAGATAACCTCAGATTCCATTTCTGTTGATTGGTTGTTACAGTTATCTTACCCAATATCTCGCTCGCTCAAATCTCTTCTTTCAGGACAACTAACGCAAATGTGAAATTTGTTTCTTTTCACCTGACAAAGTCACCGACATGATGCCAGCTTCTCAGCAATAAGCATTGCCTTTTATCGTGTGACAGGAAATTGTGATCAAGATATATTTCTGTCATTATTCATACTTGGTATGAATTGAATCTTTTCAATGATTTTTTTTAGATATCACCATGATAGTCTTTGTTAGCATCAGCCACCAGTTTTCTTAAAACAGCCCCATGATTTGTGATGTTTTCATCCCGACTACTTCTAAGTAGCGAATGTCTGTAACAATGTTGATTTACATGAAAGCAGTTCTTTATTTTATCCCCCCCCCCCACAGCAAAGGAATGCCGAGTCCATGAAAGTAACTCAGCTGGACATTGGGGTACCACTTCACATCAAGGCTAGGACAGCCATCAAACCAGTGAACTTTAACCCCTTCCAGCCAGCAGCAGCCGAGGAACCAGAGGATCCGGGCACTGTCAACTTTGTACTGATGACCAGGAAGGGAAACAAGCAGCAGTTCAAAGAGTTTGAGGTTCCGGTCAACTCAGAGCTGGCTGCTAATCTCAAGAACAGAGAGGAGGTATGTATTCAGCCTAGATTTTATCATGCAAAGTGTTTTTATAGCATGGGAACTGGGCATTCCAACACTTTTAAAGTAATCATTTTGATGTCAGATGTCTCTGTTTTTTTTATTTTGAAGTTCACTCTTGTTTTTTATGCTATTTTTGTCTCTCCTTATATCCTACTTCCTCTTTTCTCCCCAATTTTTATGTCTTCCTGCCATAAGTTTATCCATTTTGTTTACATGTTCTCGTTTATATCTTCCATGTAAATTGATTATTATTTTAGAACATAATAAATATAAGGCTAAGCTATCAATATTTCATTTTTGTTCATTGACGTTGTGTAGGCAGAGAAAGCAGAAAAACAGCGAATGAAGGAACTAACTCTCCACATCAATGAAAGGCAAGAAGAAGAGGACTATGAAGGTAAACATTATTCCCATTAACCCCTGCCATGTCGTGGGCAGCAAATCCTGCCCAATAATTCAAGTATTGAACAATGTGTGTGGACTAAGATCTACATTTTTCTGCTTGAAACTTAAACAGTTATTTCTAACATGAAATTTATATCCATGAAAGATCTTCCATGACTGATGCATCAGTATGAGTTAGGTATTTTAAGTGAAATTAAGCTCTTGAAAATTTGTTTATGACAATTGTCCAAAAATGTAATGGGCCAGCGGGATTATAGCCATATTCTCATGCTGTGAAGGTAAACATCACCCGCGTCTTGTTGGCTTTTAAATCATGAAGTCATGGATTGAAATTCTTAAATGAAAATATTTTAGGTGTACTGAAATTGTCACCTTGCTCCAATGTTATCCTTAGATTGGACTGTCCTTTATTTCCATTGTGATATCAGCAATTTGTGAAAACAAGATGGACCCATGTAATGGTATAATATTTACCATTAAGTATTTTTGACAGTAGATCTGAAATTCATCATTTCATTGTTTTATAAAAACTATTGCTTAAAACGCATGTTACTTTCTCCGACTTTGGTTTCTTTCTTCTATTTTAACTTTTATTTTTTCTGTGGTTGTTTTTATAAAACCAGAAATGCTTGCTAGTATGCAGAGACCAGCCATCAGTGTGCCCCAGACTGGTAAGAATCGATTCCATCATCCCAAGGGGGCACCAAACACGGAGCAAATATTCAACGCTAAGGGTAACAGGTAAGTTCAACATTCAGAGGCATCCAGCATGAAGAAATGATGTTGTGATAGCTGACATAAGGAACATCAATGGATAGATATATTATTACAAAATTTGCATCAATGTTATTACCCATTTACCCGAAGTTCTTAAAGAATGCGTCTCAGCAGGCAGGCTCTTATTTCCTGTTTGTTATTTTATTTCAAGAAAGCCTACCGTACATGGTCAACTTGAAGAGGAACTTTTAATAGTGTTTTGTCACATGACATTATTAGTTTCTATGGCTATGTCAAACACTGGCAGACTCGAAAAGGTGATCACCAAATATATCATCAAACCTTCAATAAGATATGTTTTTGTAGATCCTCAGTATAATTCTTCACCAATCAAGGAAGCAAAAGTGAAATGAGAAAGCTACATATTAAATGAAGCTTCTTTCATTATTTTCATTTAGAAGGCACTTTAGTCAAGTTGAAATTAGAGAAAGAATCCAATTTAAAAAGACATGATTTACAGTAACCAAATTATGTTGTGACAGATATGCTACACATGAACAAAAAAGAATAATTTTAGGCCTTGTGTCTTAAAGTACCTTTAATATCACATTCAGTTGTTTTGTCCTAGTACTTGACTTCTCTATCACTTACAAAAACACCTTCATCTCTTTCTGTTTTAGAAAATGGTAGAGGAATGAGAGCCAGTGGAACGTGGAGTAAGACAAGGTGAAGATCCTGGAAGAGCGGTGGTGTCGCATCGCCATGGATACAGCAGATGAAGAGAGGGAGATGAAGATGACAGTCCTTCCTCGGCTGAAGCATTCTCCCGCGGCATCGGTCCATCATACAGTAGTCGAGCTAACAATAAAATCTCATAGCTCACCATGAGATAATTGGGCCATGTATTGGGTTTTCGACCCTATCTATGTAAACTTGTTTCTGAAAATAGGAGTTATATTTTGGCAAGTTGATGGAAAATAATGTTTCTACCTGTTTTCCCATGCATGATGATGATTGTTGAGGGAATTTTCAGAAGTGAAAACTATTGGTCTTAAGCAGCTGCATTGTAGAAATACATCTGTACTATGCTGAGGTATTGAAGACAGTGCAGTAAACCATTGCTGGTGACAGTCATGAAGGTCATAAAGAATAAATTTCTTTCATTCTCTAGTTTTGAGGTTAGAAAACATGCAACTATGAGAGAAGAGCTTACAACAAAGCAGGGGTGGTATTCTGAGATTTATTTTATCTTGATTTTAGTGAAATAATTTTAATTGTCATAACAAAATGTACGCTTATGGCGCATCATTGGTTAATGACTGCGCAAAAATGGCTGCGTACGCGGAATTCATCTGCGCAAACACCAATGAAATGTTGCAATTTAAAATTTGTTATGACAATTAAAATCTTTTCACTAAAATCAAAATAAAATAAATCTCAGAATACCACTGCAGGTCATTCTTAAATGCTTGTGTCTATGAGAACATGCATATGTGTATTAGATGTTTTCACTCTTAGACCCCTCTAAAGTTTATGGTGTAAATCTATATTTGTAACTTAACATCAAGTCCATGTTTGCAAAAAACTTCAAACACTTTTGTGTTCCATGGGTTGAATTTGTTGTTTGGAACAATGAAACTGATGTTAGAAACTGAACATTGAAACAGCATAGTCCTTGGGATGGTTTATGTTCTGTTTGATGGACATTCAATGTTGCATTAGACTGTATAATGCAAACTGTAAAAATAGTTTTTTACAAATCTGTGCACAACACTGTTTCATTGATATATTTTTCCCCTGTTCATTATTAGTCATCGCTACGTCTCTATTAGATAACTTGAATTAATTATTAATGACTGGATTCAGTATAGATTCGTTGACAGCTAAGATTATGGGGCCAGTCCAATGATACTACAGACCAAATTACATTAGAAGTGACATACTGATGTTTGTTTTAGTGTGCATTGTTACAATGACAGGCACAGCTATGTAGACAATTATATCTAGAGGTACATGTAGTGTTGTTTTCTTTAAACTAATGTTATGAATCCCACGTAATCTCATGTACAATGGTAAACAAATGGTCAAATTAGTGTTAGCCCATCGCCTGCGGAAAGTGGGTAATGCCTGTACATGTATTAATCCTATGGGAATGATTGAACTCAGTAGTCCACGGGTTAATACCAGGGGAGTGTTTCATCAAGCGTTTTGTCAGTGATTTTTACTGACAACTGTTATAAGCTACTGAAATCCTTGCATCTGATTGGCTGAGAGCAAATTTGTCGGTAAAAATCACTGGCAAAACACTTGATGAAACGCTCCCCAGGACTTCATGGAAGGCATCTTATTCTTTACACAATGAGATAATGAAGTAGAGTTCAACCTACATGAAAAGGTCTATATGATTCAT
This sequence comes from Heliocidaris erythrogramma, assembly GCA_025617745.1. Lineage (NCBI taxonomy): Eukaryota > Metazoa > Echinodermata > Echinoidea > Camarodonta > Echinometridae > Heliocidaris > Heliocidaris erythrogramma. The sequence goes on along the minus strand of CM046853.1, from coordinate 12,382,104 downwards.
TGATGTAACATTAGGTATGTGGATACTTCATTCTAAGGTGATAGGTCATTAAGTTTCTTCAGTAAAATACAGATGTTCGCATATATAGATGACACTTGCAATACTCTAGTTTTTATTTGAATTCACTGAAATAATAGAAATTTGATTGCTACTTAAGACTTTCTTCTTTTTCCTTTTTTGCTTAGTAACCTGTTTGATATTCTTTTGGAGTCAGAAGTCAGTAACTCATTACTGACAATATGTGCTGCAATACATGTAGGCAAGAAAATGCATTTTACGTAAATCCTTTAGATCCTTTAGAAATTATTCACTTTTCTATGGATTGCTAGTGTCTTTAAAAATACAACCTTGAAGGGTGGCTGGAGTGAAAGCACCAAAATCATAGAAACAAGCTGGTGATAAAGAGAAAGAAGAATTTCTGATTGGCAAAATGGTCATGTATTTGGGGAGAATTCTTTGTCTTTGTGTACAAAATTACTATAAAAGATATTCTCACTTTCAATAGATACGTTCTCACTTGAGGGAATGTAAAATATATTATCTCTAATAAGTAATAAATACCAATATATATTTTTGTTCCATCATGAAAATCAGCAGAGCAAAATTTAGAGGAATTTGATGTCGGTAACAAATAGGTGCATTTTTCGTTTTATGCCATCACTCACGGCTGCCAATGAGAGATTATAAATCCTTAGTGATCTTGGCTTTTAGAAAATTCTACCAATATATTTCTCTGATTTTCTGCTTCCATTATAAAGGCCAACTTTCAGTAAGGGGTTATTTCTTCTTACAATTTTTTATTTGATAGGAATTAAATAAGTTACAAATTTACCATGATGGTTTTTTTTTTTTTATACATGTATTATGGAATTTCTTTTCAGACTAATTTTATGCCCGTTTTGTAAAAATGTATGGAAAGTCAGTGTGAAGCTCCATCATTAACTTTTATTTTGTACACATTGTTTTTAGTCTTAGTACAGATAGGTATCTTGGTACCCATGTTACTTTTGGATCGACTTAGCTTCACTTCATTTTAAATATAGAGTTGAGTTCTGGTCATGAGATTGAATTGGGAAAAACTGTCTCAAAGCAATAGGAAAAGGTTAATTATATAGCACATAAGAATTGGTGTATGCTGTAAGGTTTTGGAATCACCAAAATGATAAGAAATTGACTCGATCCTGCCGAGAGTCACATGCATGTATTGTGTATACGGGACTACACACAAATGTTCGGCCCGAACATTTCAGATGTTTCTTGTCATATTTTGAATGTGAGTGCATCTGAAGAGCAATCCTTTTCAGGGTACATTTCTACTATGATAATCTTCCAAACTAACATAAAAAGAATGAGAAAGCGCACAAATTATTTTTACCTTTCCCAGAACTCAACCTTCCCTTTAAATGTGAATACATGTACCTATAAAGAGAATAGGAACGTGAAGAGAGATGTCATAATTATTCAAAACAGGGTGTCAAGCTCATAACATTAGGGTGAACAAAAATAAAGGTGCATGATATACTCTTGTCGAGATTGTATGTCCTTCTTTTATTGCATGCCAATAAAACCATGCATCTATGCACTTACCCAATGGCAGTATGAGGGTTGGTTGTAGATTTGTGAAATGGTAGCCTCCATGATAAAATCCATTAGGGTAATACGTACATGTTTTACTTTTTTACAGCTAAATCCTGATGTCAAGTCTTACAAAATTCAATCTTATTTGGATTGTATAATAAGCAATGTGCTAAAAAAAAAGAAGTTGCATCTAAAATCCCCCCCCCCCCCCACAGTAATATATTCCCCTTTCCTAAGGATAGGACAGAGGCTATTTCTAGCTGGCTTTAGTCTGTAAGCAGATTAACAAATTAATGAAAATGCCTATGTTGAAATGATTTCCATGTACATGCACTTGTGGTGGTGCATTGTACACGATAGTTGCCCTTGCAGTAATTTTACCCTGTTCAGCTGTTCTTTTATTCCAATCAAATGTAAAATTCTAAATTGAAGATTCCATTAAAAACTTGTCGGGTGCAGTTGCATTGACCTAAAAGTATATGCCTGTGTGTGTGTGAATTTGCAATACATTTAGACTATGTCGACTTTCCTTTTTGAGTTTCTCACTGCAACTTTTTTACACACTTTAATTCCTTCTGTTGCTAAATATTTACATGTGTATGTATTTCTATGTCTACATAATCTTTATCTCTCTGTAGATATTGCTAGCCCTCTCATTCTCTGTAAAAAAAAAAAATCATCTAGTCGGCTTTTTACACTTGATTTTTTTTGCCGTTTCTCATTTGCAGTTTAAGTCCCTTACTATCTCCCTAGCCAGAGCACTTAGCCCTCACCTTTTTACTTTTAGCACCACCTTTTGTGGGGCTAACCCTGCTTTATTCCAGGGCTAGAATAATCCTGTACTATTGTGGAGTCGGCCCACTTTGTTAAAATGCGATGTGAACAGAAAGTGGGCTAAGCTTAGTCCTGTACTATCGGTGGGGCTAAAAGAGGATTTAGCCCCACCGATAGTACAGGACTAAGGGGCTAAATCCCCGTTAGCCTCACTGATAGTATGGGACTAAGCAAAATTTTTGCAAGTGTAAAAAGCCTATATGTTCCAATGATCTCATCCTGTTAAGTTTGCTACCTCTCTGCTCCATCTCTGTATCAACCTCCACATACATCCTTATGTTCTCTCTCTCTCTTCTTTCTCTCTCTCCGAGAGGTATAACACATGCTCCAGTGACAACTGCTCCACATAATTTCATACATTAACCAAATACAGTTAACCCTGCATAACTCAAAGTCGCATAGGTCAAACTTTCCCCAAGTCAATTCACTTTTTTTCACCAAACCATGCAAAACGTGTTATTACATTTCTAAGTCCAAACTATTTTTTGTGGTCCCAGCTGATTTGACTTATGCAAAGTTAAAGGGATACGCCACCGGGCGGCCGTGGGGAAAGTCAGGATTGCGTAAGCCCCATTCACTCGTACACAAAGTTTGTGCGTCGAACGCGTCCGTTGGACTAAGTGGGATTACTTTTCGGCTGCACGAAGCCGACCGAATCTCGCACGAGAGCCCGAGCTCAGGTGGAGCGTACATGTTTGTGCGGTGACCAGTCTATCAGAGGTTTGCGCCCCGAGGGGCAACGGCATGATCTGGTAACGATCACGGTGCCCTCTCGCGGCATTAAAACGTCCACAATCTGCGGTTGAGTATCCCTTTAACTGTACTAAACTTTAACCATAGACGAAAAACTATACCCAATCGTAAACCTCACCTAAAGCTGTAACAACCCTAGCTCTATATGTTATGACTGAAATAAAGCTTGGAGAAATTGTCGCTGGAGCATATGCCAGACTCAGAGCACCTCTCTCTCTTCTCTCCCTCTTTCTGAAGATACATGTATTCCCTCTCAGTTATCCAACACGTGCTCAAGAGACATTTGTTCTAGGCTTTATTTTGTCAAAGATATCGGGTCAGAATTAAGGTTGTGATTGGACTTTATGTTACGATTTAGGGTTAGAGTTAGGCAGTGTTTGGTCCATGGTTGAAGTTAAGAATATGGCAAGCGCATAAAATGAACACAAAGAAATTGTTGTTGGAGCATGCGTCATAGAACCTCCCTTTCTCCATGTCTTTACTCAGTCATCACCACTTAATTCCAGTAAAATATGTCTATCAACTTGCTACCTCCCTCCATTTCTAAGCCATTCCTGTACAATGTTTTTGCTGCTCTTGCTGCTTCTCTCTGGCTCTGCATCAATCTCCTCCAGATTCGTCAAATTTATTTCTTTCTATATAACATTACTTGTAACATTTAGGATTTTGCCAATGCAGATTAGTTTACAAAGCCCTTAGTTTACAAACCCAATACACCAATTTAGATAGAACCCCCCTTTTTAAATATATAGCTTTGCCAAAGGCTATTTCTTACGGGGACTTTTATTTAAGATCCTCAATGACAATGCAAACGGCTCAACATAAATTGACAAAATTCTGAAGTCACAATGGGAGTCCTCAACTTGCAAAAACATACATGAAACAAACAACACAAGTGTAACCGATATTGCCTACATGTACATGATGGTTATTTTATTGACACAAATCCTTGCCACAAATCCTTGCCACAGAATCTATGACCTAGGACGTTCCTTCTTTCCCTTGAAGAGAGCCCAGAGTGAGACGTTGGCCACCTTCACTACCTTGAATCGAACTCCTGGGATATCACCGACGGCGTGTCCCTTACGACCGAATCCAGCTACCAACACCTCGTCATTCTCCTGTAGAAAGAAGGCAAATACAATGTATGTGTTTGATTACACAAAGGTATAACAGAGTACGCTGGATATAATGCAACTGTCCTGATACAATATTTTCATGACACACTAGGCAAAGGAATCTCATTATATGCAAGCAATTGCATTTTGGCAAGTATTATGAAGAAAATTAACAATATTGAAATTATAATACAGAAAATAAGCTCACACAACTTTTGAGATGTTGATATCCCTTTGAATTATTAACAGATTTGTCCAAAAAAAATTTCGCCTGTTATTTTTTTTCCTTAGAGAATCTCCAAATGAAATGATACCTGTAAATTTGCGGTCAGTAATATGTGACCATAACATGACCAAAGTATCCTAAAATGCGGACTTGAAACGAGTTGTACAAAGCATCCTTACTGGCAGGTACAACTCATGATTTCAATTCATGAAAGTGTCTGTTTTATAGATTACATGAATATATTAACCTTAGTATCAGCACCAATCAAAATGTTAGAAAGGCCCAAGTAACATAGAATTACATTTCATTATGAACATATGTTTGCTATTAAGAACTTATCCTGACGACTGATGTATTATACACAAAACAGAAACTTAGAAAATACAATGTCACCCCATTCCAGGAAAATTTAGTTTGCTAATTACAATTGGAATCTGAATGTCTCAATTATATTTCACTTGTAAATATAATATATAATAATCCCACTCATTCATTCGATCTGGTTTAAATTCAAAATATTTCTATCACATTCTAAATGACTGAATTGTTTTACCTCACATAAAATATCAAAATGCTGTGTCAATAAATTCTTTAAAATAAAGTCTTAAAATACGGACAACCTCTTTGAACTCACCTCGATGAAGTTGAGGCAACCATCGTTGGGAACGAAAGCTGTGATCTTCTTGCCATTCTTGATGAGCTGTACCCTGACACACTTGCGGATAGCAGAGTTAGGCTGCTTGGCCTCTACACCAACCTTCTCCAGAACAATGCCCTTGGCGTGAGAGGCACCTCCGAATGGGTTGGCCTTCAGAGCAGTACTGGAATGAGCCTTCTTGTAATCTTTGTCATGCCATCGCTGCTCTCGGCGGTGGGTACGCAGCTTGCGAGCTGTCCTAAGACCTCTTGGCTTTCCACTTCCTATTCAGGAATATAAATATATACCGTATACAAAAAGTCAACATTACATTTTTCTTGGTGAAAATTCATTTAATGTGCATGGCATATTTAATTCCTTAAAGATGCATCAAGAGTACAAATTCACCTAAAATTCACTGAACAAAAAATTTGTGAGACATATTTGCAAATATTTTGCATTTTCAATGTTACTAATTGTATGCACTAATTGTATGCACCCATCTTCACAATTCCTGTTTTGAATTTAAAGAACACAAACTTTCCTGTATCTGACAAGATTACATGCAACAATAAATTTGAGCAGTTCAAACAACTAAATCTAAGGGCTCAAGGCACTGTAAGAGTTGGAAGATTCTGTAGTTACCCTTTTCTGTTGTGAAAATAACATTCGAGTCTAGATCTACATAAATTTGGCTTGGATTCTTTAAGGATAACATGTGCGAAATTTTACTCTCTTTATTTAAAATTGAAAGAGGGGCTGTGGCACCCCTATTATGAAGTTCCCAGCAGCAAATCCACAATCATTCTTTAGAACTCTAGTGTCAACCAGCACAAAATCCAATGACCTTTTTTCATTTTTAGTTGCTTAGATCAATTGGAACCTCTTACTAGTCTTAGTTCTAGCTCTGGGGTGGTATTCTGAGATTTATTTTATCTTGAATTTAGTGAAAAGATTTGAATTGTCATAACAAATTTCAAATTGCAAAATTTCATTGGTGTTTGCGAAGATGAATTCCGCGTACGCAGCCACTTTTGCGCAGGCATTAACCAGTGATACGCCATAAGCGTACATTTTATGACAATTAAAATTATTTCACTAAAATCAAGATAAAATAAATCTTAGAATACCACCCCTGGTCAGCAGATCTATCAAATCTAGGTCTAGCAGTGAATTTGCGACACAGTCAGTCCCATATGGGTTTGGTCCCATAAGCAGTAGAGGCGCACTGCCGCTATTGGAGACTGTTTCCTAGTATTGCCACTAACATTGGAGACCGTTTCCTATTTTGGGAGACTGTCTCTATTGTCAGACTCAGAGACTGGCGTGACTGGGTAGACTTTATTTTAATTTCAATTTTACTTTAGAGTGAATCTTTGAGTTTGACTAAGTTTATGGTCGGTCGCTGACATAACTTGGGCTCCCCCCCACAAAAAAAACTTCAATTTCGCACGATATAACGGGAGTGCCACGGCGCGCCACGGCACGTAACGCTCATGTTGTATGGTCGGGGGTCCTAAAGCTACGCACCATCATGACCATACAAATCACATACACGTGCAATGCAACGCGTTCAAATCAGGCTAAAACACACACGTGATACACACAGTCAATTTCAATATCAAGATTTGCATTCATTTATTGCATGTGCGTAGCTTTAGGACACCTTGTTGATGTCAATGCCGATGTAAAATTTTGTTTTTCATCTGCATTTTTAAGAACAAAATTTTTTAGAACAAAATGTTACATCGGCATTGACATCGACCTGAAAACGTGCATTATTGACATTCACCCATCGTAATTTTCTCCACAAATCCAACTTTAGAATATCCAGAATCAGGATATGGAATGAAATTGGTGGCAAGCCAGTAGCTTTAGGTCCCCCCATCATACATGTTGTATGCAAGTTAGGCCCTTTCTTTACCATGTTCAATCCGTACGGGCTACGCGTACACATGACACGACAGAAGTGTACGGTGTATTCTGTATGCGTTTACTACACAGAGTATCGAAGCGAGACACGACTTGTGTCCCGACATATTCGGACATTAATATTTCCCTTATTTGATTGAACACCTACACATTCTTGGAAAAAATTGATAGAATATATCTTAACCTACATTATGAATCTAATAACATGCTATTCCCAATAATGTAAGGTGTAAAACTTAATGATAAAAGGGCACGTGGGATTCACTAACCCATATTGACTGGAGTTCATGCACGAAAAGACCAACTTTCCTACAATTATCGATCGCTGAGGGCGGCATTTAAATTATTGACCAAAGAGATTCGATCATACCAGTATGCCCTCCGACGGTATAATTTTTGTTTGTGCTCGTTTTGTCAACAAATTTTGTCAGACCACTCATAGCCCTGACTGTTTGTCAGTTACATGTATTTGGACACCAGTGGCGGATTTTTTGGAAGAAAAGTATGTATTTTTACCAAAGAGGATCCGCCGTTTTTCGATTGTGCCCCCCCCTTTTAGAATGAAAACTTTTTTTTGTTTTTGTTGTTGTCAGAGAATTATGGAGGGAAACTTGACCCCATAACTCCCCCCCCCCCCCCCCACTGAGCGAATTTTGGAGGTCTGGCGAAACTACATTAACAGGGGGTGGGTGCAGGGAGGGAGACTTAGAAGCTTGAAAGGCTTCGGGAGAAATAGAGGCGGCGCTCCTGGGGGGGGGGGGGGGCAATGCCCCCATTCCCCCCCCAAAAAAGTGCCTTTTTTATTTCTGAAAAATGCCCCTTTTCTCTCTCTCTCTCTCTCTCTCTCTCTGATAAGTGCCCTAGCTTACTATTACTACTAAAGGTGCCCCCTTTTCGTTGTAAAAGTGCCCTTTCCCTTCTGATAAGTGCCCTTATTTCTCCTGATAAGTGCCCCATTTCAAATCTGACAACTGCCTCCTCATATCTCTCTAATAAGTGCCCTTTTCTCCTGATGATGCAATTTTACTTTGGAAAGGTAAACGTTAAGTGCAATTTCCCCCTTCTAATAAGTGCCTCTTTTCAAAACTAATGATTGCCCCCATTTCTCTTAGTTATAGCAATATTTGTACCGACTTAAAAAAAATAAAATGAAAACTCAATTCTATTGTTCTAGGTTTATCCCATGCACAATAATTATTGAACACACAGGCGCCTGGGAACGATTTGTTACTGGGGGTGCTGTGAGCCAAAAAAAAAGGGCCTCAGCATTTTAGTGTCTCTTTTTAAGTCCAAAAATCTCTGATAAGCAAAAAAAAAAGGTCCTCAGCTCTTTAGTGTCTCTTTTTAAGTCCAAAAATCTCTGACAAGCAAAAAAAAAAAGGTCCTCAGCATTTTAGTGTCTCTTTTTAAGTCCAAAAATCTCTGACAAGCAAAAACTACTTTTTTAACTACTTTTTAAAGAAAAAATTGCAGGGGGTGCAGGCCCCTGTGCACACATTGTGCAGTTTTGTTCTTGGCAAATCTTATATATTATTTTTAAAACTTGACGTAGTTTCATTCATCCTATTCTGCTGATTGTATTAAATCAAATCATATCCCACCGTTGCTGAAAATTCGACTATAAATCGTTACTATATTACAACGTTTTGACTTTATACTGGGGGGTAGTCATTTTTCAGAAGGTTCGTAATTCAGAATGTTCATCATTCCGAATCACAAATTTCCCATATACCAGGGGGTATATTCCGTAAATGAATTATATGTAGTGTTCATATAATTCTGAACCATTTGTTGCGTTACTCCGGAGGTTGGTTATTCCGAATGTTCGTTTATCCGAAGGTTATTGATATGTTGATTGATATTTTATTCATCTTTCTTCCTTTTCACATGTCACGTAGAACATTGCATTCAATTATTACGCATTTACAATGCAAACAAAATTATGACAATACTTATAGTGAAGTGAATTGAAAGAAAGACAAGGAGACCCTGGTGAAAATAGGACTTGTAAGATGTAGGGTCCCCTCTGCGCCAAGTAATTGGCTGGTACATACATGAGCAACAAAATAAATGTATTTAAAGGGAGTCATACATTATGAAAGGAATGGGGTATGTAAAAAACACAAACAAACAAACAAACAGCTATATACAAAAAAGGGAGAATATAGTTATACATAACAAGACGGGAGAGAAGAAAGCAATTATGAGAAATTATAAAAGTAAGAGTACAACACAGCAACAATAGGTACATCACACCGCATCACATCACATCACATCATATAACATCACACCACACCACATCACATCACACCATTTTCGGTTCATGCTTCCGAAAATGAAATAGGGTTTATCGGTTTATGATTTCGAACAATTCTGTTGCCTAATTCCGAAGGTTTATTATTTCGAAGGTTCGTTATTCTAATGGTTCAATCATTTGATTTGATTTGATTTGATTCGGTTTATTGTAATAAAAGAACATGCAGCTGGACAGCTGAAATCGTTCAATTTACAAAACAATAAACGATCAAAATAAGAACATACAACCATGCAAAATTAAAAAATAAAAAATAAAACTCTCAAATATTACGTTCAAATCTAAAAAATATCCCACGGTTCATAATTCCAAAAATGAAATAGGGTTCATAGAGGGGCCGCGGAGCGATTTTGAAAGACGGGGGGGGGGGGGGGGGAGGAGGAGGACTGATTTTATTTTACTCATTAATGACTGCAGCCATCCCCCACCCCCGGTTCCGCGGCCATTGAAAATATGGTACACAAAATATCAAGCAGAGACTGGAATTTTGTTGTAAAGCTTTAAATAAAAGCTGTAAATAAACATCAGAATTCGACATTCTAAACTACAAACAAATGCACTTTGGTATTTCCGGCATACTGCAATACATGCATCTGTTGGCGTACATTTTCGCGAGGGGGCTGACGCTTTTTGTCCAAATATCAACATTCTAGTTTCTAATTTTTGCTAGTATAGCAAGCAAGAAGGTTTACACCTTTTGAAGTGAAATGTACAGAAAATACATATTCATGCTGCCCAAATAAGGATATTTGGGCACCTCGCGGTCCGAATTGTGGTGGGGGTTACCCGAAAATCGGAATATTGAAATCCTCAGAGGGCGCGGGGGGGGGGGGGGGGGGTGTTTGCAGTCCCCCAGCCCCGCCCCACAGTGGGCCAGATGATGGCTCCAAAGTCTGCCAAAATTCATATCACTGAGTTTTACTTAAAATCTAAACTTAGATGATAGTTCTATGGCTATTCAGATCTGTCGAAACCAATGAAAATATTTTCAAATACCTCTGACGTTATTAAAATACCAATTTCTGATTGGCTGCCCAAATCCAGTGGCAAATAACCCATTTCTCTTATTACAATGATTTTCCTACTTCAGAAAATTGATAATGCGATCTCTACGCTTGTATATCAAAACGTGAAAACGGTGTTAACTTAAAGCTCAGGCATATTTAATTTTGTAAATTGTTAAGAGTGACTTAAAGGGGGCGCCCTAATGGAAAATATTTGTAATAATGAGAAATTTGTATTGCAATGTATGATGTCATTGCTTGAAAGTAAACTGATAATGCATATACAGTGTACTAATAAAATAAAATATTCAGCTAACTGAAAAATGAATCATGAAGTTTAAAAAAAATGAAAGAGCGCCCTCTGTAGCCTTGCTAACTTTGTGAAAGAGAAACGTATACCTGTATCACTAAAAAGTAATTCTTTAGGTACTATCGAGTTACTACTATACTGACTGATAATGTCCATGCATATGGTAAGTCCAATTGCCCTATTATTTATACTGTGAGAAGAGTGAATTATTTCGAAAAGCCTTCGCCTTGAAATATTCACTGAAGCCATTGTGAATTACTCAGACTGTTGGGTCTGTTAAAAAAAAGATAGAGGACAATTTGAAAGCTGGGTTTTGGTGTTGGACAAAATTATACTTTGCCCTAAGGCTTCAAATTATATAAATTATAAACAACCGGTATGAATTTTAAACTACATGGCAGTCATTAATCGCGCCCTTTCAACAATAGGTCTATGTCTTAACTAAACAGTTCCAAAGCCTTGAAAAAAAATGAATAGTAGAGGGAAAATATACATGTAGGTCACTACACTAATTAAAAATATATTAAAAACTAATTACAAATAAGAAACATGCTTATATTAAAAAAAATTTTTTTTTATAAAGATATATAGGTAGACGAATACAGGTAGGTAGAAAAATAGATAGACTGATAAATATATAGAGGGATGCGTGTATAAATAGACAGATGGATAATATATAGAGATATAAATATAGATAGATAGACGGATGGATGGGCTACGTGATAGATAAAAATATTTAATGCACTCAAAAGGGGAGCTAAATCTAGCCTTTTGGAATTCATTTATTGAAGGAAAGAGAAAATTCTCTACAGCCTGACGCATTCTTTAAAGAAGAGAAACTTCACATTGTTTAACAAGACTGGGTCGTTAAAAGAATTCTGGCTTGGAAACAAGCAATAGACCGATTCTGAATGTATACAAACTTATGCACTTAATATTCTCTGAGCACCTAGTGACAGGCTATTCCATGAACCTGCTTTTTATAAATGAGCCTCAATGCTTAGAATCCAGTTTGCATACATTATTTGTTGCTATGTCCGGCAAGCTTTCAGGTTGTCAAGAACAACCTTTGTTTGAAAGGTATGCATAAAATTTGCATATATTACCGAAGCGGTCTATTGTTTATTTATAAAAAATAGGAGCATTTACGGACATTTGAAACTCTCCATCTTACCCTACATCATAACAAAAGCCTATTCTGTTTATATATATATATATATATATATAACAATTGCACAAACATGAACTACATTAATTATTAATAATAACAGGATAAGTCTTACCTTAAACGAAGAATATAACAAAACAGAACAATTTCCTCGGGATATAAAACGTGCAAAAAGTTGAGCATCCCTTAGAATACTGAAGACCACTGAACATCTGTGGCATCAAAATAAAACTGCGATGTTTGAAAAAAGAAACCAGATCAATTTGGGCAGTAGTGGTAGTCATTTCACCCGCTTGATGTAAACATTTAAATCCTATCCACAGATTGTGATGAACATGACGCCCCAGTCGCCCCTTCTCTTCTCATTCTCTCTCCCTCTCTCTCTCCTTCTCCATCTCTCTCTGTATTTTCTTTTTTATCTCAGTTTTCGTTTTCTGTTATGTTCCCCTCCATTTTTTTGTTTCCAGACTTCATTGAGGAAACTTGGTAATCTCTTCTTGACCGACGAGTGTTTTACCACTGAAGACTGGACTAGAGATTAAAATACAATCCATATGTTTAGATATTAGTTGTTTTCTGACATGTCCCATCATCTAAAAGGGCCAGAAGACTATTAAAGCTTCTTTCGGTACTCATGTCAAAAAGAATATTGAACTTTTATTTTTTGCTGTGTGTAGTTTGCCTGCGCATTTTTATGAACACAGTGCGCGCTTCTATCTCATGGAAGATTAAGGCGAAAAAAGAGGCGAACATGCGGGTGCAAAATACTCAAAAACTTACAAAAAGTAGCAGGCGAATTTGGTAGCAGTGTAAACCATGAACTATAAGAAAGGCGATCATGATATTTCAGTGCGGAAATCGACGGAAATGTTGACCATCTCTGCGCATGAAAAAAAATATTCTATTTCCCCCCAAATATTTTGTGTTTCATCCAAAATTACTTTCTAGAGGAATAAGAGCGCGCCTGTAAACTCTACCATTATTTAAAATAACTATATTCTGGAATAAGCATCTTCAATTTGAAGTGCATTAAACAACCCGTTCGGCAAAAACCTTTAATAAAACGCAGTATTACATTTTACACAATGCATAACAAATATTCAAGGTTTCATGTCTTTATGAATAAAATGACCCCCTTTAAATTAATTTAAAGTAGAAATACTGCTCAGAGGTGTGCTACACGATGTAATCTATAGCACGTGAAAAAATAATTCTGTTTCATTGACCAAATCCCTATTTTGGCGCACTTTTGCTCACCTGGCCCATACTGCAACGTATACGTCTTCATCTCTCTTTGCTCATTATTCAACTATAATTATTAGTCTAGTTATATTTCACCATTTTGCCAGCTATAATATAATTTATAAGACAAGGAAAACCCACCCAAGATACGTCATGGAGTTACCAATTTGTGTTTGATTGATATAATTTGCTTATTTATTATCGGATTTTGCTCAAACTTTCACTTAAAGGGGAATAAAAGGCAACAAACATTAGCCTATAATCATATAGATAATATTATTGTCAGCCTATTACAAATATCTTGAAATTACTCCTATTTGATTATTTAAGAAAGAGAACAGTGTCTCCAAAAGTTGCAGTTTCCTTGCTTGACATTATCCCATGGGGGCTGACATTTTCTTTAGAAAGTAATGTCAGAACAGTTCTATTTGTGACATACCCACTGACCTATACACTAGCTACCGTGACACTCATGATCAGCTGTGGAATGCATGACACTGGATTTTCTCATAATAAACCATTTTTGTAGTCATGTACATTCAAATGAAGATACTTTTATCCTGTCATAACCTATTTGTGTCATTATTTGGTTCAGCTGTTTCTTTTGTTAAGCAGGATTTGGCAAGCACTTAATTGGTCTGACAAAGGTTTGTCAATTCTTCAAAGAAGTTACAAAGATCTACAACTGCTCTTAGATATCACCTGTGCGAGACAATGGGGGTACCAAGATGGCTGCCATTTTGCGTGGGTGGCTTTAGTTGTACAATAGCTATTCATTATGCAACATCTTATCCATTGTGTACAGGTAAATGGACATGTACCGCAATGACATCACAGTTTCTTCAAAATGGCAGCCCCCATGGGATAATATCTAGCAAGAAATCTGCAAACTTTAAAGAGACTGTTCTCCTTACTGAGTAATCAAATCAGAGTATTTTCAAGATATTTTGAACAGGCTGACAATTTTCCACATGATTATCAGCTAATGTATGTTGAGTTTCATTCTCCTTTAATATCTGTTTCTCTCATTTTCTGCTTTAATTAAAATCAACTAAATACCAGGGTGGACTTCCCCTTTAAAACTAAGCAATTGTGTAATATTTAATACCAGTTTTAAAGACAAATCTTTCTCCACTTTCTCTCTCCTCCTCCTCCTTCTCTACCCCCCCCCCCCCGCTCTCTCTCTCTCTCCATCTCTCTCCCTTACATAATATACACTGATCTAAAATAAAATTTAATAAATTGATATGTGCAAAGCTATGTCTCATTAAAGGGGAAGTCCACATTGATATGAAGTTAGTCTTAACAGAAGTAGAAAAATACGAGAAACAGATCAGTGAAATTTTTGAGCAAAATCTGATAAAAATTAGAATTTCATTAATATTTCAAGTTACAAAATGATCACACATAAATTGGCAACTCTGTGATGTATCTTGTGATCAAAGAGATGGATGCTTGTGATGCCATCTCCCATTTGCCCTGTACTAGTAACAATCATATAGTTTTATTTTCCCTAAAGAAAATATGTAATCATACATGTACCTTAATATCACTGCCCATATCTGTTTTTACATAACCCCTGTACGAAACCAATATATTCCTTCTTCAACAATTAAGAAAGTGCACATTTTGAAATGTTCAGTAGGCCTACAGAGAAAACTGTAGACGACCTTCAAATGATACGTCATGGAATTTCTTATTTCTTATCAGATTTTGCTCAAACTTTCATTGATCTGGTTTTTTTTTTAATCTGCTTCTTTTAAAACCAAGTAAATATATTAGTCATGTCAGTCTTCAAGCCTTGTTGAGTAAATCCATTGATAGGGCTCAAATTTACTTAGATAATTCAGGCCACGTGCATGCAAGCGGAGTGATCAAACTTTTCTTTACATATAGGGATTTGTCTCGATACAACTTGAAGTGAATATCATAATAGATGCCATATTTTGCAATATCACTTCATTGTCTTCCGTAAAATATAGATTGTCCTAATTATCGTTTCTTCCAAAAACAAGATGAATGCGACTGTGTCTCCGACGTGCCTACGCTTAAATTCAGTTGATGCTCAAACTATTCTTGAAGTATTGTCATAACCAGAATTATACAATAACATGTTAATTGACTTCTTTAACATTTTGTTTAACCCACATAGATAAAAAAAAAATAATCACATTAACCATAATTTGTCATACTTTGTCAAAGTAACCCCCTCTGTGCCACAAGGAATGCACACTGAATAATCAGTCTAAATGAAATTTTCATATAGTCACACTTGGAATCTTAAATCTTTGTTTTATTGTTGACTTTGGTTCTACATTCTACCTAACAATCTACATGCAAATGTATGTACATGTATGTATCCATATCCATATCCAAACATACAAACATGTATTATGGAACATTAATATTCTTGGGTGGGTTTTCCGCCCAGAAGTGGTTTAGGTATTGTTTCTTTTCACTACTTCCTCATTCTCTCTCCTCGCTATTTCCTTGTCATCCCTGTTCTTTAATTTCCCATTGAAACTCCAACCTGCAAACTGAAGACATAATTTCAATTAAGAGCAACATCCCACTAGAACACAATGTTCAAAATCAGGGAAATAACATCTTCCACTCGACTCTCCGATTCGTTTTCTGTAACATATACGATTCTTTAATCATAACTGCTTAGGATTTGATTCGACATGTACGTTCATAATTCACATTTTACTAACCGAACTTTGTTAGATGGGCCAACATGAAATAATCAATTATCTGTTATTTGTTGGCTGCTTGGAGAATGGCCCTCAAGGCAGATTTTGTTTTGACAACTCATTTTTAAATTTTGATCAATTCCAATTCAAAAACAAGTGATGACTATTTCAGAATAAATTTATTTGTATGTAGTTTTTTATGAAAATTGCTTTTTTTTGCCAGCTGTACAAAAGTTGCTCAGTTGGGGGGGGGGGGGGGGGGGGGGGGGGGATCAGATTTTATGGGGTCCAGTTTTGCTCAATAATAAAAGTTGGGGGGGGGGAGGAGGCACGGACCAGGATTACCCCCCCCCCCCCCCCCAAATCCGCCAACGATATAACCAGAAAAAGCCTACAATTACATCTTAATTGACCTCTTTAACATTTTGTTTAACCCACATAGATAAAAAAAAAATAATCACATTAACCATAATTTGTCATACTTTGTCAAAGTAACCCCCTCTGTGACACAAGGAATGCACACTGAATAATCAGTCTAAATGAAATTTCCATATAGTCACACTTGGAATCTTAAATCTTTGTTTTATTGTTGACTTTGGTTCTACATTCTACCTAACAATCTACATGCAAATGTATGTATGTATCCATATCCATATCCAAACATACAAATATGTATTATGGAACATTAATATTCTTGGGTGGGTTTTCCGCCCAGAAGTGGTTTAGGTATTGTTTCTTTTCACTACTTCCTCATTCTCTCTCCTCGCTATTTCCTTGTCATCCCTGTTCTTTAATTTCCCATTGAAACTCCAACCTGCAAACTGAAGACATAATTTCAATTAAGAGCAACATCCCACTAGAACACAATGTTCAAAATCAGGGAAATAACATCTTCCACTCGACTCTCCGATTCGTTTTCTGTAACATATACGATTCTTTAATCATAACTGCTTAGGATTTGATTCGACATGTATGTTCATAATTCACATTTTACTAAGCGAACTTTGTTAGATGGGCCAACTTGAAATAATCAATTATCTGTTATTTGTTGGCTGCTTGGAGAATGGCTCTCAAGGCAGATTTTGCCTTGACAACTCATTTTTAAATTTTGATCAATTCCAATTCAAAAACAAGTGATGACTATTTCAGAATAAATTTATTTGTATGTAGTTTTTTATGAAAATTGCTTTTTTTTTCGCCAGCTGTACAAAATGGGGGGGGGGGGGGGGATCAGATTTTATGGGGTCCAGTTTTGCTCAATAATAAAAGTTGGGGGGAGGAGGCACAGACCAGGATTGCCCCCCCCCCCATAAATCCGCCACAGATATAACCAGAAAAAGCCTACAATTACACCTTAATTGACCTCTTTGACATTTGACCTTACACCTTATTCAATTCAATTCTTATATTCATCCAGAATCACAAGAACCCAAATGTGATCACTTTATCTGCTACTAGTCATGAATACAAAATAGTTGAGATATGGTGATAACAAAACCAAAAAAAAAACACATTAATTTCACATATATAACCTCTATGACCTGCCCCCTTTGACCTATACATGAACAAATATCTAATCAGTTAAGGTCTCTTCTAGGCTTTTTACACTTGCAAATTTTTGCTTAGTCCCACATTGCATTTTACCAAAGTGGGCTAACTCCACGATAGTACGGGATTATTTTAGCCCTGGAAAAAAGCAGGGTTAGCCTTTTTAAATGTAAAAAGTTGGGTCTATAATGCTCTGGCTAGGGAGATAGTACGGGACTAAAGCTGCAAATTAGAACAGAAGAAAGAAATAGTCCGGGGTTAAAAAATAATCAAGTGTAACTACATGTAGATGAATTCTTGGCTGCACAGTCTAAATTTATGCATCCGCCCTTGCCAGATCAGAAATATATCGCACATTCATGTTGATTTGTTTTAAATTTTGATTGAACCAGAATATAATCCTCTAATTACATGTTAATTCACCTATTTGACATTTGACCTTACACCTTATAACCTCAAGATTGATCATTTATCTCCTCCTAGTCATGAATACAAAATAGTTGAGATATGGTGATAACAAAGGTAAAAAAAAACCATCAATTTCACATACACCTGTATAATGACCTCTATGACCTGTCACCTTTGATCTTTGTGAACAAAAACCTAATCAGTTTGTCTCACTATGGTGATTCATACTAGTGCCAAGTTTGAAGTTAATGGATCAAATAGTTCTTGAGATATCACAAAAAGACTAAAACCTGCAATTTCAGAATTGACCTCTATGATCTTGACTTTGGTTCTACATTCTACCTAACAATCTACATGCAAATGTATGTATGTATCCATATCCATATCCAAACATACAAACATGTATTATGGAACATTAATATTCTTGGGTGGGTTTTCCGCCCAGAAGTGGTTTAGGTATTGTTTCTTTTCACTACTTCCTCATTCTCTCTCCTCGCTATTTCCTTGTCATCCCTGTTCTTTAATTTAATTAAGGGGTGTCTTTTTATGTTGTTTAGAGAATGACCAAAATGTATTAGTACAGCCTCAACAAATTTTGCAAACAGGAAATTCTAAATTCATTGGGATATGACAATACTGTAAACTCTGGAGCATGCACCACTATTACAGAAATACAGACACCAAAACATTTTGAAGATTGCCCACAGCGTAAATCTTGAGATGATAAAAATAATAAAGTTGAGCGGCTTGTCTCGAATGGGTGGGGTGCGGGAGCGGGATGGGAGCGGGATGGGAGCGGGAACGGGCACACCCTTTCGAGACAAGCCCCCCCGGTTATCTCGAATGGACGCGTTCCCAGCGAGAAGTTCAATGAACGCGCCACTTCGAGACAACCGGGGGGGCTTTCCTCGAATGAGTGTGTTGAGTAGACTTTTGTAACAGACGTTTTAGAATTTTTTTTGAAAAATGTGCTCTTGCTGGTTTTTTCGTTTTTCTTTTGTCTAAGATGTAGAAAATATAAAAAAACGGTATCTAAAAATGCTTTTGACAAGGAAATCATTATTTGTGCAAAATAAATCGGAGAATTGAATAATTATGCATTAAAACACAAGGAGAAGAAAGGGCAAGTGGCGTAGCTAGGATTGTCAATTTATTTTTATTTTTTTGGCGTGACCTGTTAAATATTGTGAAATTGTGTTACAGACATGTGCTGACATAAGCCAAGGTGTGTTTATCATCTTTCCAAAGTTAGAAAACCTTTTAATGCCACTATCATTCTATCAATACCCACTATCAAAAGTCAAAACTCATATCAAAAGGTCGTTTGTACCGGCCCCCAACTCCCATACCAGGGGTAGGCCTATGCTCGTAACTCCTTTTCAAAAGTGACCCCCTATTCCGGAGAAGTTGGAATTTGTTTTACCCCTATCCCGGGAAATTTTCTGAGATATTGGACCCCTATCCAGGCAATTTAGGAAATTAACCCCCCCCCCACACTATCCCGGGGAGGAAACCACCAGAGTCTGCGAAAATTGACCCTATTTACATTTTCCGGGAATATTTTTTCATCTTCCTCATTCATCTTCCTATTTTCTTACTCACCCACAATAAGGGGTGGGGCATGGCCATCTTGTGCCTCCCCCCCCCCCCCGTAAAAAAAATACGCCGCTGTGAATTAACATTCTATTCTGGACTGTCTGCCCGACCAGACCTTTGAATTTAAATGAACATTCCATTATGAATTCATGCAACCTCATACATTCATTTGACAACCCCCGTTATCAGTGACGGTACCGGGGGGCATGGGGGGGGGGGCATTTGCCCCCCAGTCAGAGCTTTGCCCCCCAGTTGCCCCAATAATTTTCGGAGTGAAAAAATAAAAGGGTGGAAAATTTTGTTTGTCCGCCCTTGCCCCCAACAATTTCTTTTGCCCCCCATTTCCCCCCCCCCCCCCACCCCACTTTAAAAATCCTGGTGCCGCCACTGCCGGTTATATTTTCTACATCTTAGACAAAAGAAAAACGAAAAAACCAGCAAGAGTACATTTTTCAAAAAAAATTCTAAAACGTCTATTACAAAAGTCTACTCAACACACTCATTCGAGGAAAGCCCCCCCGGTTGTCTCGAAGTGGCGCGTTCATTGAACTTCTCGCTGGGAACGCGTCCATTCGAGATAACCGGGGGGGCTTGTCTCGAAAGGGTGTGCCCGTTCCCGCTCCCATCCCGCTCCCATCCCGCTCCCGCACCCCACCCATTCGAGACAAGCCAAGTTGAGCTCTGGTCATGCAATTACATTGTGAAAGAAACTGTGTCAAAGCAATTGGGAAAGTTTGATCATGTCTATGTAAGACATGGTGTATACTGCGAGGTTTTGGAATCATCAAAATGATAAGAAATTGACCGTCTTGCTGAAAAAGCACATGCACTGCACACAGAAATGAGTATATGGGACTGCACACACAGCTATTTCTCATACAGTGGAAACTCAGTATAAAGAGATCTGATTAACAATATTCCTGATATAACAAGGTAATATTCTGGTCCCAGCTCTTTATATTCTATTATTTTTTAACCTGATATAACAAGATTCCGGCTACAAGAAGGTAAATTTGATGATCCCCAGGATACTGAGTTTGCACTGTACATATGTTTTTAAAATAAGGGGCATTTGATCAAGAGCAATTTTTTTCATGGGACAGTACATATATGATGTTCTTCCAAACTGACATAAAAGAAACAAGAAAGCTCATAAATTAGTTTTCACCTTTCCCAGAACTCCACATTCTCTTTAAATCCAGCTATTTCTGGATATGAAAATACTTTTTAAATTCTATTATGTATTCTGGAAGTTGACAGAATTATGGCAATGGTAATTTACACTGCTTTTTAACATAATGCGATGATCATATAGTATGTCATGATCCTACTCGCACTGATGTCATACCTGGTTTTCCATGCCATTGATGAGATTTAGTTCAAATACTCTACAAGTTAAACAAGTGTTGGTCCAGTTTAAGTGTACAATGGTTTACTTTATTTTCCAGTTATTCTTGAGTACACCTACATGAAATTCTGATAATCTCAATGAGTTGTGCATCACAAGTTCCCCTTGCATTCATGTGAATGATATTTAACTCAATACTCTGATACATGTTCTGCAGCTCAGACATACTTCCAAGTTCAAACCATACTCTATTCACCAAAGTGAAATTATCCTTTGACTACTGGGGAGTGTTTCTTCAAGTGTCTTGTCAGTGATTTTTCTGACGAATTTGCTCTCAGCCAATCAGATGCAAGGATTTCAGTAGCTTATAACAGTTGTCGGTAAATATCACTGACAAAACGCTTGATGACACGCTCCCCTGGATTACCTTATTCCCTTTAAAAGGACGATCCAGTTTCCCTAAGTCATGGGTTAAACCGAGATTATAATTCCATGCGGTCTAAAGGAAATTTGGGAAACAAATACAGACATGTGAAATGCACTACACATGCCATTTCATTTCGCAGTGGTGTTTCACAAAGGGGAACACCACGGTCTCCACCCTGGTGTTTAGTTGATTTTAATAAAAGCAGAAAATGATAGAAACAGACTAGTGAAAGTTTGCGCAAACCTGATAAGGAATAGGAAAGTTAATAATTTTTGAAGTAGTACTAAATCGAACACAAACTGGCAACTCAGTGAAGCATCTTGAGAGGTCAATCGCCCATTTGCTCTGTACATAAAATTTTATAAATTGTCATTTTCGTAGTTGCTGATGAAGGAATGGATTGTTTCATACAGGTTTTGGGTAAAAACACATGTGCAATGATTATATCTAGGGTGCATGTATGATGCCCGGGTATGATAAAATATTTTCCTTTGAGAACATGAAAATTTATGATTTTTTTAGTACAGGGCAAACAAGAGAGGTCCTCGCAACATACAAAGTCACCAATTTATGTTTGATCGATTACAGCTTCAAATTTAATAACTTTCTTTGTAAACAAATTTTTAGGCATTTTACTCCCAGTGTCGCGGCCCGGCAAGCAGTAAATGACAGGTTCGAATCCGGCTGGTTCCAATTTTTTCTGACTTGTGTTTTTCATTACAGATCGAGCATACGATCTTTAACACTGGAAGTAAAATGCAAATTTGTTTACAAAATAACTTTCTTATTTTTACTGGATTTCAATCAAACCTTCATTCTGCTTCTATTAAAACCAACTTGATATCAGGGTGGAGTTCCCCTTTAATCCGGTTTAATATGTCATGTGTGAACAACACTCGAAGCAATATATAGGATATGATGTAATAATGCCAGGTATGACAAATGTGACCTTCAGACTTCCTACATGTGTACAGGAAACAAGGTTAGCACAACTAGAAGACATTAACGGTTAAACACATAGCTCCACTTTCAACTATAATCGTTAAAATCCTGCATTTATAGACACTCTACTCTGTGTTCAGCGTATGTAACTGACAGTCTTGCTATATCTACGCAGGATTTGAAAAATTACAATACATTATTTTGATTGTGCTTTTTAAGATAATGTACCGACTCTCAGATTCATAGGTTCAACTGATGCCAAAACTTGGCATTTATATTTTTATGATATCTTTTGCACACACAAAAAAAGAGCAAAATTTTAATGTTGGATTGAGAGAAATCTTACATATAACCCAAACTGTACAGGGCTTTTTTTGAACCCCCCCCCCCCCCCAACAGGGAT
This sequence comes from Heliocidaris erythrogramma, assembly GCA_025617745.1. Classification (NCBI taxonomy): domain Eukaryota; kingdom Metazoa; phylum Echinodermata; class Echinoidea; order Camarodonta; family Echinometridae; genus Heliocidaris; species Heliocidaris erythrogramma. The sequence continues at coordinate 12,359,623 of CM046853.1, read as the reverse complement.
CACAGATGCAGTATTTACACATTTTTATTCGTTTATACTCAAAACTCAGAAATTTTCTGCTTTCAGGCTGAAATTTGGTCACAAAGGGTCACGTGACTCAGTAAGGGTACGACGGATATTCGTAAAATTTGTGTCAAAAAGATGCGCAAGACTTGAAAGAAGAAATCAGAAAGTGGCATGGCGTGAAATGCGGCGGTTAAAATACAATAAGGATATTTCATTTGTAATATTAAAATACATCGAAAAATATATCACTCTAATATATAAAATACATCAAAAATATATCATTCAAAACTGGCAAACCAATTACCCTGTACATTAGTTATGAACACATCATTCATACTACAGAGAGATAGTTTTACAATACAACATGACTGAATGTAATCCTAAATAACTTTAAATGTAAGCTTTGAGTTGTATTTCATCATGATGCATGCCTATCCACATAAGCTGGATCTCTGATAGGAGAAAAACAATAATATAGACAAAAGAATTCCTTTCTTAAGAAGCACTGAGTAAGTATGCAATAGGTAGTGTCTCAACATCAATCAAAACGACTTCATTTACCTACAGATATTCTCATAGACCACTCTTATCAATAATATCTGTAACATATTTGCTATTAGGGACTTTTAGAATTGCACGTCCACTTAGTCGACTGGTACGCAAGGACATCATTCTACGCCACTGCGCATGCGCTACTCGCCCTCTCCCTGACTTGCAAAATCGAGAACGTGTTCACTTCGTTTTTGCGGTGCTCCGAAATCTTCGACGAGGTTCACGTATATGACGTCATCAGAACAGCTCTCCGGTTGACGTCGACGGTACGTACACGTCGAGTGAAATCTAAAATGATCAGAACTGTAGTCAACATGGGCAGTCGACGACGTTGACATGCGCGAATTAGTCGACTGGGACGAAGTACTAGTCCACTGCTTCTAAAAGTCCCTATTGTCTCCGATGAACCACACCTTACCATTTTAGACTTTGACTTGTTCAATCTACACCTGGACATTGATGAGGAAGTTTCCTCCACTACTGCAGTCTATCTTGAGCTATTGGTTTCATTTATTCTTATAATCTGGTTCTGTCTTTTTTGGTCATTACCTCTTCGGACAACTCGTTAGGAAGAAGTAGTTAAATCCTTGCCTGATCTAAGTCTGCCAATCTAGAAGTCATAATTTGCAATAGGTTCTTTCATCAGCCTGCAAAGTAGCTTCCATTTCTCAGGATAATTCTTTTTGATTTCCATCTCTATGTGTGATGGCAGTTTCCATGTGGACTGGTTAGTCTGGGTGTCAAGAAAGAAGATGCGACCTCGTGTGGCTTCACCCTCTGTGTCCCGATGCATCATCCAACCCTCTATGAGCTCTGATTCCTCCATGTAGAGACCACATGAGCACTTCATACGACTCACATTCTGAATCTCTTTGTCCACTTCCCCACACAGCGTTAATATCAGGTCCAACTGATCTAACTCCACTTTATCAACACGAGAGTAGAGATGGCGGTACTCTGCGTAGATGGGGTTCTGAGATGGACTCTGAGAGGACGGAAGTGGCATGGGTGGACGCGCATCAATGGAAGACCTCTTCTGCTCATGCTCGGTGGAGAACTTGTTAGCATTGATGGCTTTGGTGAGATAGAGTTCTTTGTGTTTGGTAGCTGGAAAGGGATGCCTGTGGAAGTATTCTATAAGATGGGCTAGAGATGGGAAGACCTCGTTGCTCTGAAGGATGCATACCTTACCATGCTTCTGCTCTACCTTGATGTGAAAGATGTTCTTACGGTCAACCCTACATACAAAACATAAAAGAAAACACTCATAATGAATTTATATCTCAGCTGCACTTCACATCTTATCAAGGTACTCCCTAATAGGGTAACATTAACGAATTGTTCTAGGACAATAATGTGATTTATTAGAAGTGTCTCTTTGGTATTTTGTGACATAATTTCAAACAATTAGTAAGGAGGCCCTAACAATTTTTGGTGTAGACACATGTACTGTCTTATTCAATGGCTTAAGTATCAAAATATCCCAAGTCTAATCATACGCTTGCTCTTGCTCATGAGTTAATAATTTTTGTAGGCTAACATACAAAAGCTCCTATCAGGTTTGTAGAATCATGTTGTCAAATAATATATACAAAATATTCTTATCTTCAACTAGAAATATCACTGAAGATGATAATTAATACCCCCGCCCCGTGACAACAGCCTTTCTTGACTGTTGGTCGAAAACTGAGGAAGTAGTTCGATCCGCAAGATTTTTCCCTGATTTACTGCCATAGATATGCGGTTTTCATGGCAACGCAGCTTCCGACACATCAAAAAAATATGTCTTGCACATCTTCCCACCAAGACCAATGTGTGTACCAAATTTCTTGACATTTATTCGAAAACTGAGGAAGTAGTTCGATCCGCAAGATTTTTCCCTGATTTACTGCCATAGATATGCCGTTTCCATGGCAACTCAGCTTCCAACACATCAAAAAAATATGTCTTGCACATCTTCCCACCAAGACCAATGTGTGTACCAAATTTCATGAGCTTTGGTCGAAAACTGAGAAAGTAGTTCGATCCGCAAGATTTGCAACAGACCAACCGCCCAACCGTTGACTGATTCCTATATACCCCCTTCAAACTTCGTTTGGTGGGGGTATAATAAATTCTTCACCTTTTTCCTACAATACAATAATTATGTTCTCCAAAGAATAACTAAATGACTGGCAAACGCTTACTGAAAATTCATCATAGTCACATTATGACTATCAGTAGTTTCCGCTAATCTAGAAACCGAAAGGAACAAAAAGGATTTCCTGCCACTACTACAAACATTAATAGTATGAAACTACATTGATATGTTGTTCATTGCATTACATCATGCTCACACTGAATCAGCTTCTTCACTTACTACATAATTGCTTTATATTTGTTGTTCTCACAGTCTTCAAATTGAAAGGTTATCTTGAGTACAGTTGATAAAATGACTTTTCAAAATATACTATCTTGAAGTTATTCTGAAAGGTTGATTATGTTGGAATCAAAAGTGAATGTGATTAGATTAGAACAATCAAAATATCAACAGAATAAAAAAAAAATATTGCTGAATATTACAAACACTTAAAGGGAAAGTCCACCTTGGTATTTAGTTGATTTAAATAAAAGCAAAAAATGAGAGGAAAAGATTAATGAAAGTTTGAGCCAAATGCGATAAGAAACAAGAAAGCTATGAATTTTTGAAGTTGTAATCAATCAAACACAAACTGGCAACTCCATGATGGATCTTACGAGCTCCTCTCCCATTTGCTCAGTACAGAAAATTTCGTAAATTTTCATTTTCATAGTTTTATGAAGGAATAGATTTGTTTCATACAAACATATGAGCAATGGTTATATCTAAGGTGCATGTATAATTGAATATTTTCGTTCAGAGAAAATGGATATTAATGATTTTGGGGGTACACGGCAAATGCGAGAGGAGCTCACAAGATACGTCATGGAATCGTATTTTGCTCAAACCTTCACTGATCTGTTGCTTAAATTTTTCTGCTTCTTTTAAAACCAACTTGTAATTAGGGTGGACTTCCCCTTTAAAGTGCAATCCAACCTTGGTAATCAGATTTTGGTGAAAGGAGAAAAATCAGAGAAGCAGATTAGTGAAAAGTTTGAAAAATATCGGACACTTTAAGAAAGTTATGAATTATTAAAATTTGCAATCACTATGGGCATTACAAATAGGCTAAATTGGTAATGTCACTGTGATGTAGCAGTGGACAACTCTCCTATTTGCTCCAACACACAAAATAAATAAATGTCAAGTTTTCAAAAAGTATAACTCAGTAGGATCTTTTTTTTTTTTGATGACATAGAACAATGCTATCTACAATACATTTTGAGTACTGTCCCAAGGGGAGAGGCGCTTAAGAGAAAACTGTGAATTAATTTTAGTGAATGGCAAACGGGAAAGTTTCCCACTGAAACATCACAGTTGACCAATCAAAATGCCAATTTCGAATTTGCATAGACTTAGTGATCTCATTTTGCTAACATTCATAACTTTCTTACTTTTTGTCCAATTTCTTTTACACTTTCACCGTCCTGTTTCTATTATTTTTCTGAATTCATACAAATCACCTTCTTACAGAGGTGTGGTACCCTTTAATAGCAGTTCGGAGACCTCTTGGACTACATAACATATTCCCATTTTTCTTTTTCTTTTCTTTTTTTTTTTTTGGGGGGGGGGGGAGTCAAATGGCTTAATCATTTAAAATTACCACTAATTATACATGTATTTTAAATTACGAACATTTCAAGAGCAATCCTTTGCATGATTCATTGCTACTATTGTGTTCTTATACATGGGAATAACAAAATCACTGTTGAGAATATGGTAATATGAGCGGCTTTTTTTAAAGTCACATTTAGCCAACATGAGGTACAAAATATGTGATGATATTTATCATTGAAGTATAATTTGATTAATCAATTCTTTAACCCTCTCGTTACAAGACTAAAATACTATTCACTTTGTACATAGTGTTGTTGACTTTGGTCCTGATAGGGTTCAAGGTTAAAAATTGTTTCTTGCTCTTACACAATCGAAATAACTAGAGTGTCCTGCTGTGAATTACTTTTCCTCAATAGGTAAGCTCCCCTTGTATCCAAGTAGTATTTGAAAATTCTATCCTCCTAAAAGAAAAAAAAAGTGAACAGGAAAAGACACACAATCAGGTAAAGTCTAACAAGTTGCATGCAGACAAAAATATTGAACATCCTCAAACTGGTATACATGTAAATTTGGTCTGTGAAATAGAATGAAACAAAAGAAAAATTGTAAAATTCTTCTCTTAACATGTACTTTCATCTGTTAGAGAGATATAAATCAACTAGGGTAGACATCATGGCCATGAAATGAGTTCACTTTCACCTAGAGCAATTAAAAGGGATTTCTATCAAGAACTGTGCTTTTTGGTTTTCATATTATGGTATGCAGGAAGAACAAAAATGGTTTGGAAAAAGTAATATTTATCTTGGCTTTTGTGGTTTTTACTTTTCGATCCAAGGTTCCATTCATTACATCAAGATTTAGCTGAATCATGGGCACCTCTGATATCTAAATGTTTCACAGTAGTTGACCTGACATTTTATGAACCTAGATAAGTTCTTTCCATTTGAGTGTGTTGTGGATTTGTGATCCCATGTTGTCTCCAAACAATTTCAGCTTTGTAGCACAAAAAGCAACTTTATCATTTTGCATAATTTGCATAAATCCAACTGGCCTTATGTAAAGGCAATGCTAAACAGCCCACGAGAACTTACGCACTATGTGCGTGCTGCACCCAACACTAAGTTGTTAATCTTTTGCAATTAAATAAAATACAATTTGCCCGTTCGTTGCATCACAGGTTACATTGCATAAGATGAACACATTGGATTTTGTCTTTTGATATGCAAATTATGCAAATTGCTCAAGGCTGCCCCTTGAAGAACAAAGCTGAAATTGTTCACTGATCACATATGATTATAAATCAACAAAAAAACTGTTGGTTGTACAGGAGCATCAAATGGAATAGAGCTTAAAAAAAAAAAGACAGGATTTATGAATAATCACACAAGTTAAAGTACATGTACCGGTATTTACAAGGGAAAACCTGCATGTAGTTTAACCACACTGAAAACAAAATTTCCTTCAAAATCAGAAAATACAGCTACAGCTCTGTATCAGGATAGCATAACATCATTTTCTTGTCATCTTCACGATATAAGTGCATGTAGTTAGAAAAAAATTCTTTACTACAGTGTACTTTTTAAATGACAAACTGCACTGAGTGCATTTAGAGGAAATGATTTTGCATTCAAGAGATATTCTGAAGTGTGTGGTGTGTATTGTTTATATAAAATGTGAAAGTGGAGACCTTTGTTTTCACTCACAATAACAACTCCAACCTATTAAAAGGCACTGAATAATTGATTAGTATCAATGTATCCTCCATTATTTGAAATGGCAAATTTGTGAATGTTGTGCTTCAGCATTGTGTGGTAATGTGACCATATTTCACGCATGACCAAGTTCGCGCACACATCAATATTTTTTTTTAATCTATAAGATTTCGAAAATCTGGTAGCACCTATAGACAGAGGAACCTATATGAAAAGAATTTTCTTTGGAATTTGGTGAGGAATTATGAAAATATTGACAAAAGATGGGCAAATTTTGCTGCTTTCTTCTTTCTTCTGAAAAACATCACTTTAGGACAGGAATTATTTAAGGGCTAAATTGATCACGTTTTGTTCTTCAAATTGGCAACAATAATGTTTCTTTCAGTGCTACATGGTTCGAATAAGGTGTCATTTCTTTGAAAACAATGTACATGGTGAGGAATTTTGTCGAAAATAAATTGCCAATTTTGATGAAAAACAATGATTTTAAACATCTCAATGTGTTGCCAATTTAAGGATTTTAAAGCTTACTCTCGTTTTTAAAATTTCTGGCATCAAACGCAATATGGTCAAGCAATAAAAATGGACACAGTGTGTGCAGAAATTTTTGCTCTTTCTACTCATGCATCTGGTATATTTTTAGAGCTCTGAATTAAAAGTTATTGAGCTAAACCACAAAATGTGGTTCAATTCAAAAGGGTTAAAATGTTAGTAAAAATGTAAACCAAACAATTTGTATGATATTTTGCTTGTAAATGATGCAATTATCTTTTCTTTCATGGACTGCTACCTTGGATAAATCAGCTATAAACACATGTACATGTGCGAAGCTTGAACTTGCTGTTTTTATGACTTTGTTGTAGTTGCAGCGTATTGCATTTTGAGATTGCGATATCTTCAGAATTATTTGTGGATTGATTTTCTAGCTGGACCCATTTGTGGTCCATAATTTTGCTGTCCGTTTGGTATGAATCAATCTTAATAAATTATTGTAGTATATGAGAAATCATGGATTGTGTATCACATTCCTGACTTTTTGAAAATTGTGCACAAATGTTGGTCCCCCCATCGTACTAACAAGCAAGAGTGTTGGATCAGAGGTATTGCTAGAGGGGGGGGGGGGGGGGGGGGGGGGGGAAGGAATGACTATCCCCATTAATTTTTCTGCCTGTAAATCAACAACATTTTGCTGTCAGGAAACTGATGACCTTACATGTAATTTTATGCCTGCTGGAGAAAAAAAGTTAGTTAGCATGAAGCATAAGATAACCTCATATGTGTATGAGGAAGTTATCACTATGAACACGATGACAAAGAGAGCGGACAAAATATACAGCTCCTCATTGTACCCTCCACAACTGCTCTGGTAGACAAAAGAACATCCCTTCATTGCTATAATCCATTAATGTAAAATAAGTAGAACAGGTGAATGCATGTGACACCTGTTCTACATACTTTTACATAATAGCAATCAAGGGACGTTCTTTTGTCTACCAGAGTAATTGTGGACGGTACAATGAGGAGCTGTATATTTTGTCCGCTTCTTTGTTCGCCATGTTCATAGTGTATACATCACATAACATATTACCGATTAATTTACATGGATTATCCTTGACATGTGTTTAAAATGACAATTCGTTTTTTAGAACATAAAGTTCCCTTCTCACCTCAGTGTTTGTAAGTCTTCCATGAAAGAATGGGAGGGACTCTGCATATTCAAAGATGCTTGGTCTGGCAGGGATCTGCGGTGCTGATGGTCCACCCCTCTCCATCTTCAGCACCAATCTCTCTTTTGATGCACCAGATCTTCCTTCTTCTTATGTCTCCTTCTCAAGACTAAATTCATGAAACAAATCCATAAAAGGAAATTTTAATTTTGGATTATTACTTTCAAGATTTTGATCTACATTTACTTCAGAATATTCAGAAAGTTTGTCAAACATTTTGCAACACTGAATGTTAATGATGCTGCAAAGTCTTCCACAATCAGACTGCACTGAGATTGAATACTATGCGCAGTGGGATCTACACAATAAGTTTGGTTTAAGAAAAATGGCAGGATCACTTGAAATGTAGTGGCAATATGCACAGATCTAAAGTGATTTCACTCATTAAGACTATTGTATATTTCATGAACATGAATTGCAGTATGGTGGTGTGACCATGCCAAATTAATATCTCAAAAACAAAAGATTTCAAAAATTTGATAGCACCATTGAATAGAGGAAGCTAAGATTACCTATGGACAATAGTTTTTTTAAATTTGGGTGAGAAATTATGAAGATATTGACAAAAGATCAGCAAACTTTACTACTGTTTGCATCAGTTTCCGCAAAATCTGAAGTTAACCGTTTGCCTACGGGAACTGGATCCTCTCTGTATTAAGCCTATGTGAATGAGAGAATTCAGTAGTCATCGGTTCTAGAACAAGGGTCTAGAAATCCTCATGTGGAGAGATTTCATCAAACTTTTAAGTAAAACGGGATACCAAATGATTGTATGATATTTTGACTTGCAAATGATGCAATTATCTTACCTTTGATGGATCGCTGTGTTGGATAACTTATTTAGATGTAAACTCACGTGCGTGAACTTAGGTTTCATGATTTTTATGCCCTTTTTTCAGTTGCAGCGCGTTGCGATCTGACACTGGATTTTGAGATCGCGATATCACCCATATTCTTTGTAGATTAATTTTCTTGTTGGAACCACTTTTACTCCAGAATTTTTGCTTTCCGTTTGGTATAGATTATCTAAATAAATTATTGTAGAATATGAGAAATCATGGATGGAATATCATATTCCTACAAATTTTTAAAATGTGCGTGAAATATGGTCACCCCATCATACATGGGACTGCATGCTTATGTTTTAATAAGGTTTTTTTGGTAGACTCTGTATAACAGAGCAAGGTTCGTTTAAGCTCCATGGATTAACATAATCGGAAGAATGCACAATGTACAATGCGTCAAACAAGTGACAAAGCAACAAGATAATCACATCAGTCTGAAAATCACAATTTGCTCCATATGTATTAATTGTTAATTTCAGCCTAATCGTGGAATAAGTCCCTTCTCATTCACTGTGTGTACACACACACTTGGGTGTTATGTCGATTGAGGGGGAATGAAGTCCTTAATGCTAACGCTAAGCATTGCACACAATAAAACGATAGTGGAGTGAATGAAAGGGGACCTATTTCCAGAGATGCCAAGGTCAAAGACCAGCAATGTGTGAGATTTTCCGGGCATCATGCAGGTAGGGGAGGAACCGTAAGCTCGCCGCGTGGTATATATAATATATACCATGGAGATAGGTTGTGAGGCCAGGCGTGAGAAAGAGATTTTTGGGCTTGAGTAAGACTGAGCCCAAATGAGTGACTGTGACACCTAATGAGTACGAATGACACTTGGTAGGTCTATATTTCACAATATTGCTAGCAGATCTTTTAGTTTTACACAGGCTTCAATAAATCGGTACGTGACTGTAATCGACTTCAAGAAATATTTGCTTTTGTTCTGACTTTTGTTCATTATTATGTTTTGATCATACTAGTTTTCTCTACAATTCAAATTCACAATATGTCGATCTCGAATCTAACTTAGAACCAAGCTAAAGTTAGATCTAGTTTAACAAATGAAATCTGTCTCAAACACTGCAAAGTCTGCATAGTTTATGCCCAAATCCTGCATAGGCATGATTGATAGGCCTCCATGAATACCATCACTGACATTATAACAGCAAGCAGAGTCGGTGGTGAACACTAGCTAACGTTACATGTAGTAGTATAGTGCCCAAGTCTGTGCAGTGCCCATGTCTGCGCACACGCGTAACTGCGCGATTCTAATAAAACAAAACATGCAACGAACACAATATCATAGCGATAGGTATTCATGCAAAAAACTAGTCAAAATAATGAAAAAAAAAAAATTTATATTCACAAGCTTCAAAATGTTGTCTTTCGCGTCAAAACTCCTGAACTGCGTGTAAAATGAAGATGCGCAGACATGGGCACCACCGTTTCTTGTGAAAATGGCATTGTCATGATTGTTCTCGCTCTAATTCAGCCAATCCGCAGGTCCCCTAAAAGCGCGCTATTTTATTTCCAGTTCTGCCTGACTATGAATACATAATAAGCAAGAACAGCCAGGAACATCTCATTTGCAAACTATTGAATAGACTACTTATCATTCACCAATTGTCATGATTGAGTTATTATACATCAAATAAAAGAAGAGGGATCAGAGATTTGTGACATGATTTTATTGTGTTCAAAATAAAAGACGAAATTGGTAAAAAATGGTGTTCCTTTTATGACAAACAATGGAAATGAAATGAAATATAAATCTGGCCCAAACTACCAGTTTTATTGTGAGCCAGGGCAAATTTGACATGAGCATAAAGAGCATTTTCTGTACTTTCCAAAGATTGAAATAACATTAATGTGCACTTCATGACAGGGTCAGGATCCAGCAATATGTAATATACACACTTTGTCTTTAAAAAAGTCAATTCCAGCATTCCGATTGGTTACCACCACGCAAGATGTTTTCTCACAGCCAGGCAACAGCTATGCGCATGTTTGCACAAGGATGAAGCAACAGGCTGCGCATTATTTCATTCAACGCGCACTTGGTTACAAATGGCTCGCTTGCCAATCACAGGGCTAAGATTCTATGGTCGTGACCATGGTCTTGACATCGGATAATCTGCGGCTGAATATTGCTGGATCCCGACTCTGTCATAAACGATGTTTTGAATGTAACAATGAAAAAGATGAGATTCCAGCGCTTCCATACATATGTGTCTTGATGGCGGCTCATATACTTTTTATATGTCTTTTAACAACTTGAAATCTTATGAAAAAAAGGCTTTTGTATGACTATTTCATCAGTTATTTTAAACAACTTATTTCTAAAATTCTGACTGAAACAAAATATCCCTGTGTTGGTAAACTATTCATTTATTTTTGCAGAAAGTCTAATGAGCACAGCATTAATATTTACTGAAGAACATAACTTTAAATATGACCATGCGATACAGCCGACTGGGTGCAGGGAGAGAGTCCATTTCGGGCACTGGAAATAAAATGTGTGATTTTTCATTTTTTGCTCATTTGCATACGACCTGCGGTCTGACTGAATTTTGATGACATTTTTATCAAACTTTCTCTTTAAAGTTTAATATCAGGAATAAAGCTTTTAAATTAGAGGAATATTATTAAATTTAAAGAAATTCTTGTTCATATTCAGGTCAAAACCTTAGGTGCGCAGACATACGGCTCCCCATCATAATAGACTAGGGCCTACATGTACTTCATCACTTCCTGATATTACATACAGCCAATATGCTGGATAAGCAACAACACTACACTGCAAACTCCTAGTACTACACTCTACAGTACTAGCTAGACACTACGGTACATGTATATGCCAACATATATTCACACAACCACAAAAAGTGCTGAACTGAGGAAATGACATTTAGGCAAACAAATCATAAACAATAATTACGATTCTGTTCCTCGGCTTCAAAATGGAAACGGCATTCCAATTTCCAGTTAATGACACGGTACGTGAAGATTTTGAAGAAAATTAACCATTCCAAACGGGAGTTACATCAAAACAAACAACCCTTTTCACTATTCTCATTGTTGTACTACTAATTTTCCAATTCCGAGTGCAATAAATGCGTACCGTTTGGTACCGTATACTATAGTGCACGGTTGGCCGGGCGGCGAATCATATAGTAGGCTACAATCCTACATAACATGAATACGACTACGGCGTGCATTGCGCATCTTGACGCAGAAGGGAAATCCCCTTCCATTCACGCTGTCACTGGCGCAGCCAAAGAAAAGGGTCTATTCATATAATTATGGAGTTCTATAACTGTAATGTTCCCTTCTATGGGAGTCAGTGTGCCTCCTCCTAGTATATATATAGATATAGATATTTCTCATGTACTACTACCATTAACAAGCATCTTGTTATCACTCTACCCCTTATCATGATTTTGAGAATTAACGCCTTATAGTTATACCTTATATAAAGATAGAAATTACAAACCATATGCTCCGTCAGTGTTGTAGTGCCTTAATGCTCGGCCTTGGCCCTAAGGTGCAGGGGGCAGGGGGCACGTGCCCCGGACGGCTCTTGGAGGGGGCGAAAAAAAAACCCCAAAGGAAAAGAAAAAGGGGGCAATGAAGAAAAATCATAATCCTTGCCGGTTATGCGCCCCCCCCCCCCCCAATTCGAAGGGTAAATGCATTCGAAATACAGTCTTTGAGGCTTGGAAATGCTAACAATTTCGAAAGTTAGGTCGCTTTGCTCCCTGGCATTTGCTTATAGGATCTCGTAATTTCGCACCCCCGGTATATAGTTCTTAAATAGTTTAAAGGGTTCAAAATTTGAAAAATAAAGATTAATTGTCATTGCTTAGCTCGCTATCATGTAATACGTTTCATCTGAATCTTGCTTTATTGCGCTCGCATATATCATAAAGTGTATAAAAGTAGCATTTGCAAAGGTTCCACATTTGAAAGAAATCTCAACTTTCGGTCGCCTTAATTGCTGAATTTCTCGACTATACTTCTCAAGGATTTTTGTTAATTTTGCTCCCAAATTTAGAAGTGAGAGAAGGTACGAAATTCGAACTTCTAGATTGCTCAATAGCAGTGGTCAATTCCAAAACTTTCCTGGGTAAAAGGCACAAGGAATTGTCTTTTTAGGGTTAAAAATTCGCTTGTATAACTTTGGGCACTCGGGGGGGGGGGGGGGCCTAGCTAGTCTGGGGAGGGGCGCCACTTTATTGTTTGCCCCGGGCGCCATAATCTTTAGATACGCCACTGCCAAGGTGGTATCTCACTGAACGGCGAATGCTACGAACGTTGCAATTGGGGATTCGCCAACTTTTCTAACGAATGTTGGCGAAAATCAGCCTTCGTCTCAGTCGATGTCAATTTAGCGACAATAATTAGCAACATTCGCGCGAATGTGTTTTGGAAAAAGACTATTAGCGACAGTAAGAAAATGTGAGCGACAGTTTTTGCGAAGATTACCAACTATTTGCCAATTCCTTGCCACTGTTTGTGAACGTTTGGGACCACAGGCGTAGCCAGGATTTTTCAATAGGGGGGGGGGCCACAGGGGTGTCGATCCGTGTTCATGATACTAGGGATTATGGAACCCGGGTCAAAAAATGAAGCCCCCCCCCCCCCCCGAGTGCCCAAACTTATCTTCGTCGGCGAAGGAGCAAAGCGACTGAGCGGCAAAATTTTCAATTTTTAACCCTAAAAAGCGCAATTTCTTGTGCATTTACCCAGGAAATTTTGCAAATGACCACCGTAATTGAGCGGTATTTAGAGAAGCTCGAATTTTATACATTAATAAGCGGTTTTTCTATTCACTCACTTCTACAATCGGGAGCAAAACTAACTAAAACCATGAAAGGCTTCAGAAGGAGTCGAGAAATTCAGCAAGGCTATACCTCAAGTTGAGATTTCTTTCAAAAGTTGAACCTTTGCAAAATAATGCTGTTTTATACACTTTATCCTACATCGGGGGCGCAATATTTAGCAGGAGTCATATGACACATACATGATATAGCGAGCAAAGCAATTACATCTTTATTTTTTTTCAAATTTTTGAACCCTTTAAGCTATTAAGAAATTACGAGATCCTGAAAGATAATAATTATGCGAGGGAGCAAAGCGACCGAGCTTTCGAAAAAATTTTGCATTTCAAACCTCCAAAAACTAGATTGCTAGTGCCCTGCATGCGGATTTTGGGGTGCGTAATCCGTATAAAGATTATGATTTTTCTTTCTGCCCCCCTAGATACGCCACTGAACAAAGCGACCGAGCAGGGGAGGGTGTGGTAGGGGGTATCCCTCCTCCCACACCAGGGACTTTTTCGAAAATCTGTCTATAAAACTTCCATTTTAAAGCATCCCAAAATGTTTTTTTAATAAATAGAATGAATGCACGGATCTCCTCTAATGGACGGATCAATTGAGAATGACAATGCGAGCGAACGAATTTTCTTCCATATTTAAGCATTGAAATTATGGCATTTCCTATTTCCTTACTTCTAATAATTAAAGAATGTGATGGTATTTCAAGGTGAAACATAATAAGATTGGATAATTATTAGTTTTAAATTAATGATCATAATTGTTATTCATTTTATCCAAAAATATTGGGGGATGATAATACAGGCCATAATAATAATACAGGCGCGAAAGTTCTGACGTTTTATAGCAAATTTGAGAGAAAGATCACGGCTCGTAGCACCTTTTTTTTTAGGCGGAAGGTTATTTCGAGGTCCGGACTGCTTTCAGTTATTTGGACGTAATACTGCACTGTAACAGGGATGGGTGCAGGGAGGGAGGAGCTTCCCCCTTCCCGCGCGAAGCGCGAAAGTTCTGATGTTTTAGCAACTTTGAGAGAAAGATAACGGCTTGTATATAGCAAACAAACTTTTAGGCGGAAAGTTATAGTTCGACGTCCCGACTGCTTTTCAATTACTTGGACGCAATATTGCACTGTATTTAACAGGGGTGGATGCAGGGAGGGGGAATTTCCCCCCTCCCGCGCAAAGCGCGAAAGCTCTACGTTTTTACAGCAAATTTGAGAGAAGTTAACGGCTCGTAACACTTTTTTTAGGCGGAATGTTAGTTCGACGCCCTGGCTGCTTTTCAGTTATTTGGACGCAGTTACTGCATTGTATGTAACAGGGGTGGGTGCAGGGAGGGGGAGTTTCCCCCTCCCGTGCAAAGCGCGCGCGAAAGCTCTGAAGTTTTTACAGCAAATTTGAGAGAAAGATAACGGCTCGTAATACGTTTTTTTAGGCGGAAATTTAGTGCGACGCCGTGGCTGCTTTTCAGTTATTTGGACGCAATACTGCATTGTATGTAACAGGGTTGGGTGCAGGAAGGGGGAGTTTCCCCCTTCCTGCGCGAAGCGCGAAAGCTCCTACATTTTACAGCAAATTTGAGAGAAAGATAACGGCTCGTAACACTTTTTTTAGGCGGAAAGTTAGTTTGATGCCCTGGCTGCTTTTCAGTTATTTTCGACGTAATACTGCACTGTAATAGGGATGGGTGCATGGAGGGGGATTTCCCCCTTCCCTTGCGAAGCGCGAAAGCTCTGACGTTTTAGCAAATCTGAGAGAAAGAAAACGGCTAGTATAACAAACAATTTTTTTAGGCGGACAGTTATAGTTCAACGCCTGGACTGCTTTTCAATTATGTGGACTCAACATTTCACTGTATGTATAACAGTGGGTGCAGGGAGAGGAGAGTTAATTCCCCCTTCCCGCGCGAAGCGCGAAAACTTTGACGTTTTAGCAAATTTTGAGAGAAAGATAAGGGCTTGTAACGCCTTTGTAGGTCTTTTTCTCTCACTTCCCCCGCTTTTTCGCTCTCGCTCTTTTTTTTTTTTTTTTTAGTCGCTGAATAGGGGGGGGGGGGGCATGGCCCCCTTGTGCCCCCTGTCTACGCCAGTGTTTGGGACCTTTTGCCAACTCCTGGTAAAGTACCAGGCGAATCTATGGACCCAACCCTATATAAAAGGGTCAGATTTCTTCTGACCATCGTCGAAGACAGATCTCAAAAGACTTATCTTTTTAAGATGGATTTCGAGAATATGGAATTGAATTTCTGCCAGGAAGAGGCTCAACGTTCTGCTGCCCTTGAAGAATTTCCCTTCCTGGCTGCTGCTACAGCTATGGGTCGATTTCATACTCATAGAGGAACCACGGTCAAACGTTGCTGCTAGCATTGCGAATCAAAAATAACTTTAGCGATACGTCTTACAACCGTTTGCAAAATGATTACGACTCTTTCGCAAACGCTTGCAACACTTACTAAAGATCAAAAGCATTTCTTTTAATCCCACTTTGTAGATTATTGTTTTTCAATGTAAAATAATTCGGTGCAATTGACATCAAATTATCAATATTAAGTTCGTTTACTTCTTAATATTACATTTATTACATCGAGTTCATTTTATAATGTGGGCCTAATTTCTATCATTTTACATTATATTATTATTATGAATATTCGCTCGAGAGAGGAAGGATAAGGACAAGGCCTAGGAGGTGGTGGATGAGACAAAGTGTAGACAGAAGGCACCAGTTGGGGCACTATTCTCAACTTCTCAACAGATAACTCAGGTGTGAAGATGTTAGAACCCGCGCCTACTATATAAGGACGTCTCCATGCAGATCTATTTGATGAGATCCTGGAAAAAATAACACCAGGCATAGAGAAGAAAATTACGTGACTTCGAGAAACCCTTCCACCTCGATTGAGGCTTGCCCAAACCATAAGACATCTGGCCACTGGGGATAAATACCCTTCACTATGCCTTTTGGATGACGTGGTCGCTCTTCCATAATAATTATGCAGTGGCGGATCCAGGGATTTGAAGTAGGGGCGCCAGCGGTGAGGGAGTGGACCGACCGAGCGGGGAGGGTGTGGGAGGGGGTATCCCCCTCCCACGGTAAGGACTGTTTCAAAAAAATCATGTGCGAAAGTCGCATTTTAAGAGCACTTTAAGGGCTCGTGGATCGTGAACAAGTAGTGGGGGTATGACAGCAATATTGAGCGGAAATTTCCAAAGTTTGGGGGCACCGATAATCAAGGACTTTTCTTTGGAAAAAAGGGCACCTACAACGGGAAGAATATACCATCGCTATAAACATTGGCATATATACCCTACATTGTGATTACATATGGATTTCAATTATATTTCATAATAAGCATCAACGTTTGCAGCCTTTGTTGGGTTTGATGACCTACAGTTTTTAAAGATCTGAGAGGCTGCATGATGATCAATAACATCTTATAAAGAAGAAAAACCCTGTTTGAAAAGTTTTTAACACAGTATCGGGATGAAAGACTGAAAGGACGTCTAATAAGTAACATAACTATATAAAATATAAATGTGAGCGAGCGTAGCGAGCGAACCTTGACGAAATTAAAGTAGTTGCTCTAAATCGCTATAAATTAGGAGCACAAATTATGGAGGAAGAAAAAAAGGGGCCCTTATCAAGAACGAAAATTGCACTTATCAGAAAAGAAAAGGAACAGTAATGTGTCATATTAAAAAGAGCATTTATCAGAGGATGAAACATGTGGTATTTGTCGCACATCAATATTGGCACTTTACCAGAGGTGAAAAAGGCACTTATGAGAATGGGAAAGGTGCATTTTTTTATAAAGGAGGAGGGGCTCTTATCAGAAGGAATAAGTGTACTTAACCACTGTAACCCTCAGGTTTCTCCTCCTGGTATAACTGATTGGATGTGCGTGTGTACCACTACACCAGTAGATGTTTGGGATGGTGTGGAGATAACACTGATGAAAGGTTATGAAGGACCAACGGGTGATGGTATGTAGCCCAAGACTCTGCCCATATTTTGTAGAGGTGTTGTGGATCAGTGGATAAGTCCCGGACTGTGAACCACGAGGTCCGGGGTTCGAATCCCACCACAGCACTAGCGTCCTTTGGCAAGACGTTAATCTACATTTGCCACTCTCCACCCAGGTGTTAAATGGGTACCCGGTATATAGAAAGAAAAGGAAAGGAATTCAGGGGAACTTATCAGAGGTGTAAAGGGGCACTCATCAGAGATGACAAGTGTCATTTAGCAGAAGGCGAAAGGGGCACTTGTCAAATTAGAACGGGCACCTCTCAAATTTGAAAAGAGGCCATTGCCACAGGTGAAGATGCACTTATCAGATGGAAACGGGTTAAGTCTTGTATCTGAAAAGTGAGAATGGAAAAAGGGCAGTTGTTGAAAGGGATTCATAGGTAAATTTGATGCAAATGTTTTAAAAGGAAATTGTCGAAGGAAAGATTTTATTAGGGGTTTATGAGATGTGAAAAGGGAAGAGGCTAATTTTTAGAAATAAAATAAAGGGAGCACTTATCAGAAAGAATAAGGGTAATTAAAAGTTTGGAAAAGGGGCACGTGTTATAATATAAACGATACTTATAGAAGGGGAAGGGGCACTTCTTAAAAAGGAAAAGGGACAGTTGTCAAGGAAGAAGGGGCAGCTCTCAGATTTTGATAGGCCTCTGGAAATTATCAGTGGCAGTGATAAAATCAAATTGTAAGAATGTGGAACGGGCAGGAATAAAGAAAGTGGGACACTTATCTGAATTAAAAGGAACACTTTCCTATATAAAAGGTATAAAAGGTATATTTAAGGTGATCCGAAGAGTTTTAAAAAAATCACAAACAGAAAAATTAAAGGGGGCGCGCACCCTCAGCGCCCCTGCTTGGATCCCGCCAATAATTATGCCATATTGTGCCTACTAGAGGTCCATGCTCAAACAGACATCCCTTCCCTCGCTGTAACTCCAGCTTGCCTAGTATCTCCTTGATAATACCAGGGAGAACACTTCCCTGATAATACATAAGAGGAGCTTTATAGGTGTGGTAAGTGCCTACCAGGCTGTAATGTACTATTCATGTGTTAATTTTTAATTAATTTATTTATTTATTGATACGGGTGGCCTATTCAACAACAGTTCGTCTCCCATGGGGCCCCAACAACTAACATGATACAGAATGCATATACATGTACAGATAAAAGCATTCAAAATACAAATACAATAATACCAAGTAAAAGGTGATTAAAACAAAAATATGAAAAACAGTAAAATATTGCAGGGGTGCAAAGTCGCCAACGTTGAATAATAAAAAATCATATAAGGTAAAGTTCAATATCATATAAAATAGAAATGAAAATGATATTGAAAAAAAAAACATATATGTACAAACTATTAAAGAGTAATACATGTTGAAGAAACTTATACTTCCATTTACTTCAGATGCCGTTTAAGGTTTAATTTGAACGAGACCAATGTGGATAACTCTCGTATAGCGACCGGCAAATTATTCCACAAATGAGGGCATAAGTAATACAAAGAGTGTTTGCAGTAATCAGTGCGGCATTTAGGGATTACAAGATCACGTCTGGCGGATTGCCGCGTGTTTTGATCATGTAATTTATTTAGCTCTTGGAAATAATTTTCGTATAGTAAGTGGCAGAAAGGCCGTGAAAGCATTTATAAACAAATACGTATCGGAAATAATTTGTTGGTATCTAAAAGATCCGGTAACATACAAAGTGGTGTCATCTGCATACATTATGACATTTCCTTCTTTTAAGACATGGACAACATCATCAATATAAATTAGAAATAAAAGCGGGCCCAGTATCGAACCTTGAGGAACTCCTATAGAAAGGGAACTTTCGTATGACATAGAATGTCTAATTAACACTTGTTGCTTTCTATTTGTAAGGTATGATTGAAACCAAGATAAAACACCGTTAGATAGCCCTATTCGCTGTAGCTTAGCTAACATATAGATGAATCAACTGTATCGAATGCTCGTCTTAAATCGACAAAAAGAGCACCAATGATTTGACCATCGTCTATAGCACGTACCCAAGTATCTGTTAAAGCACAAAGTGCTGAGGCGGTAGAATGACCGGGCCTAAATCCAAATTGTGCGTTTGAAAGCACTTTATTGGAGACGAGATGATCATAAAGCTGCCTATGAACAATTTTCTCCAGAATTTTACTAATAACTTGGAATATGGAAATTGGTCGATAATTGGGTATTGCATTAATGTCACCTTTTTTATACAATGGAAGTACCTTTGCGTGCTTCCATTCATCCGGGTATGTACCAGTCGACAATGACAAATTGACTAGTTATTGTATTATCAAGATAATCATAATGCGTAGCCGGGGGGGGGGGGGGTGGCACGAAGGGGCCATGGCCTCCGCCGGCCCTGTTCATCCGCTAAAACAAAGCCAAAGTTAAATCAAAAGCATAGGCGTGAGGGGCGAGGGTTAGGGGCTGCAGCCCCCTCGAAAATGTTAAACTAAAGTTCCGATTTTCGGGCAACCACATTTCATATTCGGGCACCGAGGTTATTTCTGTACACTTTCAGTACAAAAAAATGTCAGCATTTTTACAAAATTTAGAAACTGGAAAACTAAAAATGTGTCAGCCCCTCTCAAATACCTGCCTGCACGCCTATGATTACTTGCAAATTATGAATAGATGGGTAAAAGGAGTATAATATGGGCACAACTGATCGTGCGTGTTCGCAGCTGCGATCGGCTGAAGGCCAACTCCTGCGATTCGTATACGTCCTTCTTTTGGCATGGTCACAACCAGACGTGCCACCGACGCGCGACATGTTCCATATGCTTTGTGAGACCTCTGCAAGGAGCCGTGCGATGGTCGCAAGAAGCACGTGCAGAAAGTACGATGGCTGCGCGTGTCACGTGCGTTCATAAGAACACATATACACCCACAGATTGTTGGACATGTGTGCTGCGAGCTCCTACGTGCTTGGAAAAAACGTGCAGACCCGTGTGTGCGAGGCAAGGATTTTCTGTGAAATCCGTCGCAGACCACACTCACAGAGGTGCACGACCGGTTGTCACCAACATTAAACGTCCTACCCACACCAACCCTTCTGACGCAGATCAGGACCTGTAAAACAATTTTTTTCTGGATCACAATGTTTTGTGCCCCACTTATTCAAAAAGTCTGGCTACGCCAGTGAGTATTATCTGAAACAATGAAATTCACAACTGAAGGTTTTCGGTAACACCATAGGCTGTTGATATATTCTTTCGTGAAAAATATCCCACTTATGGGGCGTTTAGAGGAATTTAGGAGAAGTGAAAGGAAAGTAAAGAGATGGAAATGGAATGAAATTAAATTTAAACACATACACAAGACTATTTTTGGTTTTTGTTTGAAGTGAAATGGGAAGGGGAAAGAAAAAAAAGGAGGAAAGAGTGATCGAGATCACGAAAAGTTCTGAGCAGGTCAGAGAAGGAGAGAGTAGTTCTGAAAAGAACTGTTTGTATTCCTCTGTAGAGTAGTTCTGAAAGAGAGTTTCCGAACTACGGTAATCTTTCGGTAAAGGAGTATTTGTCTCGACGCGTTTCGAACAGTGTGCTCTATTCATCGTCAGAGATTAACTCGATGAAAACTTGTTGTTGTTGTTGGAGCTTGATGGCGCTCTTCAATCTTCATAGATTATCTGCGCCACTGACGTTCCATATTACTTATTTGGCCTCGTCGTTGTGACAGTGATGACCACTTTGTTGAGGTGGGTTTGCTTTTCCCGGCCAATGTCTTCGGGTTTGAACTGGCTCACCTGCCTCTGCGAGGTGCAAAATTAGTTTCCCATCACCATTAATTGTGCGTTATTGTAATTAAACTTTCGTACCAAAAATAATGAGGATAATGACGAGTCGAATTCCTTTTTTCTATTTTTCGATTTATTGCGCTATTTCTATAGTATAAGGTACAATTATATAGTCTACAGTGCGGCGAGTATTTATGCAGTTTTGCGGACCTCTGATTGGTCCGTTAGCGGCAGTGGGCGTGGCTTACTGTGTGTCTGTGTCAGAAGTTTGCCGCGCAAATTCCTAAGTCTATATTTCCTGTCGGGTCCGTTAATCTGTTTAGAGACTATCGATTGGCGTAAAGTGGTGTATTGTGTTGGGGGTTGTAAAATTAAGGTAGTTTAATGTGGAGAGGTCGCCAAATGTCGTTGATGACTAATCCGCTGTCCTGTGGTACTGCGTTGTGTTGATGTATTTCGATGGCTTCTCGAACTCGTCTGGTGTGCCAATGTTTGATTGAGGTGATGAGTTTCGTATTGGGCCAGTCGATAGGGTGATTGAGTTGCTGGGCATGTTTGACAATTTAAGTTAGTCTTCACCTTGCGAGCTGGGTAACCGTTGATTGTCTTGAGTGCTGTTTTGATGTGATGCAGCTCCTGTTGAAGGTGGTCGTGGTCACTGATTGCGTGTGCTCTTCGGATGAGTGTGCTAGACACTGACTGAAGAACCGACGGGTGATGGAAAGATGTGTAATTCAGGTACATCTGTCTGTGTGTGTAGATTTACGATAAACCTGGTGGGTTGGATTCCCGAAAGAATATATCAACAGCCTTTTCACAGAGGCTCCTACATGGTGTTACCGAAAACCTTCAACTGTGAATTCTCACTCACCATGGAAACCTACAGAGAACATCAAAACAATGAAATTGTTTACAAATTTGTATACTCACCCAAGCAGAATTTTTTGTTACTAAAGCTACGGTCACAAAGGTCCATACGAACGATGCGTTCGTACGAATCTCACTGTTTGTACAAATTCCGGAGTTCGTAGATATTCGTAGATGGGGCATAGATTCTTACGGCCTTCATACGAAGTTCGTACGAACACCGTTTAATTCGCAAGAACAACTTAAGACCTTTTTGAGAAACGAAGTGATTTTCGGTTATACAATGACCCTAGAGTTCGTACGTTTTTCGTAAGAATGCCTTGAGTTATTCTTTCGTCAGACTTACAGCCAACTTACGATTTTTGTATATATTGTCGGGTTGAAAAAAGGCGCTGCCGTATACTGTCGAAAATTCTGTTGATAGAGCTAACCCTAACCCATTCATAGCAGTGGCGTATCCAGGATTTCCCAATAGGGGGGGGGGGGGCGCCAGGAATTATTGATCGCCGTCATGGGGGAGGGGTCTTTGGAAAAATTTTTTTTTTTTCTGCTAGTTTTTTTTTTTACGACGGCCAATAGGGGGGGGGGCGCGCGCCTGTTGGGCCCCCCCCCCTGGATACGCCCCTGCATAGACTTCAATGTTGGTCCCATATTTCAATTCGATAGGACGCTTCCTCGTCGAACACCATGAACATAGTGAGGATTTGAACTTCGCTCATTCGGCTCTATACCCCCTAAAACTCAACAGTTGCACACATTGTGTACCTATACGCCTTACGAGCATCTTACAAACGCCTTACAAGCGCGAAAACTCGTTCGTAAGAGCGCCGTACGAATGTCCGTTTGTAACGCGTTCTTACGAACGTCGTTAGAGCCCTCTATGAACGACTTAAGGCGTTCTTAGGATCACCGTAAGAATTTAAGGCTTCTATAATTGTCTCTCGACCCTACAAAATCTTGCGTGGTTCTTACGATGTTCTTACGACGTTCGTACGGCTGCCTTACGAAGAGGAGTTTCGTACGACGTTGAAACAAATCTTGGACAAGACCATCGACCCGGCTGCAAACTTACGAACGGTCTACGAACGCTGGTTTCGTACGGCCTTCTTGACAAGATCTTACGAAATGGTCTAAAAATCTTTCCTACGGCATTCCTACGGCATTCGTAGCAGTTCTTAATGGTATTTGTGACCGAGGCTTAAGTCTTGTCATGCTTATCAAAGGTGCTGCGAGGAAACAAATACATGTTAAGGAGAAAGAAATTATGTCTATATCATAGCTGTATAAGCGTGTTTATAGTTAATAAGATTTAGAACCAGAACAAGGAACCTGGACAAGGGAAAGAAAGAAATACTTGAGTCAGAGTAGATTCCGAAAGTTAATCACGGGAGTGGAATGATGGAAGACATACAATACAAGAAAGCGTTGTTAAAAAGTTTCAAAATCGCAGCTGAATTTCATTCTGTTGGGACTATTAATTTTCTATTTAGAGGTGAGCGCTCTAATACCGTACGTAGTAGGGGCCTTTCCAATTCACCTTCTCTTGTTTTTGCAAGATTTTTCCAAATTAACAACAAGAAATAATAACAACATTAATAATATTGATAATAATCGAAATAAAAATAATGGTAATGATGATGATGATAATATACACTAAAGGAAAAAAGAAACTTATAAAAGTTCAAGAGATCACCAAATTAAATTCTCTGCATGGAAATGTACCAAATTTGGATATAATGTTGATTCAATGCATGGCTTTAAATGACAGTCAATAACAAAAAGTTTTCTTCAATGCCACAAAAGAAATGTGCACTGAAACAAAGGACTCTCTAATCCCAAAGTCACAAAGATAAACTGCAGTCTTGTACACCATATGCATGTCAATGAATGAAACAAAAGAATTTCAAAAGGGATTTGCACCCCTCGAGCAAGAGGATATTGATGTTCTGCCATGGTTCGCCCGTTCACCAGACCTTTCCCCAATTGAACATCTCTGGGAAGAGCTTGGTCGACGTGTGTCAAGGCGTGACAATCAACCCATCAATAGGGAGACGCTCATTGCAGCACTGCAAGAGGAATGGAACAATGTTCCCCAGGCTACCATCGCGAATCTGATCGGAAGCATGCGAAGACGGTGTACAGCTTGCCAGCAAGCTAGAGGTGGACATACTGGCTATTAATCTGTTTGGATATGAACTTGCAAATCCCTTTTGAAATTCTTTTGTTTCATTCATTGACATGCATATGGTGTACAAGGCTGCAGTTTGTCTTTGTGACTTGGGGATTAGAGAGTCCTTTGCTTCAGTGCACATTTCTTTTGTGGCATTGAAGAAAACTTTTTGTTATTGACTGTCATTTAAAGCCATGCATTGAATCAACATTATATCCAAATTTGGTACATTTCCATGCAGAGAATTTAATTTGGTGATCTCTTGAACTTTTATAAGTTTCTTTTTCCTTTAGTGTATAAATAAATGATAATAAAAATAATAATGATGATGATGATTATGATGATAATGATAATAATAAGCGGAATTGTTTATCGACACCTGCACGATAAAAAATGGTAAGTCAACAAATATACAAAATCCATAAGGAATACCTAAGTGTGTTAAGTGCTTTAACCGCATGACAACTTTGCAGTGATTGAGGAGCATTATTTTCTCACTAATAGGATTAGACGTCCATTTAGCCCTCAAGACAACATTGACAAATATATTGACTGCCATGAAAATATAAAGCAGTTGATCAGGTCTTTCCATCACGCTCTTGGTAATAAATCCCCTCAGTCGGAAATCACCATTGTTAATAACGCAGATCATAATAAATGTTAGAGCCCTCTATGAACGACTTAAGGCGTTCTTAGGATCACCGTAAGAATTTAAGGCTTCTATAATTGTCTCTCGACCCTACAAAATCTTGCGTGGTTCTTACGATGTTCTTACGACGTTCGTACGGCTGCCTTACGAAGAGGAGTTTCGTACGACGTTGAAACAAATCTTGGACAAGACCATCGACCCGGCTGCAAACTTACGAACGGTCTACGAACGCTGGTTTCGTACGGCCTTCTTGACAAGATCTTACGAAATGGTCTAAAAATCTTTCCTACGGCATTCGTAGCAGTTCTTAATGGTATTTGTGACCGAGGCTTAAGTCTTGTCATGCTTATCAAAGGTGCTGCGAGGAAAAAAATACATGTTAAGGAGAAAGAAATTATGTCTATATCATAGCTGTAAGCGTGTTTATAGTTAATAAGATTTAGAACCAGAACAAGGAACCTGGACAAGGGAAAGAAAGAAATACTTGAGTCAGAGTAGATTCCGAAAGTTAATCAGGGGAGTGGAATGATGGAAGACATACAAGACAAGAAAGCGTTGTTAAAAAGTTTCAAAATCGCAGCTGAATTTCATTCTGTTGGGACTATTAATTTTCTATTTAGAGGTGAGCGCTCTAATACCGTAGTAGGGGCCTTTCCAATTCACCTTTTCTTGTTTTTGCAAGATTTTTCCAAATTAACAACAAGAAATAATAACAACATTAATAATATTGATAATAATCGAAA
The DNA here is from genome assembly GCA_025617745.1 of Heliocidaris erythrogramma. NCBI lineage: Eukaryota > Metazoa > Echinodermata > Echinoidea > Camarodonta > Echinometridae > Heliocidaris > Heliocidaris erythrogramma. The sequence goes on along the minus strand of CM046853.1, from coordinate 12,334,053 downwards.
TAAAAATAATGGTAATGATGATGATGATAATATATAAATAAATGATAATAAAAATAATAATGATGATGATGATTATGATGATAATGATAATAATAAACGAAATTGTTTATCGACACCTGCACGATAAAAAATGGTAAGTCAACAAATATACAAAATCCATAAGGAATACCTAAGTGTGTTAAGTGCTTTAACCGCATGACAACTTTGCAGTGATTGAGGAGCATTATTTTCTCACTAATAGGATTAGACGTCCATTTAGCCCTCAAGACAACATTGACAAATATATTGACTGCCATGAAAATATAAAGCAGTTGATCAGGTCTTTCCATCACGCTCTTGGTAATAAATCCCCTCAGTCGGAAATCACCATTGTTAATAACGCAGATCACAATAAATGAGGTACAGTAGAGGAGTAATAGGCAAACCGAGTGCATGATTGTGAGTTAGAAATTTTAAAAGGTCATCACAGGAGCACAGGGAGTTCTCTGAAGTGAAGAAAGAGAAAGAAGCAATTAGCAACACGTTCCATTTAGGTTTTCTCAGAGTTAAAGTTCCTCTCCGGTTGGGAGGAAAATGAAAGAGACCAATTCTAAAGCTAATGTTTTTCATTAGAGAGCTATAAAGTCACAAAATACAGTTTTCTAATAACATGCCGTTCAAAATAATATTTTGCAAAGGAGTAATACCTCATTGAAACTGAAACTTACATTAATTCAAAGACTGAAGAAAAAAAATAAGTTGGCAACTTTATAACCTAAGTTGTGTTTTGTGACGTTCTGGAACTAATCCTGACTGTGGGCGACCATTGCGATTTGGTACATCGTCTGTTTGGAGCCAGAAGGGCGTTAACTCGATTTTTGGGGTTATGGAGTTATTGGTATCATCTTGTAGATCTCGTTCTGCTCTTTCTAATGATATCTATTATGTAGCAGGATCATATATATATCTAACTATATATTCCAAAAACAAAAGGGCGTTAACAGTTATGTATATTATGATTTCGAGCCAGAAGGGCGTAAAGTAGGGTTATTACGGGCCAAAAGGGCGCTAACCCTCGAAATTGCGTTAACGCCCTTCTGGTTCGATGCGTTTTCCTCCATCCCGTACGGCACGGAGGGCGTTAACCAAGCAAGAATCGGCCAGAACTGGTAGAATCCCTCATTATGGTAAGTTTCAAATACAAATTTTATCAATTATAATGTTTTTCATAATTTCTGTGTGTATAAAGGGAGGTATATCGCATGAATATAAATTCCTCCTTCATTTGTAACGGCGTAATGTGCAAAAGTTCTCTAACACTGCCCCATGTATTCATATTTGTGTTAGTGTATACAAATACGTGCAAACTCTAACACCAGGTAGGCCTACAACAAAAGTCTTCCTCGCCCATTAGTTTGGTCGGTCGCATCGCTTAATTTCGGCAGGTAAGATGGAAATTTGTACTTACATTTCAAGAGAATAACTGTAACTATCCAGCAGGCACTTTGATTTCACGTTTTGATGATTATTTCGATGAAACAAATGAAATTTCCTCACCGAGCCGATGTTCCCCCGTACTGTACCGTAGATTCAAATGACTCGATTGGCTTGCCTTGGCGACCGACCAGACTAATGCCATGGGCGAAGAAGATTTTGGTAAGTTCTACCTGGAGCTACTAAAGTCTTTGATCTAATGTCAGATATATGGTCTACCTATTCTTATTCTACAAATAGGACAATGAAACATAGCAGATTCTGTAAGTTCCAAGGAATTAAACCTTGTAACTACTTGCTTGTTGGTATGTGCATAAAAAGGGTATGACTATGAGTAATAACTCTGTCCCTTGATCAGTTTAGATGCTGACTGAAAGATCTAAAGTATTTGTTATCAATAATAAAAAGGAGTCTTGCCCATGACTAAGAAAATGTGTGGTTTAACAGTATTCAACATTATCAAAGGTGAGGAGTGGGGCTATTACCGGTAATAATTAATAATATTTACTGAGTTGAAAATAATCACAATGTTTCACAGTGTTTTACAAAGGTCTGGGCTTTTTTATTGTTTCAAACACCACACTTTTAAATGCAAAGTTGTGATTACATAAATTAAGAATAAAGTCAACATAAATTTGATAAAATTCCAATATTATGCACTGACTGGCATATCATTCCCATGTTAACTGTTATTTTATTTTGTGTAGTGCAAGATGCTGGATCCAGACACAGATGTGGTGGTGGAGTTGACAGGGAGTGTTCGATACAGTGGAATTGCCCAGTAGACTTCATTAGATGATTCTGAGGACGTAACACTACTGCAGGAGCTTTGAGGTAAATTTCAGTAGTGTAGTCTTTATCAAACTACATCTGTAAGCTAGGATCAGATAATAGTATAGGGTACTATATACATGTAATTTTCAGTAATATATATATATATATATATATATATGTACATATATATATATACACTGTTGGAAATATTTGTATTGAATGATTGCTTATCACTCAGGATGACCATGGGTTTGGAATGTTTCAGCTAGAATGCACTGAAAAATTGGAGGCTTAGTCAATGTTTAAAAAAAAAAATCAGTTGCATTTTATAGATGAAGTACATTGTAGAATATTGCATTGTATTTCCTTGTAGACTGCTGCTTCAGTCATTTTATAGAGCTTAATGCAAGTTCATTTTATACACTTTTTATGGGGTCTTTGAATTAGGACTAATCCGAAACTGTTGAAAACATTTTTTAGTGTAATAGATACAAAATTATGCAATTTTCTTACAAAAGAACATATTTAATGTGTTTTTTATTAGTCTCATTAAATAAATCAGTTGAAATATGAATTTTTGAATTAATATGAATTATGATTACCTATCACTAGTATCACTAGTAGATACATTATGGTGAAAGTCAAAATATGGAAAGTCCTTTATGCAATTTCAATTGACAAGCACTTGCATGCTACTAGGCACTTAAAGAATCTTTCTTATTTAATTTTGTTTGGGGTACATCTTTTTCATCAAACACACTTGTACAAGAGAACATTTTTATTTTGTGAATTTATATACCAAATATGAATATGTGATAATGCCATATATGTGTGTATTTCCAGGCACTGGTTTCTCACATGGGACTTGATCAAACACCTTTGGCTATGATGAACCGATTGAACTGTCTATTACTCCAGCAACAGGGATGCAATATAATCATAAAATATAGAGGTATGTTCATAATATTACATCCATGTAGTGGTTGTAATAAAGTTAAAATAATTTCCATCATTGTAAATGAGTGAGATCATTCTAGATGAGAGGTGGATATCACTTTGTTTTTCTCATGTTTGCCATAGATGTAGTTTAAAAGATAAAGGTAGTATATAGCATTTGTAATCATGCTAATAAAAGACACAGAATCAGTCCATTCTGTTGGGTTTTTTTCAGTTTGTATATTTGCTGAAAGAACATCCATAACACAAACTGAAGAGGCTGACAAAAAGTGAAAGCCATCTGTTTGAATGATTCCAGGATTTGTTTCTGGATATTTTAAGTTACGTGTAGAATCATGGATGATGAATAAATTGTCATTTTTTTGTGTGTGTAAAATAATACATGAAAAAAAAATAGATTGTGTTGATTGATAGATAAACTTTCCTTTCATATTAATAACTAATGGCTGAAATATAAACAATGCATGCCTCTTAATTGTAACTTGTTAATAGGCCCCGACTGTTTGATGAAATCAGAGAAGCAAGCTTAGCATCTGGGATTAGGACGTAATACTCAAGAGGCTGTCAGAATCACCAGTATCTTTTACATCAGTGAAGGTATGAAAGGTATGGCAGGATTTAATTTTATTTGAAGCAGTTACAGCATTCGGGAATGAAGAATGATAACCATACAATTAAAGCAAAGATCATGTTCTAACATTGCATGGACTTCATTTCACTGGATATCTGAAATGATTCATGTTAAAGGGACTGGCAAGTCGTAATCCATGGGCCTGACCAGTTGGCCTGACTCGGGGAAATTCGGATACATTCAGGTCCAATCGTGCGCTACCGAAGGAATGTTATTGCCGAATTCCTCGCTTGATCGTTAACTCGAATCCCTACATACGTAACCGACCAATGAGATTCAAATACTGGAATAAAGAACGGGCGATCTTGTTTACTCAAATCTGGGTCAATGTGCGAACTTTTATTAGCTGCGCGCGATAAATTGAAATCGCTTTGAACTTTGATCCAGAGAAAGGAGCAGCCAACAGTAAAACCGCCCATAGATTGCGACTTGTCGCTCCCTTTAATCTTTTCACAAATATTCCTTTTATGGACTGGCTTAATTTGTATTTTCTTTTCATTTCAGTTATGTTTTTATTTTCAGACTGATTCTAAATGGTTTTCCAGCTAGAGCTAATTATTCAAAGTTTTGGTTAATATTTTTTTAATTTAATATTTGTTTGCTTTGTTTTACTGTTTTAGTGCAATGGGTTGTTCTACAGTGTATATTCCTCTTGTTTAAATGTATCAAAAAGAGCTGAATAAACGAAATAATTATATGTTGGAATTAATATTTTGTATTAAACAAGTTCTTATTTTCTTTCCCTCCCCTATGCCCCCTCCCCTCTCTCTCACACACACACTCACTCACTCTTTTACTCTCCTTGTTTCTCTCCCTCTCTCCTTTTTATTAGATCAATGACCAGAAACAAGAAGATGCATGCAGAAATCGCATTCTTTGGAAAAAACATGAGAGACAGGAGAAAGAAATGCAAATGGCAAGAAAGAAGACCAATTAAAGATAGATTAATAATATTCCTAGATTTTTTTGTACATGAATGATGCCTACATATACAGCTTCTTCACCCAAGCTAATGGGAGGGGGTTCAATTCATTATTTATTGGTAAAGAAAAAGATGCATATGGTGTTTACTCAAAACTTCTTGATATTAAATACATCAATGTACTCCAGCATCCAACATGACTAAAAAATGACCGTTTTCTTTTTAAGTTGAAGTTTATTGTACTTCAAAGCCTGAATTGATATTGAGAGATTTACCATTTATTTATATTAAAATTATAATAGACTATCCTACTCCATGTAATAGCATTGATATTTAATGAAAGATAGTGCTATTTTAAAGATATTGTGATGTCATTTGCTATTCTACCCTACTTCGACAAAAGGAAGCAAGTGACAAACCTTCAAATATGAGTTATTGATGGTTTAACTCTTTCAGTGCCGATGTCATGTATATGTGACAGATAGACTTGTCATTTTCATTCACCAATTGCTTGACCACAGGAAAGGTATATGGTGGTCAATGTATATCAAAATTTTGAGCATAATTAAGCACTCTAAATATATTATGATTATAGTTATATGCTACCATAGAATTTTTCAGAAAAAAGTGCAGATCTTTAAAAAGATTACTTTATTTCAACATTAAATAGTGAACAAATGAGAAACCCAAAAATAATGGACAAAAAAGAAACTCAAATGTAATTTTAATAATTGTTATGCATAAAGTTGGATAATGTAATAATGTTTGTTATCATAAGAAATGGTCATAAATTTCCTATAATATTGTACACATTATTTTTTGAAATGATAGTTGGTTAATGAGGTGCAGATATTTGAAAAGTAACATCACATTTTGGTAAAATTTTAAGAGAGCTAAACCTCTTGGCACAGTACGAGTTCAGATTGTACTTTCAGATTGTACAGGTTTTACTTCCAGGCCAAGCAGTACATCATATTATTGCAAAGACGCGCATATAAATGACAGACACATTTTTGTTAAGGTGAAGATATTCTGAATTCACAAATTGAATTATCGGAAAATTATTGTACTATTCTATGTCAAGTTCATTTCTTCTGCTAATATTGTAGACTGAGATTGTTAGCACTTATGAATGAATTCAAGTAAAAGACAACTGCCATCATGAATTGTCTTTGCTTAGTTTGTAAATTGTATGTGCATGTACATTTACGATGCTTTCATATATTTTCAGCAGGTATTGCACTTGATATAAATATTCATGTAAAAAAATGATTGTATATCTAATTTTATTTCGTGGCAGTCTTTTAAAGCATCAATTTGAAGAGTGTGTATTAAACATATACAGCGTCATGTGAACGTTATAATACCAGATTAATTACTTCTTTCATGATATCTAAAACATTGAATTTGGGTTGTTTGAAATTTTATTAAATACTTATTTTTAGGTTTATGTGATGGAGAAGGATGTGTCTGTGTATGTTTGTACAGCACTAGACTAACTATTGCTGGTTATTAAATGTGATTACTTTGTCATTTGCACAAAACATGGGAAATGGACAGAAGGAGAGACAGACAGATAACCTCAAATATAGAGATGGGGTAGGGGTGGAGAGGGAGTGAGAGAGAGAGAGAGAGAGAGCCTGAGGATAAAGATAGAGGGGGAAGAGAGAGAGAGGTTTTTGTTTTTGTTTTTGTTTTAGTGTTTTGTTGTGTTGTTTATTTTTTTTTTTGGGGGGGGGGAATAGTGAATGAATATTAAGAAATGGGTTAAGCAGAATGATACATATGGAAGAAGCTAAATTTCCCTTAAATGAAAAAAAATATGGATGCGGGGAATATTGATATGGTTATCAGAAATAGTGTAATATCTTATCCCAAGGAAGTTTGCTAAAGTTAAATATTCAAAGAAGTGAAAAAAGGAAGAAAGAAAGATGAGTGGACCAGGTGGGTTGAACTGTTTGCAAGGATTTTTTTTCGCCAAGTGTGAGCTTTCAAAAATAACAATCGTACTTAGTGTAATGAGGGTAGACCAGTAGAAATAGGTTCTGATGAGTGAACAGACTGCCGTCCGCAAGAAAAGAATTTCCAGAACGAAAGAGGAAAATTGTCCTCGAATTTTTATCTATCCCTTTTCCAATTATCAAAACCTACATCGGGAAAGTAGAAAAGGGGGAATGGATCGTAAGCATTATGCTTCATCGCATGCTTTCACCTTTCAAAAACTGTTTGAATATTGAGCATCGTAATCGTGAAATCACAGCTCCATGGAAAAGAAATATAACTTCTAAACGCTTGAATATTGTTTTATTTCTTTATAAGGAATTGATTTCTGTGCATTATGACTGTTAAATCTAGAATATAACTGAACAGACACAGAAAATTGCCATGACAACGCAGTAGAAGGCTGAATACGGCGCATTTCCAATGTATAGCGTGTATAAATAACGTATTAACGCCCTTGCGCGCGCGCAAAATCATCACAATGTTTCTGAGCCAGAAGGGCGTTAACGCGTTAGCGGCGTTGTGGCCGCAAAATATTCACCATTTCTCTCCGAACCAGAAGGGCGCTAACACTATTTTGGCCCTAAAACGAATTAATCAATCAATTTCAGCAAAATATTTCAGTTGCCAAGTCATTTTAGTAGTTTATTTCAGTTAACCTAAAAAAAAAATCATTTAAATCGCTATTTTAGCTTTTATACACGTCCAAATCTTTAAACGCGATTATCTCGGAATCGCCAAAATGAGTTAACGCCCTTCTGGCTCCAAACAGACGACATATGCATGGTTTAGCGTCGCATTTTGTTATTATTTGTTATTAGTTTAAGAAATTTTACGAAATGACTTGCCTAACCTAGCAACACTTAATGTATGCAATCTGCATTCTGACTATTGAAACACAATGACTTGTAACAGTTTGTTGTAATAGTTCGTTACTAGGAGTTTGACAAAGAGGTAAGCTTTACGAAAATGGCGTATAGGGTATGTTACAGGCACGAACATAAACGAGCGATAAAATATTCTATTTGCGGCCGGTGTAACTTACCTGACCCAGTCATAGTCTGATACAACCCTTCAAATATTTTCTCACTTCATTCCTATTTGTTATTTGTTATTAGAGAAAAGAGAAAAGAGCATAGGCATAAGGGCACAATTTGCGAAGGGGGGGGGGGCTGATGCCTCTTGCCTTGAACATCACATTTCCAGTTTCGAAATTTTGCGAGCAAACGAGCAAAAACATGCATGACGCTCTATTAAGATTTCTTCATCAAAATTCACAAGATGAAATATAAAAATTACATATTCGGGGCCGGGTCACCTCGTTGTCCGAATGGTATTTTCAAAATTCTAGGGAAGGGTGCAGCCCCCTTCCCTGCCTCCCACGTTTATGGTAAGAGGTTGATGTGGTGTCTGATAGAAATCTTAACTTTCAATTTTAAATTTCAACATTTTTATCCAGGAAAAAGAGAGTGAAATAGTTTCGAAATAGAGGAAAAGTATCCACTATCCTGACTATAGGAAGAAAATAGGATTTAGGAAATAGTTTCTTATTTGATTGCTATTCATCATTTTACTCCAAGATACTTAGTAAAGGTAATTTTCATTCATTCTTTCAATAAGACGAAATTTAATCAAAGAAAACTTTCTTTAAATATTGGCCTAATCAAATCGCTAATCATGCTAATAATGAATACAAACTGCTATTTATCTAAAATATATGCATGTATACATGGGCGGTAATCGTGACGTCACTCTATTCATCAGGTAAAATCGGTTAAAAAAAAAAGAATTGATGAACAAACTGCTTTACTGAAATTACAAAAGCTTTAAATTTTATATTTTCATGGAAATATACCAAAACGACTTGTGCGCGAGCGTGCATGTGTCCGTATACGTCATTCACGTTAGGGTGTGTGTGTGGGTGTGGGTGTGGGGAAGGGTGGGTAGTATGGGTGGATAGTGCGGCTACGCGGATGATCATACTAAAACGTACATATAAGTGCAATGCAAGCCAGCCTGGCCTATTCACATCAACTCTACGCAGATATCGTTTGGGTTTTTTTTTCAGTTTACCATAGGTAAGTTCTATCTCAAATGGATATTTCTATCACTAAGTTTAATTTAAAATAATATGAGAATACCACATACAACGTTGCATATAAAAGGCATAATTATTATAATTTATGAAGCAAATACATACTTTCAAAGTATAGAGCTAACCCAGAACTGATATACAAATCTGTTGCACGAAATTGCACAATTCTAATGATTTCAATTAAATTTTATGACACTATTGACTCGCTCTTCTTCCTGAATTTAGCTCAAAATTAAATGTAATTGCCTCTCCATTAAAAATGTCTTCCTTTAAAAACAATGGTCTGTGAAAATTAAGTTTAAAATATTTTGTTTACCATCTTAGTCATTTACTTAATTTACAATTCATGATTCATTCATCCTCTATTATTTAGGCCTATTTTTATTAGTCTCTGTGTGTCCCTACTTCCACTATTCCTATCAGTATTTCATATTTGTTCTATACAAATATTATATTCATCGAAAAATAATTTTGCATACTTTTTATTTTTTTAAATTTTCAAACCGTTGACCTCTCATAAATGATTTACATCATAATAGTCCGTCATAATATTTTGCAACGGGTGCGTGGAGTCTCAGCTATGTAGCATGTACTCATACCTATTTCTATTCTTCAATTTAAGTTAAGTGTAATGTCACCCATCATGCCCATAGGCCTATATACGGAAGCGTTAAAGTGCCATTCGACTTGACGACTTGTCGAGATATTTTATCTCGACAAGTCGACTTAATATCCATATTTTGTCGACTTGTAAAGATATTTATCTAACCATGTCGACTTACAATTTTTGGGAAGTCGACTTGGCAAGATAATATATCTCGCCATGACGACATAATTTTTTTGTTAAGTCGACTTGGTAAGATAATTTATGTCGCCATGTTGACTTATAATTTTTGGGAAGTCGACTTGGCAAGATAATATATCTCGCCATGACGACATGTATTTTTGTTAAGTCGACTTGGTAAGATAATTTATGTCGCCCTGTCCACTTATAATTTTTGGGAAGTCGACTTGGCAAGATAATATATCTCGCCATGACGACATGTATTTTTGTTAAGTCGACTTAGTAAGATAATTTATGTCGCCGTGTCGACCTATAATTTTTGGGAAGTTGACTTGGCAAGATAATATATGTCGCCATGATGACATAATTGTTTTTGTTTAGTCGACTTGGCAAGATAATTTATATCGCCATGTCGACTTATAAAAGTTATTAAGTGGACTGGTAAGATAAATATCTTTACAAGTCGACAAAATATGGATATTAAGTCGACTTGTCGAGATAAAATATCTCGACAAGTCGTCAAGTCGAATGGCACTTTAACGCTTCCGTAGGCGAGATATATTATCTTGCCAAGTGGACTTCCCAAAATATGTCGTCATGGCGAGATATATATCTTGCCAAGTCGACTTCCCAAGAATTATAAGTCAACATGGCGACATAAATTAAGTCTTCAAGTCGAATGGCACTTTAACGCTTCCGTACATATACACTGGGAAGTCAAAGCTTATACGTATTTTCCCCTTTCTTTACTCCTTTAGGTTCTTCTAGGTGCAACTGTTCGAAAAAGAGTAATCTGATTCGTCACCATTTTCGACGTACTGTAGCTGGAAATAAACTCTTTTCAAAAAACTAACTTTTCATCCATTGATTTAGCAAAAAAAAAATTAACCAAAGAAAAATTATGAAGAAATTAGTCAAACAAACACGGATAATGCTTCGTATCATCTTGCTCTTTCTGGTCATCGTAGTTAATTCATCCGAACATACAACAAACAAAACCCCATCGATGGATCCATCTGATGCAGAGGAACTGTCTGAGCTGCCACAAGCTTCGGAAATGAGTTCTGAGAATACCCAGACTACATTTCTGCTTACATCATCTGCATTCACCACCGAAAGCGCATCAAGCTCCGATGGCTCCGATCAGTTACTAACCATTCCAGAATACGTGAGCGAGTTTACCACTGTCACTACAGGCGAATTACCTACAGAATCGGTCGCCTTGGATACAACTATATGGGTGTGGGAATTCTCCTGGACATGGGTGACCATCCTTCAGTTAATAATTTCTCTAACTGGCATTCTAGGAAACCTCTTGGTTGTCGTTGTAATGGGAGTTCGTAAATCCACAACTAACTCTACAGATATTTTCATAGCAGCTTTAGCTGTCTCTGACATGGTGACATCAGTCTGCAATGTCCCAGTTCCAAAAGCACTCCAAGTGGCTGATACAGTACTTGGAGGACTCTACTGCCCAATAATATCTACTAGTTCCCTGACTTGGGTCTGTGTCATTTCGTCGACCTACATCCTATTGGGAGCCTCTTTTGAGCGCCTAGCAGCGGTTGTCTTTCCTCTACGCTTTAAGGAAATCATCACAAAACGCAAGGTTTACGTCTTTATCACAGTTGTGTGGTTGTTTTCGTTTTTATCATGTTCCTACTACTTTCTATCATATTTTCTTGTTACTGATGTTCTTTCCCGAATCTATTGTGCGCCAACAAATTCCGATTCTTATAAATTACAAATCATTAATTTGTTCAATTTTTTCATTCGTCTGGTGATTCCTACAGTATTGATGATGGGTTCCCAGATAGCAATGGCTATCTCACTGCATCTACAATCCAGTCGACTCAGAGGAGCCATGTCTCGCGGTTCAAAGCAATCCTATCACATCCTGGCTAGGAATCGTGTCATCAAGATGATGCTGGTTGTGATAGTCATCTTTATTCTATCCTGGGCTCCAAGCCAGTTCGCTTTTATCGTCGCCTCTTTCAGAGGATATGGTAAAGCCTACGTGATAGGTACCCTCCGACAGGTTCTTAACTTGATCACCTTTGTCAACTCGTCAATCAACCCTTTCATCTACGCAGCCCATTATCCCAAATTTCGTTCTGCCATAAAGGCTGTTTTTGTGGGCAACGCACAAAAGAACGTACCGCTTTTCGGTATGGAGCTTAACTAAACCTTATCTGAAGACCTGACTAGGGATGATCTTGCTTGATCATGGGTCTATGTGGTAAAACAGCGCATCACGATCATTCGCTTCACAATTCAAATAAACGGACTGGACATACGTCATAACTTGTTACCAATCAGGTATTAATTGGGAGTGGGGGCGCAGTGGCCGGTATCTCAGTTGACAAGGTGTAGGAGAACGTATCACTTTTCGGTTTGTATCGGGTGACGTACAGGAGCTAGTTTTAAGAATTGTAAATAATTACCATGGCCATACAGTCACTATTTCAACGGGGTGGGGGTGGGGGACAGTCGTCTTTGCGAGAAAATAAAATTCAAGGCTTTCTCAAAGTCGGCAAGCGGGCGAGACTTGCAAGCCAAATATTTAGACACTTAGAAAGGACGACGTAGTAAAAATTTAAAGATAAAAATAAGGGGGAAAGCATTATTATCATTATTATTTTATTTGGCAAAGAAAACATTACAAAGTAGAAACACATTTACGATACGATACTGGGATTTTATTATCTTTCTCAATAATCATATGTACATTCATACTGAACTAGAAAGGCCGTCAAAGGCGGCAGACCCACGCCTTAGCGGCGCTATTATTCTTGAAACTGCAGAAATAGATATACAGGGTTGGAAAAAAGTTTGGAATATTTTTTTGGCGATGAGTATGTCTGATTTTAAATGCTAGTTTCTACTATATTGTGATGAATAATTCATCCAAATCGGATTAACTGTGTTGAATGAAGTCTACTGTTCCATCTTGTACCAAAGATTACGTAATATTGTTAAACATGTTACAATGGCTGACCAATGAACCACATGTTGTCAGATTTGCTCTATTTGTGTTTGAACATCTTGTTATACATTTCTGTACTTCACGTGGAATTTTGAAAAAGCTACGTGCAGTTTGCAGTCATTTTGAGGACTTCGGTATAGCAATTAAACTGTATCTGATTATTTAACTTTTTCGTTAGACATTTGCAAAAACAGCAAATATACGCTTCCGAATTCCAAGTGGACCTCTGCACTGTGTGATAAGCCTGATTTTTAATGTTGTGCTTTTAAAGTTAAAAAGGGACACATATCTTTTATTTGAACCTCAAAGAAGAACTTAAAATGACGAGGGATATGTTTAAGACAAGAAATAATTCTTGGAATAAAAATATTCCAAACTTTTTTCCAACCCTGTATTTTTACTGGTTGGTTCCCCTGTGTATAAAAAAAAGTAAACCCAATATAGGTTTTGTTTTGTTGCGATTATTTTTGTAAGCAGTAGCCATTCAAAGGGCATAACAAGAGGCACATCTCCCCGGCCCCCCCCCCCCCAATAAATTGTGCTATGTCCAGGTCATAACTTTGTGTGTCCCCACCTTGAAAAGATATTTTATTATTGAAACATCCCTCCCCTAAAAGTATTTGATTAGACATGTCAGAGAACGTGGCGTGGTGAGGAAAAAAATGTTAGCAATTTGTATTCAGTGTTCAGTCATGTCAGTGTTAGTAAACAAACAAACAAACAAAAAAGAAAAAACAAACAAACAAACAAACATACGGAGCCCTTTACATAACCCTGCCGATTTCAACCCTGCCGATTTCATCGGCGTGGGTAATTACAAGAGCATTATATTGTTATATGCAGGTACATAGGATATTGATTAGATAAAAGGAATAAAAAAATAGCATAAATGCTAATCAAGTCTGATCCCTTAGCTAAACTAGTATTATACAAGTCTGTTTACAGCATTAATCATTAAGAGATAAATGATTTAAAATAGTGGGAAGAAACAACATAGAACAAAAAATAAAACAAGCAACCAAGCAAAATATGACCGAAAATTAAAATCTTGGTTATACACTTTTACATATTGTCAGAAAAGAAAATAACTTATAGCACACATCACTATCAAGAATCTATCAGCAATTGAGATATAAGGGCTTTCCGGAAAGAAAATGGAGAAGGTTTTTCTCTTAATTCCGAAGTTAGTGCATTCCACAAAAATGGCCCTCTGTATGATAGAGAAAATTGGCCTTGAGTAGTTTTCACTTTTGGTAAACATAAATGTTTATTTTCCCTTTGTCTGGTTTCATATCTGTGTTAAAGATAAAGATAATGCCACCACTTGAACGCTTGAAGTAGGGGCCTTTCTAATTCACCTTCTCTTGTTTTTGCAAGATTTTTCCAAATAAGTTTTTTAATATAAATTAACAACAAGAAATAATAACAACACTAATAATATTGATAATAATAATAATAATAATACAACGCACTTATATTGCGCCATCTATCTAGTTAACTATTCCGAGGCGCATGATGAAAATGAGAGAAGCAAGAAGGTAGAAAGAGAATGGACTGAAGAATACTACAAATCTGTGTTGAATTACATTTCACTGTATGCTTTAGAAAAAAGGACTGTCTTCAATTTTAACTTTAAAGAATCCAAAGTGTCTATGGAACGGATATTAGGGGGTACGTTGTTCCATAAACTAGGCGCCGCAGCTCTGAAGGCACGGTCACCAAGAGATGATTTCGTTCTTTGTGCCACAATAAGATTTTTGCCAGAAGAACGCAGACAGCGAGTTGGTACATATTCAGAAATTAGATTTTCAATATATGAGGGGGCAGAACCATGTAATGCTCTCCAAGTAATAAGCAGAATTTTATACTTGATACGCTCTCTGACTGGTAGCCAATGTAACCCTTTCAAAATTGATGAAATATGATCCCTTTTACGTGTCCTAGACAATATTCTGGCAGTAGCATTTTGTGCTCTTTGTAGCTTAGCTATTTGAGAAGATGACACATTGTACAGAAGAGAATTGCAATAGTCAAGACGAGAATTACAAATGCATGAAGTTTAGTGGCAACTGTTTTATCTGACAATATCTTTCTGATGTTACTGATACTATACGTAGATGAAAATACATTGACTGACATGTATTTTGTACAAAATCATTCATTGTCATATTACTATCAAATAACACTCCAAGATTATGTGCAGTATTTGTAGGAATACATGTGAATCACCAATTCGAATGGAATAGTGTTGTAAATCAACCTTCTGATACTGAGATGAAATAATTAAAAATTCACTCTTAGCATCATTGAGCTTAAGCTTGTTCAAATACATCCATGCCTTCATTTCAGCTATACACCTTTCCAACTTCTGACGTCTGCTAATTAGACTCTCAGGGTCCAAAGGATTAAATGGTATATAAAGCTGAGTGTCATCTGCATATAGGTGGGCATGGACATCGTGTAATCGAGCAATCTCTGCAAGAGGTGTAGAGTAGATACTAAAGAGGGACGGGCCCAAAACTGACCCTTGTGGCACGCCGTAAGAGAGATTAACCTCTGGTGAAACGGAGTCGTTGATCTTTACGGACTGTGATCGATTATCCATATAAGAGCGAAACCAGGACAAGGCACAACTTTCAATGCCCACAGATGAAAGTCGGTGCTGTAGGATGTCATGATCGATAGTGTCGAAGGCCGACGATATATCAAGAAGCACTAGAAATACAGCCTGTTTGGAATCAAGAGCTTGCAAGATGTCGTTATGTACCTTAAGTAAAGCCGTCTCTGTTCCATGGTGCTTTTTGTAGGCTGATTGGAAAGATTCATGGAGATTGCTATCTTCAAGATGGTCATGGAGACGTACAGCAACAATCCTCTCTAACACTTTCGAGAGAAATTTCAGATTAGACACGGGGCGATAGTTCTTGAAATCCTCCGTGATAATAATGGAAATAAAAATAATGGTAATGATGATGATAATATAAAATAATAAAAATAATAATGATGATGCTGATGATAATAATAAACGGAATTGTTTATCGACATGCACCTCCGCGATAAAAAGTCAACAAATATACAAAATCCACAAGAAATACCGAAATGTGTTAAGTGCTTTTAACCGCATGACATGCAGCTTTGCAGTGATTGAGAAGCATTATTTTTTTCACTGATAGGATTAGAAGTCCGAACAAAATTGACAAATATATTTGACTGCCATGAAAATATAAAACAGTTGATCAGGTCTTTCCATCACGCTCTTGGTAATAAATCCCCTCACCCTCGGAAATCACCATTGTTAATAACGCACATCACAATAAAGGAGTATACTGTATTTGTGCAGTATATAGAGGAATAATAGGCAAACCGAGTGCATGATTTTGTGTTAAAATTTTGAAAGGTCATTACAGGAGCACATGAAGAAGCAATTAGCAACACGTTCCATTGAGATTTTCTCAAAGTTAAAGTTCCCCTCCGGTTGGGAGGAAAATGAAAGAGACCAATTCTAAAGCTAATGTTTTTCATTAGAGGGCTATAAAGTCACAAAATACAGTTTCCAAATAACATGCCGTTCAAAATAATATTTTGCAAAGGAGTAATACCTCATTGAAACTGAAACTTACATTAATTCAAAGACCTTTTCAAATACTGAAGACAAAAAAAATAAGTTGGCAACTTTAAAACCTAAGTTGTGTTTTGTGACGTTCATGCACGTATGGAAATAAATCCTGACCGTGGGCGGCCATTGCGATTTGGTACATATGCATGGTTTAGCGTCGCTGTTTGGTATTATTTTGTTTTATTAGTTTAAGAAAATTTAAGAAATTATATTTTGTTCAATGATACAAAAAACATAACACATATCAGAACATTATACATTATTTCAGTGATTGTACTGTAACTGAAAACAAAGTGATGGAGGTCAACAAAGATGTTAAAGGCGCCTCCATTCAATGGTTATAAACCGTCATTTCTGAATACAATATTTAGTGGCGTATCCAGAAATGTATAAACACCCCTATACCCGGGGCGGAATGTAACTGGCAGCTGCTGTAAGACCTATATAAAAGTTTTATCATTTTCTGCGGGTCCTTCAAAGCGCCAGGGGCAGCACACATCGGCTCTATTCTATCCTGCATCGTGCATGGATACGCTACTACAAATAGGCAATTTGTGTTATGTATTCAAATTTATACACGTTTGCCTATAGTGACAAATTCACCTGAGAAAAATATTTCTTAGCCCTTTTTTTTCTTTTTCAATAGTCAGAATGTGAATTGCATGTATTAGGCGTTGCTAGGTTTGACATGCATTTGGCTTGCCTAACCTAGCAACACTTAATGTATGCAATCTGTATTCTGACTATTGAAACACAATGACTTGTAACATTTTGTTGTAATAGTTCGTTACTAGCAGTTTTACAAAGAGGTAAGCATTAAATTTGAATGCATTACGAAAATGGCGTATAGGGTATGTTAGAGGCACGAACATAAACGAGCGATAAAATATTTTACTTGCGGCCGGTGTGACTTACATGACCCAGGCATAGTCTGATACATCCCCTTCAAATATTTACTCACTTCATTCCTATTTGGTATAAGAGAAAAGATTATGTGAGGCATAGGCATCAGTGGCGGATCTAGCCTGGTAAGACACAATACATTCTAGGGGTCCGCCATTGTGCACAAACAAAGCGGACCCCTAGAATGTATTGTGTCTTACCAGGCTAGATCCGCCACTGGGCATAAGGGCACAATTTGCGAAGGGGGGGGGGGGGGGGGGGCTGATGCCTCTTGCCTTGAACATCACATTTCCAGTTTCGAAATTTTGCGAGCGAACGACCAAAAACGTGCTCTATTAAGATTTCTTCATCACAATTCACAAGATGACATATAAAAATTACATATTCGGGGCCGGGGCACCTCGTTGTCCGAATGATATTTTCAAAATTCTATAGGGAAGGGAAGGGGTGCAGCCCCCTTCCCTGCCTCCCACGTTTATGGTAAGAGGTTGATGTGGTGTCTGATAAAAATATTAACTATCAATTTTAAATTTCAATATTTTTATCCAGAATGAAAAGAGAGTGAAATAGTTTCGAAATAGGGGAAAGGTATCCACTATCCTGACTATTTTTTTATAGGAAGAAAATAGGATTCAGGAAATAGTTTCTTATTTGATTGCTATTCATCCTTTTTCTCCAAAATTATACTTAGTAACATTGGCGGATCCAGGGGGCACTTCCGGTCCGTGCCCCCCCCCCCCCCCTTTGGAAGAAAAGTATGCATTTTGACCATAAAGGATTCGCCCTTTTGTCGGTTGTGCCCCCTTTTAGAATGAAAACCTTTTTTTTGGGGGGGGGGGTTTGCTTGTCAGAGAATTACGGAGGGAAACTGGACCCCCATAACCCCCCCCCCACACACACACACACACACACACACACACACACTGAGCGAATTTTAGAGGTCTGGCAATTTTTAAAATTTGTTTTTTTGCCGACGAGATAGTTGCAAGGGGTCAGGAAGGTATCTCTCAAACGAAAATCGTTCGGCTATGGTAAAGGAACTTCTCCGTGACATTTCGCTCTTCATTTTGGTATATAACATGACTATATTCGATCGGATTTGGATATCTTTTACCTCGTCCAAAAATGATGAAATTTAGGACTTTTTTTGGAGCAATTTTAGCCTCTATTTGCTTCCCCCTAACTCCTGACTGACTGGTATAAATTTTTAAAATCTAAGTGATGTCGAAGATCGTTGAGTTGGATTATTGGCGCTAACAATGAATTAAAAATAATTTTGCAGCAATATTTGTCGAAGAAAATATGGTTTTCTTTCAACCGTTTCCCGAACAAAATACCTCGTGAAAGCCACTGAGGGGTGAACGTCCGGTACGCTACGCCGGGTGCAATGGGGTTGAATGCTCCAAGCTGCTGCTGTGGTTAGTTACTTCAGTCCCGTCGAACATTCACTGTTGCAATTTCGTAGTGAGAACGTACAAAAGTTACAAACACAAGTTACATAATATTATTATCTGGAAACCTTGCTTCCCAAATATTTGGATATTCTAGCACCTTGCTACCCGAATATGAATATCAGAACTTTGAAAATCCGGGGGGGGGGGGGGGGGGGCTGCAGCCCATTGCTGAAGGGGCACGCCTTTAATATCAAAGTATTGAAATTCCAGTGTTCTTGCGAACGAGCAAAAATAATGCCATATTTTCCTTCATTTCTTTCCTTCCCTTTTCATTTCCTTCTTATTTCCTTTTTTTTCCCTTTCATTTCTTTCACTTTTCTTTTTCTTTTTTTTTCTTCTCCTTTCTCTTTTCTCCTTTTCCTTTTATCTTTCCTCTTCCCTTTCCCCTTTTCCCTATCCCTTTTTTGCCGACAGAGGTGGCGCATTTGCCGACAAAAACTGTGAGTGGGGGTGTGACACCCCACACCCCCTCCCCCCACCCCCCCCCCCCCAGCGACGCCCTTGTCTACATCTGCGATTTTCTTTTATTATTATTTGTGGGGGATTAGGGTGCAGCAATATTTGTCGGCAAATTTGGGTGTCACACCCTAAAAATTTGTCGGCAAATTTGGGTGTTACCCCCCCCCCCTTTCTTTCACTTTTCTTTTTTCTTTTTTTTTCTTCTCCTTTCTCTTTTCTCCTTTTCCTTTTATCTTTCCTCTTCCCTTTCCCCTTTTCCCTATCCCTTTTTTGCCGACAGAGGTGGCGCATTTGCCGACAAAAACTGTGAGTGGGGGTGTGACACCCCACACCCCCTCCCCCCACCCCCCCCCCCCCCCAGCGACGCCCTTGTCTACATCTGCGATTTTCTTTTATTATTATTTGTGGGGGATTAGGGTGCAGCAATATTTGTCGGCAAATTTGGGTGTCACACCCTAAAAATTTGTCGGCAAATTTGGGTGTTCCCCCCCCCCCCCCCCCATTCAAAATGTTCTAGCGATACCCCTGAGGATGGGGACGTCGCGGTCGGAAATTGAATGGGATTGGATTGGATTTGAAGATCATTTTTATTTATTTTAAGCTCACTTGATATTCGTTATTATTGTTGTTATTACTGATATTGTACTGTTATTACTACTTCTATTGATTGTAAATAATGTATATGTGTTATTTAAAAACAATGAAGATATATGAGATGTACATTTCAATTAATTTGCTAACTATTGATTTATGTAATAAATTTTACGGGGCTAACCTCGATTAGCATATGCTATTTGTTAGCTCCCTTTACCAAGACGTTATTGTGATTTTTACCAAGATGTATGTATCATTGTGATTTGGTAATAAACTCATTAATTCATTCATTCGATTGCGCTGCACCGGCAGGTGTGGTAGCGCGAGCTAGCTTGCTATAGCGCCACCTTTAGGCCGAGAAAAAAGAGGAACCTACTTTTTTGTCAGAGTGAAATGGTTTTCGTGTAAGAGGAATGATTTCTACGCACATTACGCACATGTATATTATACGAGAGGAATGTACACGCACGTCTAGATCGGGGTCTAGATGCATGACAAGGAAAGTTGTTCGAGACAATAGCCTCATAAAGTGGAATTTATTTCCTCTTGAAAGTGAAATTAATTTTTGTGAAAAGTGATATGATTTTTTTGTGAAAAGTGAAATTAATTTTTTGTGAAAAGTGAAATGAAATTTTGTGAAAAGTGAAATGTATTTTTTTGAAAAGTGAAATGAAATTTTGTTATAAGTGAAATGTATTTTTTGGAAAAGTGAAATGAAATTTTGTTATAAGTGAAAAGGATTTTTGTGAAAAAGTGAAATGAAATTTTGTTAAAAGTGAAATGTAATTTTGTAAAATATGAAATGAATTTTTGTGAAAAAGTGAAATGAAATTTTGTGAAAAGTGAAATGTATTTTGGGGAAAAAGTGAAATGAAATTTTGTGAATAGTGTAATGTATGAAATATATATTGGCTGGAGTGAAATGGTTTTGTAAAAGATAAATATATATTTGTTAAAGTGAAATATATTTTGTATTGATGTTGAACAAATATATTTAATTCGTAATAGCATGCCATAGAGTTCCCTGCTCACACACAATTTATCATCAATGCAGGGTACACAGTAGGCCTATTGTTTCCATGTACAATATGACATCAAATTCAGCCAAAGAGTTTAAATACGAAGAGTGCTCAGTCCCGAATTAAAGCATGCGTATATATTGTGGTACATGTCGATCGGCCCAGAGGGAAAGGTTATAGTCTTAATCAAGATGTTTTTTTTTTTCTTTCTGTATTTTTTCTTCTTTTTCTGGACATCGCTTTTGGTAAAGCCGTAACTAAAGGGCATAATATTGATATTGTCCCTTCAAATACAAACTTATGCCCCAAAACAGATATGATTCAACTCTAACTGCACCAGGGAGGAGAGGGATAGAGTTGGGGGGGGGGGGCTAGGACTAGATGTTTGTATTTTAGTTAAAGTTATTTGCTGTGAAATTTCTATTAATTTTTATGTGATGAGGGGGGGGGGGTCCAAACATGTTCCCTGATATTAAGCTCTCTAAGAGCATACACTGCGATATCTGACGGGAATGACGAGAAAAGTTATTTAAAAAAAAAATGAAATGCAATCTTTATTTTTCTATTAAGTCAGAATATTTCATTTAATATGATTTATGGAAATTATAGGGATTATAGACCTATAATGTAAATTTATTAACCTTATTCTTTTAAAAGTCAAGACAGAAAAGGCTTTAATAAAATGAGGTTGCGTTCGAGCAATTCCTTATAAATATAAGGATTAAATTAAGAGTGGCGTATCCAAGATTATCTCATTTTAGCGTATCCATGAATGTGCAGCCAACACCAAATGTGACATATCTTAGTTACACATCGAACGAAAGGAAATGTGTACCCTCCCCGCACAGAAAGAATCTGAAAACTGTGATAAATTCTTTTTCCTTGCTTGTCCTAAAATTCAAAATAGAATGCATCTGATGATTTTGTTTGTTCGTCAGGCGTGAGCCCCCCCCCCCCCCCCCCCGCTCCCAATGCATTCCTGGATATGCCACCAATATAACTAACTTACGGTAAGTTATTTATAATATTCTGCTGTAGAAATTTGAGACGACGGGCGAAGAAAACAGTATAGGGGCTTGCTCCGAAGCCATCACCAACGCAATAGGGCCTATACCGATTGTACAAAAAAGGGGGGGGGGGGGAATGGCCTCCGTGTTTTGAATTGAATTAACTAGTAACCAACAATAGCAGCTGATGATATAATTTATTTATTACCAGTCCTATTCTGTATTTGTAGTAATACCCCATTACTTTTGCCCCAGCGGCCCCCTTTTTGAAACCCAAGTTGGCATACGGGCTCTTGCCTAAAATGTTGAAAAACCCGGATCGAGCACCAAATTTAGTTTGGGAGCCCACGAGGCTAACAATGGCGTTCTATTAACCCTCCAAGAAAACTTGTAAAAATGCCCACCCCGCAAGACTGACGTGACAGTCCGGGCATGGATCAGTGGCGGATTTAGGGGCATTGTTTTAAATTGTATACCCCCTTTTAGAACTGATAACTTTTTTTTTTGCTTGTCAGAGAATTTTGGAGGAAAACTGGACCCATAACATCTGATACCCCACCCACTCCACTGAGCAACTTTCGGAGGGCTGGCGAGAGAAGAAAACATTATTGCCTCCCCTCATCCCCCCCCCCCCCCCCCCCCCTACTGAGCAACTTTTGGAGGGCTGGCGAAAAATCCCCCTAACTGACTTTTGGAGGGCTGGCGAGAAGAAAAAAATACAAATTTTCCTTCAAGCAATTCCCCAAAGTTGACAGCCCTGCATTAATTTGGTGCCCCCACTCTTTTACTACATCCTGCATTCGCCCTTGTCATAGAATGTCAGTGTCAGACTCATATCCATAACAGGGTTCAGAAGTCCCCTCCCACTACATTGTCGGTCTCTCGGGGCTGTCGGTGCCAAATTGCCAAATTGCCAAGTTGCCAAGTACACGACGAACAGCAAGCAAAAAACCTTGATGAGCCAAGTTTTGGCAAACTGACATATAGTTCCATCAGCAACGCCACCGGCAACGCCACCACCTCAATCGGGATCGCAGTGGGGTAGACCGAGCGTAGATAGTGCTAGACATCATGGTCCATGCACCTATTCCGCTCAGCTATTCCATGCTGCTTGCATGATCTAACATCAGCCATTAGGCTCGGTGTAATGCGGTGATAGAACATTGATTATACGAATTTATGAATTTAACACGTTGAATTTTGCCTCTGGTACATTAGAAATATAATAGTGAACTGGAATTTAGTTAGAGTTTCTTCTAACCGGCTAGGCTGCGCTGGGGACTGGGCTTGCCTTCGGGCGGACGTACGTCTGATACATGGTCGTCTACTAGCGCGCGATCTCATTGGATGCCGTCGATCTCACGTGATCGGTACACGCCCACATTACGTCATCGATAACAAATATTGGAATACACGAGTAGTATGGCAAAAAAAAAATTGGTCAAAAGCATGCATATTCCCGGGGATTTATGGGGGGTTTATTGGACTCATCGAGCCTCAATTATACCCTTTCAGAGCTTTAAATTTCATGTAAATCACAATTTTTCATAATTTCAAATAAATACTAGGGGAATTAAAATCCTTTCAAAACCCCTGTTTTCATGTGTTAACCTATGGGACCTGGAAGGCTAAACGCATGCATATTCCCGGGGATTTATGGGGGGTTGACTGGACTCATCAAGCCTTAATTATACCTTATCAGAGCTTTAATTTCATGTAAATCACATTTTTTACATTTTCAAAGAAAAACAAAGGGAATTACAATCACCCTAAAATTCCTAGTTTTCGCGTGTTAACCTATGGCAGGCGAGACGTTTTTGGTCAAAAGCATGCATATTCCCGGGGATTTATGGGGGGTTTACTGGACTTATCAAGCCTTAATTATACCTTTTCAGAGTTTTAAATTAATTTCATGTAAATCACATTTTTTATATTTTCAAATAAAAATTATGGGAATTATAATCATCCTAAATTCCTTTGTTTTCGAGTGTAAACCTATGGCAGGCGAGACTTTTTGAGGGTCAAAAGCATGCATATTCCAGGGGATTTATGCGGGGTCTATTCAACTAGTTGAGTCTTGATTATTCATTTTCAGAGCTTTAGATTTGATTCAAGGCACATTTTTCAAAATTTTGATTTAATTCTGGGGGAATTATAATTATTCAAAAATCCCCGTTTGCTAACCTATGGGAGATTGAAGGCCAAAAGCATGCACATTCCCGGAGATTTATGCGGGGTCCCTTGCACTTTTTGAGCCTTCATTAAAGTAGAACGTTAATGATTTTAAATATTGGCTTAATACTTATTATTGCATAGATGGCATAAATTAAACAAGGTTATCCAAATTCAACGCTTGGAAACATTTGAAGTAATGATTATTATCAATTATAAAACGGTAAAATACAGCCCCCGATATAGCAGCTGAAGAGCTCCTCGAACGCTGCTGAGATATGTGACGACACACCCTGGACCAGTCCTGTCTAAGCAGACGATGTCCCATAACATCTTACACATTTTTCAGAGCCTATTTTCACTTATTTCTCTTCCTTCACTGGCGTCAGTCTTAATGTTAGTCTGTTGCCTCACTCTTAACTTCGTGTATGGTATTATTTTGATGAAAAATGCAGCGTTAAAAAAATAAAGGAATCAGTCACTTGTAAACAAAATAAGACGCCATTGTATTTTCAGCTGCTTGCACCGGGGCATGTTCGGCGTTTCAAGAGGGAACGAATACCATCCTGCTATTATTCGGAGGGCTTTTCAATTTGAAAGTGGGGTTTATTTCATTGATCATTGACCCTTCTCCTATGTATTTACAATCAAACGGTTTTAGCTATCAGAATCAGTTTCACTTTCCCTTTATAATGGTGTGAAATAAGGTCATGTTTAAATACACCAAACTCTTTATAATTTGATAAATAATTGCATTGCAATTACGTTCATTCATTATAGGACGTCGTCTGCTTAAGCAGGATCGATCCCGAGTGTGACGACATCAAAACATCGCTATATTTCTGGCGAATCCTCGGATATTCCAGATGCTGAGAAGAGCTTTTATTTGTGTTGGTTTTATAATCACCAGATACGCAGTTGACATAAAACTTATAAGATTGCCATCTGTAAGCTTCCCAGTTTCTAGTGATACATTAATTGCCATATTTGTGATTTTCTTTGAATATCTACTTTAAGCTTTTTCAGAGTCTCAAATTACATGTAAGCCACATTTACACTAAATTCAAAGTAATATTAGAGGAACTATAATCCTTTTTAAAATCCATGTTTTCACGTGTTAACCCCATGGCAGATGACTTTGTCAAAAAGCAGGCATGATCCAAGGGATTCATAGCGGCATTTATTGACAAAAGAGGTTCAAAAAATGTTTTTTGAACTATCCATCCTTTTTCTCGTGCAAAAATCACACTTGAAAAAGATAGAGTAAGATATGAAATATCAAGAAAAAATGAGACATCTTTTCACTTGTTATACCTATGGCGAACGTATTTTTCAGAGTCTGTTTTTTTTTTAAATGTTGATTGGGCTATAGGAGTTGAATTCAAAATTGGTGAGAAGAAATTTGTTATTGTTAATATTTATACCCCTTTTGAAAGCCTTGATAATGAAAGCATCTATCTGGAGAAGTTAGGTTTTATTGCTTCGGCTATTGCAGAGTTAGATACCACTAGCGTCTTTATAGTTGGTGACTGGAATGCTGACATTTCTGATCATACTTCACTCTTTGCAAATCACATGAAAACCTTTTGTAGTGACAATAATTATATTCTATCAAGTCTTGGATTTTTACCAGTTGATAGTTATACGTATGTTAGTGAATCATGGCATACTACGTCTTAGTTAGATCATTGTGTTAGCACAGCAGATGCTCATGCTTCCATTCAGAATATTCAGATAAAATATCAGTTTGCTACATCGGATCATATTCCTATTTGTATAGCAATTGATTTTGGGCATCTTCCTGGTCATGTGGATGTAGGTTCATTTAATAATAGAACAAGAAAGTTAGATTGGTCTAGGATGGATGAGAGTCTGAAAGATGAATATTACTGCCAGACTGAGTTCTGGTTAAGTAGCATTGATTTGGAGTCTAATGCCTTTTTGTGTAGAGATTCTAATTGTTCAAATAGTAATCACATTGACGATTTATGTTGTGTGTATAATAGAATAGTAGATGGTTTATGTGCAGCAGGTGAAAATCTCTCTAGCATGTTGCATAATATTAGACCTGGTTGGAATGAATATGTTGCTGAGCTTCACTCTCAGGCTCGAGAGGCCCTCTTGCTTTGGGTGGAGAATGGCAAAAACAAACAAGGTCCTTTATATGAGATGAAGAATAGAGCGAATGCCCAATTTAAATATGCTCTACGTTTTATTTAGAATAATGAAGACTCTCTGCGTGCGGACTCTACTGCTAGTAAGCTTCAGAAAAAGAGTTATCAGGAATTTTGGAAAGAAATCCGATTCATGAATAACAATAAATCACCTTCACCTACCAACATTGAGGGTATTACTGGCAATGCTGAAATATGTGAGTTATGGAGGAAACATTATAGAGAATTATTTAATTGTGTTAGAAGTCATGTTTAAATTAAGTTAACAATGTTCCTTTTCATGATGACATGATTGTTGCCCCTGAGGAAATAAAAGAAGCTATTAAGCAGCTAGATGTCAATAAGTCATGTGGTCTAGACACTATAACTGCAGAGCATTTAAAGTTTGCTAGTTCCAAATTGCTATCTTTACTTGCTTTGTGTTTTTCTGGGTTTCTAATTTATGGAATTTTGCCTGATAGTATGATATCCGTCATTTTAATTCCAGTGTTAAAGGATAAAGCTGGTCGCATTGCTAGCAAAGACAATTATAGACCAATAGCATTGGCTAGTGTTCTTTCTAAAGTATTAGAAAAAGTATTATTGTCTAGGTTAGAACAGTACATTTCTATCAATGATAATCAATTTGGCTTTAAAGCAAAGCATGGTATCTTTGCTCTGAAAGAGATTATTGCTTGGTTTTACCAAGATTAATCATTTGATGTATGCTGATGATCTTGTAATTTTTAGTCCATCAGCTGCAGGTCTGCAGAGTTTGCTAAATGTCTGTACCCAGTTTGGGGTAGCCAATTATGTAAAATATAATGCGAAAAAAAGTCACGTTATGATTGTAAATTGTGAAGAACATAAAAAGTTAGTGTTTCCAGATTTTTATTTGTGTGGTGCAAAACTTGATGTTTGTAAAGAGATTAAGTACCTTGGTCATTTTTTTTACAGATGATCTGTGTGATGACAGAGACATATATAGACAATGTCGTAAGCTATATGCTCAGGGTAACATGCTGTGCAGGAAGTTTCATATGTGCTCTCGGAAAGTTAAAGTTGAGTTATTTAGAGCTTATTGTACACCTTTATATACTGCACATCGTTGGTGCAGATATAAAAAGAGCAGTTTGAAGAAACTCACTGTAGCCTATAATGATGCTATGAGGATGCTTTTACGGATACCTAATAGGTACTCCAGTGCAAGTAGAATGTTTGCTGAGGTGAATACACCTGCATGTCAAGCTGTAGTAAGGAATGTGATGTTTAAGTTTACTCAGAGAATTGACACTTCTGTAAATAGTATTATTAATATACTGGTTAACCCATTGCTAAGCAGTACAAGGTACACCTCAGACTTGTGGAAGTTTTGGTTTGATAGCTTGTTGGCACAGTCGGAAGTGGGTGGCTAAAGTAGTTTAATATAATATTATGCATTTTTATTGCTTAATGGTTCTTTGTAAAGAAATAATTCATCTTGCCTTTTATATATTTCCATATCGTCTCTTTTACGATTTTTTTCTTATATTCACTGCCTGTCACTAGTATTATCTTAGTACCATAATTTATCATGACACTTGTAAATATTTTCATATTATGTCTGTTTCTTGGGTCTATTTCTCTCTCTCTTTCTTAATTATTTATTGTGCCTCCTCCAGTATTTCTTTTATGTTCTCTCTTTAGTATTCTTTGTCCATTCTTTGCCCATTATGTCCATTGTTGATAGTAAGCACTTCATTATCGCAGCTTTAATCTTTTGTAGGCCTAATATGTGTCCATTGCTTCGTTCTGGCGGTATATTAGTTTTGTGGTTTCTCTTATACGCTTATCTTTGTATTCTTGTTCCTTGTTTCTTTATGTTATCTTCTCATGTAAATGTGTTATATGGACCTCTGCTTCTGCAGCTGAGTCTGGAATAAAGTCTTGAATTGAATTGAATAACACAGAAATTTACGCCTCCAAAATGTACTACGGAAGTAGGTCAGAGTAATCTGTCTTGATACTATTTATAACGGAACTCACGAGCAGAAGGGTACGGTATAAAACTGCCAATTACTTCGCTGTTTCTGGGCGGATTTTTACGATTTTTATCACAAATGAAAAAAGAATAATAATTGTACCAATATCTACTTAAAACTTAGCAGTTTGACTTGGAAGACTTTTTAAAATGAATAGACCATTAACGAGTGAAAATGAACGACGTAACCTTGACGGAAAAGGGTGAAAAAATATTAGTCATATATCTTGCTGCCAAAAAAAAATTAGATCATTGGAATCGTGAAAGATTACTCTTTCAGAAATAACCCAAAAACCTGATGATTTAGCTTTTATACAAGTCAGGAGTTAGGCATGTTCAAGCATGATACAGATTATTCCCCATCCGAAATGAAATCGTGCCTAATGACGCAAGATGATTGGTCCGCTCACCAGCACGTCACTGCTCAATGCAGCCGAACGAGTTTAAATGCATATGGATCTACTACTTCCACCTCCATGGTATGTCAATCGACTCGTATACCTACGTAGGTACGATCTAGTACAGCCCACTTTCGTGACTTAGGGAATAGTGTGTGTGTGGGGGGGGGGGGGGCCAATGCCATGGGATGGGTGGATAGTGCGGCTACGCGGATGATCGTACTAAAACGTACAAATAAGTGCAATGCAAACCAGCCTGGCCTATTCACATCAACTCTACGCAGATATCGTTTGGCTCTTTTCGGTTTACCATAGGTAAGTTTTACCTCAAATGGATATTTCTATCACTAAGCACTAAGTTTAATTTGAAATAATATTATGAGAATAACACATACAAGGTGGCTCTCAACCTTGTACATAAAAGGCATAATTATTATAATTTATAAAGCAAATACATACTTTCAAAGTATAGAGCTAACCCAGAACTGATATACAAATCTGTTGCACGAAATTGCACAATTCTAATGATTTCAATTAAATTTTATGACACTATTGACTCGGTCTTCTTCCTGAATTTAGCTCAAAATTAAATGTAATTGCCTCTCCATTAAAAATATATTCCTTTAAAAACAAAGGTCTGTGAAAATTAAGTTTAAAATATTCTGTTTACCATCTTTAGTCATTTACTTAATTTACAATTCATGATTCATTCATCCTCTCATGATTATTTAGGCCTATTCATTATGCTCTGTGTCTGTGCCTACTACCATTATTCCTATCAGTATTTCATATTTGTTTTTATTTTTTTTAATTTTCAACCCGTTGCTCCTCTCATGAATCAAATGATTTACATCATAATAGTCCGTTGTAATATTTTGCAAGGGGTGGAGTCTCAGCTATGTAGCGTGTACTCATACCTACTTCGATTTAAGTTTCTTTTGTAATGTCACCCATCATGCCCATATGCACTGGGAACTCAAAGCTTATACGTATTTTCCCCCTTCTTTACTCCTTTAGGTTCTTCTAGATGCAACTGTTCGAAAAATGTAATTCGATTCACCATTTTCGACGTACTGTGGCTGGAAATAAACTCAAAAACCTAACTTTTCATCCATTGATTTAGCCAAAAAATTCACCAAAGAAAAATTATGAAGAAATTAGTCAAACAAACACGGATAATGCTCCGTATCATCTTGCTCTTTCTGGTCATCGTAGTTAATTCATCCGAACATACAACAAACAAAACTCCATCGATGGATCCATCTGATGCAGAGGAACTGCCACAAGCTTCGGAAATGAGTTCTGAGAATACCCAGACTACATTTCTGCTTACATCATCTGCAGTCACCACCGAAAGCGCATCAAGCTCCGATGGCTCCGATCAGTTACTAACCATTCCAGAATACATGAGCGAGTTTACCACTGTCACTACAGGCGAATTACCTACAGAATCGGTCGCCTTGGATACAACTATATGGGTGTGGGAATTCTCCTGGACATGGGTGACCATCCTTCAATTAATAATTTCTCTAACTGGCATTCTAGGAAACCTCTTGGTTGTCGTTGTAATGGGAGTTCGTAAATCCACAACTCTACAGATATTTTCATAGCAGCTCTAGCTGTCTCTGACTTGCTGACATCAGTCTGCATTGTCCCAGTTCCAAAAGCACTCCAAGTGGCTGATACAGTACTTGGAGGACTCTACTGCCCAATAATATCTACTAGTTCCCTGACTTGGGTCTGTGTCATTTCGTCGACCTACATCCTACTGGGAGCCTCTTTTGAGCGCCTAGCAGCGGTTGTCTTTCCTCTACGCTTTAAGGAAATCATCACAAAACGCAAGGTTTACGTCTTTATCACAGTTGTGTGGTTGTTTTCGTTTTTATCATGTTCCTACTACTTTCTATCGTACTTTTTTGTTACTGATGTTCTTTCCCGAATCTATTGTACGCCAACAAATTCAGCGACCGAGTCTTATAATTTACAAATCATTAATTTGTTCAATTTTGCCATTCGTCTGGTGATTCCTACAGTTTTGCTGCTGGGTTCCCAGATAGCAATGGCTATCTCACTGCATCTACAATCCAATCGACTCAGAGGAGCCATGTCTCGCAGTTCAAAGCAATCCTATCACATCCTGGCTAGGAATCGTGTCATCAAGATGATGCTGGTTGTGATAGTCGTCTTTATTCTATCCTGGGCTCCAGGCCAGATCGCATTTATCGTCGCCTCTTTCAGAGGATCTGTTAAAGCCTACGTGAAAGGTACCCTCCGTCACGTTCTCAACTTAATTACCTTTGTCAACTCGTCAATCAACCCTTTCATCTACGCAGCCCATTATCCCAAATTTCGTTCTGCCATAAAGGCTGTTTTTGTGGGCAACACACAAAAGAACGTACCGCTTTTCGGTATGGAGCTTAACTAAACCTTATCTGAAGACCTGACAAGGGATGATCTTGCTTGATCATGGGTCTATGTGGTAAACAGCGCATCATTCGCTTCACAATTCAAATAAACGGACTGGACATACGTCATAACTTGTTACCAATCAGGTATTAATTGGGAGTGGGGGCGCAGTGGCCGGTATCTCAGTTGACAAGGTGTAGGAGAACGTATCACTTTTCGGTTTGTATAGGGTGACAGGAGCTAGTTTTAAGAATTGTAAATAATTGCCATGGCCATACAGTCACTATTTCAATGGGGTGGGGTGAGCGGCTGTTGTCTTTTGCTAGAAAATAAAATTCAAGGCTTTCTCAAAGTCGGCAAGCGGGCGAGACTTGCGAGCCAAATATTCAGACACTTCGAAAGGACGACGTAGTAAAAATTTAAAGATAAAAATAAGGGGGAAAGCATTATTATCATTATTATTTTATTTGGCAAAGAAAACATTACAAAGTAGAAACACATTTGACAAAGTAAAGCTAAAGATGTAACTAACTGCAGCATAAAACTTTCTGTACCGTTTCCAGTGGTTGCAAAGACATTATAAGTATACTAGCAGAAGCAGCCCGTGGACATCCACGGGCGCTAGCTGTGTTTATGATTAATCACCGTACCGTATATTTGTCACAATATTCAAGTGAAGAAAAAAAAAGTCGGGTAAAGTGTTATTTTTTAACCAAGCAGTATTTACAACATATGAGTATGTGTTATAATACACTTTCATCTTTATGAAGACTAAATGACGATAGTTTTACTTTATGAATGACTAAATAACGATTTTATTTATGTTACGTCGGCCCTGTGTCCTGCGGATGACAGACATCTCATTTACACCCGGGCAGGATTCTCGCACATAGAGCATGGATATAATTATGTTCGAGTAGTATAGGTTATCCATGCATAGAGCTAGAGGGAGCGATTTGATCTTGCCATGTTCATATGCATGGTTTATAACTTAGAGAAATGAAGGCCATGAAAACATAACATGCGTAGTTAGCATACGTCTCTTTATAAAGGATGCAAAATGAGAAAAATGATTTTATTGTCATATTCTTTTCAGGGGGATTATGGCCCCTTATATGGGTCTTGGGAGGACCGACGGATTGACTTTTCCCTACTACCCCTCCCCACCCCCATCGGCCTCCCGTCACCCCCAGCGCGAGGGGAGACGGGAGTAATATCCCATACGTATTCATAATTATGATAGTGGAAATATTTTCGAAGGAAATTTTGGTGGGGGGGGGGGGGGGAGGTGCTCCTTCTTTACACCGTGGCAACCGATATTCCTAAGTGACGTGATCACCTACACCTCTCCTCCCCTGAATGATGTCTACAGATCGGTTTTGTCTGTCATACGGGAATGAATGATATATTTGAGGCGATATACAATAACATGTTTTCAACGGTATGAGGGCCATTTTCCCCTTTCATGTCAATTTAGTTGTTGATAATAGGAATGACTTCTGCGACAGCCACCCCAATGTGCAGTTATGTAAACCCTAAACCCTAAACCCTAAACTCTAAACCCTAACCCCAACCCTGACCCCAACCCTAACCCTATATACAGGGTTGGAAAAAAGTTTGGAATATTTTTTTGGCGATGAGTATGTCTGATTTTAAATGCTAGTTTCTACTATATTGTGATGAATAATTCATCCAAATCGGATTAACTGTGTTGAATGAAGTCTACTGTTCCATCTTGTACCAAAGATTACGTAATATTGTTAAACATGTTACAATGGCTGACCAATGAACCACATGTTGTCAGATTTGCTCTATTTGTGTTTGAACATCTTGTTATACATTTCTGTACTTCACGTGCAGTTTGCAGTCATTTTGAGGACTTCGGTATAGCAATTAAACTGTATCTGATTATTTAACTTTTTCGTTAGACATTTGCAAAAACAGCAAATATACGCTTCCGAATTCCAAGTGGACCTCTGCACTGTGTGATAAGCCTGATTTTTAATGTTGTGCTTTTAAAGTTAAAAAGGGACACATATCTTTTATTTGAACCTCAAAGAAGAACTTAAAATGACGAGGGATATGTTTAAGACAAGAAATAATTCTTGGAATAAAAATATTCCAAACTTTTTTCCAACCCTGTATTGTTTTCATTTTAGGTGGCTGTCGCTAAAGGAAGTTTACCCTGTATATGCTTCCATGATATAAGTAAAAAGTAGAATAAATTAAATTGAAACAAAGAGTCCTAAAATTTGAACAGCTACATGTCCCTCCCCTTCACCCTGTCTCATCGAACATCAACCCCACACAAAAAAAAATGTAGCAAAGAAAGAATTAAGTTCAACTAAGAAACAGTCCCCCCCCCCCCCCCAAACAAAAACACAAAAAAAAACTGTTGAAAGTTCAATTTATAAAGTAATGGAATGCTTACATAATATCAAACTTCCAACAGAGCCTAATTTTCACAAAATAATAAGAGGCAGAAAAGTTTACAGGCACCTGAATCTATCCAAATCGATCGCGACGACCGCCAGCCCCCCCCCCCCCCCGATGTCTCATTGAGACCTGTACATCATCCGCGTAAATCACTTGCTGAATTAAAAAGCAGATTGAAGTAGGGGCAGATTTTGATACCATCTGTCTGTGGGATGAGCTTGGGAGGCGCATTGCTGGCAGGGTCAGGACTCGTGCACAACTGATCCAGACTTTGCAAGATGAATGGAACAGGATTCCACAAGATTTCATTCAAAGACTCGTGTGCAGTATGCGTCGCAGATGCAATGCCTGTCTGCAAACAAATGGTGACCACACACGCTATTGATCTGTCACTTTCATTTTTCAACTTGTGTTCTGCGCTGTAATGCGCGCTGACAAGAGACAGCATTGTCTTCCGAAATGTTTCAATAAAAGGTCAATCTTTCCACCCTGGTTCATTGTCATTCTGTGTCTGTCAATATAAATATGATATACCATTATAAAGTAGTGGGTACTTTTTATTGTGGGTCAGTATATATTCATTGACATAATTTGTATTATTATCATTCAAAATCATTGAGGCCGGTACATCAGGCATCATCCACGTACGAAAACGGATAAAAAGGGTACCTTTTCAGCAATAAGCGCATAACCCTACGCATTTAAGGCCTACATCATCATCATCATCATCACAGACCTCTTTTTAGCCAAAAAGGAACCGTAAAAGAAATTTAATCTAATTTGGAACAAATTACCGAGCTATATCCCCCCCCCCCCCCCTTCAGCGGATCTTCTTCTTATCAGTCTCTGAATTTGATAACTTTTTTTGCCTTTTTTGATTCCCTAAACGCGTAAACCGGGTTATGCGCTTATTGCTGAAAAGGTACCCTTTTTATCTGTTTTCATTGATTAAGTGAGAGATATAGGACACGACCGCTGAAAGTTAACTGTCTGATCTACGTTGCGAAGGGTAAGAGCCTCCTTGGGGTTGACTTATTTGACATGCTGGGATTCCGCCTCTGTGACCCCTCAGGTGAGCAGGTCAACATCATCAACTCCCATATGGCAGAGTATGCATCCCTGTTTGAGAACTTCGGAGTGGTTACAGGGTACTGCCATGCACCCCGGGGTAGACCAGTCAGTGTGTCCAGTTTCGCAGAGCTTACGCCGTCTACCATATGCAGTCCGCGAGGAAGTGTCTGCAGACTACGCCGTCTCGAAAGCGAAGATATCATTGAACACATAGATTTCTCACCGTGGGTATCCAATCCGAGTTGTGATAGCACGCCGGAAGAATGGGGAACTGCGTCTGTGTATTGACCTTAAAGTCTGCCTACCATCCAAGAGCTGTCTGCGTCGTTTCACGGCTCTACAATTTTCACGAAGCTCGACATGCATGCGCAGGAGCTACCTTCAGATTCCCCTTGCAGAACACAGCCGATACCTTACTGCATTCATTACACATGATAGTGTATTCCAGTACAAACGTATGCTGTATGGTTTTCGGCACCTATAACATTTCAGAAGATAAGTCTCGTTGATTCTCGCAGAGTGTGAGGGAGCTGTCAACCTATAATGAACAATGTATATTTATGGTATAACTGTAAGGGCTCTTGAATCGATGTGTTTACAATTACAGTTAACTACAGTGTATAGAGGACCTCGTTTATTTCTGTATGGGCACCTCTCTGCCTTACACTAATTTGAACGTCAGTTTTTAAAGTTAAATTTCATGTTTTTATAAGCACGTTATTTCACTGTAGTCGGTGTTTT
This sequence comes from Heliocidaris erythrogramma, assembly GCA_025617745.1. Lineage (NCBI taxonomy): Eukaryota > Metazoa > Echinodermata > Echinoidea > Camarodonta > Echinometridae > Heliocidaris > Heliocidaris erythrogramma. The sequence goes on along the minus strand of CM046853.1, from coordinate 12,298,981 downwards.
ACGAAATGCATAACCCGTATGGTTATTTTGATGTTGTTTGACTTGTTAAGGCTAGTAGTTGTAGCCTCATAATATGCTAAGTTTTTCAATCAATCAATCCATAAATTCTCATTTATTTCACGTTCAAAAAGTACACTCAAATCAAATAAAAAATAAGTCATAAACGAAATTAGAAATTGAAATGGGGAACTACATAAATAAAGCCCTTCGGCCTTGTACAAGCATAAAAATATTGCGAAAATTATATAAACAAATAAAAAAAAACTAAAACTAAAACTAAAATATAACACAAATATAGCTAACAAAGAAAAATAGGAACAGAAAAATAACTATACATATTTTAAGGGAAAGAAAATGCTTCATTTTTTTGTTGTTGAAAGAAGTGATGGTATTGCAATTCGAAATATATTTGGGGATGGAGTTCCAAATTGCAGGGAAATTATGTCGTACTGATTTCATTGCATTATTTGTTTTTACTGGCCATAAGTGAAAAGAATCCTTAAAACGGGTATTATGATTATGTATCTGGTAATTAAGAGTGAACATTTGAGAAATGTTAGAGGGTAATTTATTTTGAAAGTAAAAGAAACCAAGGAGAGCAAGGGAGTAATAGTACAAATCAAAAATATTAAGAGATTTCAGTTTTTTGAACAATGGGGCAGAAGGGGCACGATAGGGACATCATCCCAGGCATATATATGCAAAGTATGTTTTACGTGAAATGTTTTACAGCATCTCAACTGTGTTTCTGTGCATGAGTTACGCATGGTATGTGTATGTTCAAATCGGCTCAAATCGGTATGTCATTGATATGATCCAGGCAATATAATTAAGGCACAGTCTGTCGATGGACATTATGATAGGCGTGGGCATGGGTGAAGGCCCATGGAAGGCAACTGGGAAGCAGTATTGCAATGGGATTTGCATGTACTGAATTAATATGGCAGGTTCACAGTGGAATTAATAATATCATGTATGGTTGTTACATGGTAGATTTTAATATTTATTTTGATGAAGTTTGGAGATAGAGGTAGAATAATATTTGGGTATGGAAGTTAGAGATTAGTAGATGGAGCGGATGACATAAGTAGGATAATGATGTATAAAGCGAATTTAGATATGGCCGAGTCGTATAATGTATGGGTTTAAAAGTGCTGTGGAGAATAGAGTAGGGCACCTTAAGCCTGGGATAATCTTATAGTGCAGACTGTGATGGTCAATGATTAAATAATGGTAGAGATGTTTTGCAATTGCTGGAAGTATGAAATGAATCAAGAATTTATGGTGTGTTGGCATGATTTGATAAATATCCCACAATCGTCATTATACTATCACATTAGAGTAATTTATGTTATTTTCCAAGCCTGTGTGAATGTTGTAATACAATTTAGTCATAATACATAATTATACACAGCAACACAGTAGTTAAGTTATGACTTATGAGTTTTACCTTATGGCTTATATGAATCAGTGTTATGTTGAATGCATTTAAGTGATCCATAGATATTTTAACATGCCATTTAAAGGGTTATGTGAATTTTGGATTGTACGGTGTGTTCGCAGGGTTGTAATTAATCTTCCTTGGAAGTGTTTTAGGATATAAAATGTTATTAGGGATAGATTAACAAAGTCAAAGGATTACCATTCTGTGAAGTTGACTGAGAACCATTTCTGATATGTTGTTGGGATTAATTTAATGTATTTAAAGGCCATATTAATCACAGGAAAAAGATGTTTTTAAGTTTTGGGTTGAATTACATGTACTCAAGCCGAGGCGCAGTGTTGGTTTTATTGATAACTAGGCGTACAAGTATACATACACGTCTATGGATGCCTTAATTGTTTTTAAAGGGATATATTTGACTTTGTTTTGTGTTAACAGTAAATGCTTAAATTAAGCTTTGTGTTAAATTGAGGCAAAGTAGCCTAACTATTGGTTGTATGATGTTCATTCCAACATTCAAGTGTTATTGTTTGAGAACAGTTTTTATGTTATGATGTTGCACATGTGTTTTCATAAGCTCGTGAATAATAAAGACCTCTCTACCAACAGACCCGGCTCCCGCTCGTATTCCTTGGGAATGTGTCATATAACCTACAAGTGGCTGAACACTGAATATCTTACAGCACTAGGTTTTTACTTCACCGTCCATCCTCATGAATACCAACCGCCTACCCCCCCCCCCCAACCCACATAACCTTACTATGATGGTTGCTCCAGACTAAACGGTCACAGAAGATTAAAAGCTTTCAGAGAATGACTCCATACGGTTGTAACTTTTTTGAATGCTTCATTGTTTTTCAAGAAGATAAATTATAGGGTATAAACAAAACAAATATAAAACGGTAATGAAATGTAATTACGAAGCAATTACAGGAATATGGGTGTGTGTGTGTGTATGTGTGTGTACCGAGGAGCTTTGAAGAGCTGGGTAGCGTTTCATCAAGCGTTTTGTCAGTGATTTTTACTGACAAATTTGCTCTCAGCCAATCAGATGCAAGGATCCCAGTAGCTTATAACAGTTGTCGGTAAAAATCAGTGACAACTGGCAACAAATTAATTCAAGCAGCTGCCCCTTTCTAAGGATGTACAAAATAATCTACAGGTTGCCTGTTGCCTTTGATGTCCGATGTTCGATGCCGCCAACTTCATCGGAAAGCTGAGTAGTGATTTTTGTCACAAATAAAATATCGGGAATTCTTCAATTTTTATTTCAATAAACGAACTGAAAAATGAGCAGATGATAAAATATGGATACAAAAGCTTAAATTGTGTCCAGAAATTTTATTAAATTGTACGATAGCAGTTGCAATTTTTGAAAAAGGGACAAATTTGAAAATCCTAATATTCGCAATTTGAGACCCTTCCGATTACTTCCGACGAACGAAAATCAAAATGCAATTGTTCAAGTAAAGTAATTTATAAAGTTATATGTTAGAATAATGTCAAGACTTGTCAAGACTTGTCAAGGTCGAGTAATTTTGATTCATATTTTAAAGAAATTTTGCACCATTTCTTTTCGCTTGCCTGGGGCATAGATTCTTACAGCCTTCTTATGAAGGTCGTACGAACGCCGTTTAATTCGCATGAACAACTTTAGACCTTCTTGAGAAACGAAGTGATTTTTGGTTATACAATGGCCCTAAGAGTTCGTATACGTTTTTCGTAAGAATGCCTTGAGTTATTCATTCGTCAGACTTACGGCCATATCTTCCGATTCTTGTTTTCGCAAGATGGTCGTACGTGCAACTCGCGACACTCTCAAGTCATTCCGTAAGAAGATCTTACGAATTTTTGTATATTTTTCGGGTTGCAAAAAGGCGCGGCCGTGTACTGTCAAAAATTATGTGACTGTTGAAAGTTTGATACATTAAAGATGGCTGTAATGCTAAAACTCAACCATTGCACAAACTGTGTACCTACGCCCTACGAGCACCTTACGAACGCCTTGTAAACACCAAGAGTCGTTCGTAAGAGCGCCCTACGAATCTCCGTTCGTAATGCTTTCTTACGAACGCCGTAAGATCTCTCTATGAACAACTTAAGGCGTTCTTACGATCATCGTAAGAATTTAAGGCTTCTAGAATTGTCTCTCGATAATACAAAATCTTGCGTGGTTCTTACGATGTTCTTACAACATTCGTATGGCTGCCTTACGAAAAAATATCTTGCACGAGACCATCGACCAGGCTGCGAACTTACGAATGGTCTACAAACGGTCTGCGAACGCTAGTTTCGTACGGCCTTCTTGAGAATATCTTACGAAAAGGTCTAAAAATCATTCATACGTCGTAGCAGTTCTTAATGGTATTTGTGACCGAGGCTTTAGGTAAGGCCCGTAAGGTTGCAGCCAGGCAGGAATCCTTTGTCTTCTTATCTGCAAGATCCCGTTAAGCACATGCCTGACATATTTTTCCTGGCGGCATCGAACATGGTTCAAAGGGAATGAGATACTTGTGACTCCAGCTTTTCAAAGCTCCTTGGTGTGTGTTTTAATATGTGTGTCATGTTCATGGGTGTCGATCCCGGGGGGATGAGGGTATAATATATCCCCCCCCCCCCCCCCAATTAAAAAAAAATATTGAGGTGGGGGAATGGCCTGTATTATCATCCCCCCCCCCCCCCAATATTTTTGGATGAAATAAATAAGAATTATGATACATTAAGTTAAAACTAATAATTACCCAAACTCATTATGTTTGATCTTGAAATACCATCACATTCCTTAATGATTAGAAGTAAGGAAATAAGAAAAGCCATAATTTCAATGCGAAAATATCGAAGAAAATTGATTCGCTCACATTGTCATTCTCAATTGAGGGGTTCCGTCCATTGGCGTAGATCTGTGCATTTCTTCTTTTCATTAAAAAGACATTCGGTATTTGGAAGGGGCGCAAAAATATTGCACACAATGAAACATATTTCCTCAGTATAAGAACCAAATGAATTAAGATAAAATATCAAAAAGCTGATTCTAAAAATGCTATGTAGAACAAACTTGGCTGTTCAAGAATAGAATAGTATAAATTAATGTTTTGAGTATGATAGAATTATAACTGGGAAATATGTATCATTCTAATCAAGAAAAAATGTATATATATAAGGACATCTCAAATAATGAATAAATAAACAAATAGGAATTTAGGCAAAGTTGGCTATTATGACCAATATGAACATAAATGATATAGTCTGACAATATTGCAAAATTAAATGTGCATATAATACGGTTGCAAAGTAAATTTGGAAGGTATGGAACAAAAGTTGGAATCATCTCAGTATAGCCTAGAGTTTAGGAAATCAACATAAGAATTTAAAGAATTAAGTCTAATGGAAAAGTCCATGATAAATAAGTTAAATATTTATAATTAAATATCATAATTGATAGGATTGAAGTAAATTGAATATATCATAAAGAAATGTGAGAAAATTACAATGCCCCGACCGGGATTCGAACCCGGGACCCTGGATTACATGATCGACCAGTGCTCTACCAACAATTTGAATTTGTAATTAAATATCATAATTGATAGGATTGAAGTAAATTGAATATATCATAAAGAAATGTGAATGGGAGCCCGGAAAGCTCAGTTGGTAGAGCACTGGTCATGTAATCCAGGGTCCCGGGTTCGAATCCCGGTCGGGGCATTGTAATTTTCTCACATTTCTTTATGATATATTCAATTTACTTCAATCCTATCAATTATGATATTTAATTACAAACTCAAATTGTCCTCTATAGAAATTCGTTGGCATGGATTTGCCCGACTTTAGAGGGAAGACCTGTCTCATTGGTAGGCCATTATATAGCGTACGCATGGAATTGGTATATGGATGTACCCCCTACGCTCGATGGAAAGAGAGGGGCTATATGTGAGATTGTTGCTTTGCTTCGACGGGAGCCCGGATAGCTCAGTTGGTAGAGCACTGGTCATGTAATCCAGGGTCCCGGGTTCGAATCCCGGTCGGGGCATTGTAATTTTCTCACATTTTTTTATGATATATTCAATTTAAATATTTATGCATACGTAGAAATAACTCTCAGAGTCAGTGAATACGCTTTCAGTTAGCAAGAAAGGGAGAGAGAGAAAAAAAAGAGAGGAAGAAAAAGAGAGAGAGAGAGAGAGCGAGCGAGAGAGAGAGAGAGAGAAGGGGAGAGGGAAAAGGAGAAGAAGGGAAATAATCACTGTATGAATTATATATCAACAAGTATTGAATACACAAATAATTTCTTGATACTACAAAATTTCAATATGGCACGAAAAAGAGACATGATAACGAAGCTTTTCGACCTGCACTCATCAGGTTATCACGCAGGTATATAACAAATTACTTGAAATCAACTATATTATACTCGGTGAACCCGTACGCAACGTAGACGCCGTAATTTCAGAACAAACAAGTATTGAATACATGTATATAATGAAATGAAATCTTACAGAAAACGGTTGTAGAAGCCACATACACTATACATTGTATGCTATTACATGTGCATGTATAAGGCGGTCAACATTCAGGAGAGAAATACAAGGTAGGAGCAGACTGAAAGAACAGAAGGGAGAGGGAGGAAAAGAGAGAGAGAGGGGGGGGGGGGAGGGCTGGCTCTGCTAAGACATAATTCCGACATCATAACTAAGACGGAATAAAATCATATGCATGTAGTGTAATCAAGTAAAAGTAATAGGGCAGAAAAAAAGGAGACAAAGCTCCTATATAACTTAATCAGAGAATGAAATTGCACTCTTTAGAGACTTTAGGAAATGTAGAAGGAGAGAGAACTGCAATGTCCTTGATGTCATTGGACAAATGTGTCCCACAATCGAGGTAGTCTTCTGGAGGGGGGAAATAAAGGGCTCGAGTTCTAGAGGAAAGATGTCGAAAAGAAAGAAACTCCAGACGACGTGGATTGACGAGCAAGTTCTCTCGAAGTGTTTGGCAGTCGCATAGGCCTGAAAGGCTCTTGTAAGCAATGAATGTAACAAGTAGTCCATACGAGATGAGAGTGAAGACCAGTGAAGTACCAGAAGTCTCTCATCGTACTGCATCTCACCATGCATCTGCTTCAGGCCAAGCGAGTCGCTGTACGCTGAATTTTCTCAATTTGTTTAATTTGAGTTTGGGTGATCTGATGCCAGGCCGGAATACTCCATATGGAGTCTTCCTTTGGTTTTGGACGCTTTGGCCAAACCGCCCTTTGAGCCGTTGTGCAAAGCGTCGTTACACCATCTCTCGATTAAGACCGCCTTTCTTGTCGCTATTGCTTCTGGGCAGAGGAGAAGCACTATTCAGGCTCTCTCTACGGCGCCCGGGTATATCAGATGGGAAAGGCAAGGTGTACGTCTTGTCCCTCGACCTTCGTTTATTGCCAAGAATCAAGAAACAGTGGTGTTGTCCGTCAAAATCAGGATGGAGCGACCTACAATCATGTTCTCGAAATGAGGGAGAGACATGAAGACTGCCATCAACTCCAATAAATTGATGTGGGGCAAGGTGCACAGGTGTGACCAGTCCCCCGAGACCACCTGGTCCGAACAATGGCCGCCCCACCCCAGAAGAGAGGCATCCGTCGAGATGGAGACCGACGGAAGGGGCGTGCGAAGAGACTTGCCTTGAAGAAGGAACGACTCTTTCGACCAGGGGATAAGTTTGATTTCTCCGGTGAGAGGAATCCACACCTTGAGAGAGTCTACACTGGGCTTGAAAAACTTCAGAAGATGAAGTTGGAATGGCCTCATAAGAAGCCGACAGTCTTGGAGGACATCCACAAGGCTCGATAAGTGGCCCAAGAATTGGAGCCATCGGCCTGCCCGAACTCGACGTAAGACACGAAGAGATCGAGCTAGTAAGACAATCGCTTGAACCCTCTCCCGACTGGGGCGGGCGACTTGGTTCACGATGTCCATTTCCGCACCCAGGTAAATGGGCTTGCGGGTAGGAGTCAACTCCGACTTGTCCCAGTTGACTATGAACCCTACTCTCTGTGTGGTACGGAGGAGTAGAGCTCGCCACCAGGAGCCAGTCGTCCAGGTAAGTGAAAAGTCTCAGACCGCGATACCTGAGGAAAGCGGCTAGGGCAGAGACTACTCGAGTAAAAACTTGAGGTGCCGGTTTCAGGTCGAATGGTAAGGCTTTGAACCGGAAAGCTTCGCCTTGAAAGGTGAAACCTAGCAGGTCCCTTGAAGAAGGGTGTATCGGTACGTGAAAGTAAGCATCTTTCAAGTCCACCGACGGTCTGATAGCCGGAAGAATCGATGACCTTCATATTCAAGATCATTCTAAGCTTCCCCGAGCGTTTGGGAATTACAAAGATAAGGGAGAGACACAGATGGGGGTGGTCTCGTACCCTTTCGATCGTGCCCTTTTCCAGCAGCTCTTGAATCTCTGTGGAGATGTGCTCTTGGAAAAGGGGCCAGCCTCCTCGCACGATGGAGAGCACGAACTTGTCGTCGGTAATTTCTTCCCAGACGGGAAGAAAGTACTGAAGACGGCCTCCAACGCTCGGGGCGCACCATCAAACTCGCCTCGATTCGTGGGCCGAACCACGGCCCCGACCGCGACCTCGGGCCTTCTTCCTACCACGAGGAGAAGGCTCTGCCTTGGCTCCAAATGTGCGTGGAGCACTGGGCTGAACTTGCGGTGCACGAGTGGGCTGAGAGCCGGAAGTGACACCGCGACGACGCGGTGGAACGTTAGCCTGAGCCTGCTTACGTGACTCAACTTCATGTTGGATCACCTCAGTCACCTTACCTCCAAAGAGGTGTTGACCGGAGTGGGGAACACTGACCAAAAGGGCAGGTATGTCCCCATCCGCAATGCCAAGAGAGGAAAGAGCAAGCTTCCTCCTAGCATTGGTGGCTAGCGCTGCCGTAACAGACAGCTCCGACCACAACGAGCCCGTCAAAGACAAGAGGGCTTCGTCTAACAACAGAATGTCCGAATCAGACATCTGGAGTTCCTGGCCCCTATCCCGAAGGGAAAGGAGCATACCCAAGTAGGCAGTCAGTCTCAGGCCAGACCTGGAATGGGCTTCCATCAGGTTCGGGAACTTCTCCACTTTGGTGTAACCTGTACTCTTAAAGTTGACACCAAGCCTTCCACCTACATGAATGAGGTCACTGGAACAAGACTTTCTCGTAAAGAAATCGAGAGTGTCTTGCTGGGAGAAGGTGAAATCCCTGACCAAGGGACGAGCCTTACCAAGAAGGGAAGGAGGCTGAGAAGAGAAGTCATTGTAGACTCGCTTAAAGTCCTCCGTAAGAGGGATGCCCTTGGAGGGACGCTCACCTTCGAAAAGGAGAGACGGATGTCCCGAATCGACCCGACTCGGTAAATACGTGTCGGGAAGATATTTCTCCAGCAGGGCTTGAGTATCTACTGCCAGGGACCGAAAGGTCTGGGGCGTAACCTCAGCCTGTGAAGAGGCATCATCCTCCGAGAATCCCGACTGCGAAGCCTGATCCCACGAAGGGCGGTTTAGGCAGTCCCAGGATTCCTCCCCAGGCGGAGCACCAAGTGCCGCTGGAAGGGGAGCAGCCCCGACCGGACGATCAAAAGCTGAACGTGGTCGGGAGACGCCCGAAGAGGTGCAGCAAGACTCATGTGTGTTGGAACCCAACAGCACTGAGCCGGATACTTGAGCAGAGGAACCGGATCCCAATCCACTGGAAACAGTGGTGGAAACCAAGGGAAAACCAGCGTTCCTAGCCGGATAACCGGTAAAACCGGATTCGGGAACCGGAAAGCCGGTATCCGAAACCGGAAACCGAACCGGATCCGAAACATGACCCGGACCTGGGCGGGTACAGGGGAGGGGTTGGAGTCAGGTGTGGTGGGGGTACGGACATAGAGTCCGAGCAAGGCCGTACGCAGCGGGGGGGGGGGGGGCAGTTGCCCCCCCCCCCCCCCCAGAAATTTCAAAATCATACTTTTTTTAAATCGGGTTTTAGACTTCAAGTTATGGGTTCCTTTGAAAACGATCATCTTGCCCCCCCCCAGGAAAAAATTTCTGCGTACGGCCTTGAGTCCGACCAACCACTCTTCTCCACAATGATCTTCAGATATTTCAGAAGTGCATGGGAGACGCCCGACTCAGAAGAAGTAGTCGACCTCGGAGGGCTAACCCGCTTCTTCTTGGCCTCCCCTGACACAGTTGGTGAAGACCCGGTCGATGTCGAGGGGAGAGAGTCCGCCCCGCCGGCCGGCAGGGCAGGACTCTGGCGCTTACGTTTCTTGGGCAGGCGAGCATGAGTACCGCTCCCTTTACCCTTTGAAACGGGCGCCACTTCCGTAGTAAGCCCTGCACTGGGTACATTAGGAAGATCACGACTCATTTTATTCTTACCCGCCTTCCTTGGATTAGAATCGTGCGGAGAGACAAAAGGAGCCGACCCCTGAGCGAACACATCTGTGGCGACAGAGCGAGAAGTGTCACTCGAGCGAGACGAACTGCAGGTTGGGGTACTGCCCACAGTTTTATCGGCGAGAGGTATTGGCCTAGTGAGGCACTCACTCTCCCCGTTACAGGCAATACATTGCCCGTCTCTATCCCGGAGAGAGATATTGGCCTAGTAAGGCACTCACTCTCCCGGTTCATCCCGCATGAGTTGGTTGTCAATACAGCCGACGAACTCATCACGGGGCGAGCCTCACACGAGGCAGGCCCTAACTTACCTACAGTACAATACAATTGTGTAAATCTGATACAATCGTAAACTCTAAATTAACGTGTTGTTTGTGGAATGCTCATTCAATCAGGAATAAGACCACTGAGCTTGTTGATTATATGTGTGAATATGATACTGATGTAATGATTTTAACTGAGACATGGCTTAACAAAGATGATAGTGTTATAATAGGAGAATGTACCCCTCCTGGGTACACTTTCTTAAATGTACCTCGTAACTCCGCTGGTAGAGGTGGAGGAATTGCCATGGTGTTCAAGACACCACTAAAGATGCTGATTAGACATCATGCTGATTTAGTTTATACGACATTTGAGTATGTGCATATTACAAATAGTTCTTACTCTGTCAATTTCATTGTAGTATATAGACCTCCACCATCGACCTTCAATGGCTTCACAAATACTGCATTTCTTAAGGAATTTGATGATTTTGTAAATGAGATATCTCTCTTTGCAGGGAAATTAATTGTACTTGGAGATTTTAATGTTCATTGGGATGATCCTTCCAAACAAGATGTTATTCAATTTTCTTCATCCACAAGTTCTGCTGGATTAGTTCAGCACATAATCGTGGACATACATTAGATTTGGTTTTTACTCGCTGTGACGAATCATTGGCGGTAGATTGTTATACTGATGACACAAGTATGGCAGATCACCATGTAGTGTGTTTCAAGTTACAATTACAAAAAACAAGACATATGCAAACTGTATCAACCCTCCGTAACTACCGGAAGATTGACAAGAATCAATTTGTAAAATCACTCTCAGAGCTCATTTCCCAACCTCACCCTGATGGTGTTGATGCATTTTTTGAGTGGTATGATTCTAGTATGGGTAAACTACTTGACAAATTAGCTCCCGTAAAAATTAAGACCCGCATAGTAAGGAACAGAGTACCCTGGTACAATGACTCAATTCACATTGCTCGTCAAGAACGACGGCGAGCTGAAAGAAAGTGGCAGAAATCAAGATCCGACCCTGATCGTGAATCATTTCTGATCGCTAAGAAAGCTGTTTGTGCACTTACTGTAACTGCTAAACAAGACTATTTTAAAAACAAATTGTCTTCTTGTAGCGACAAGGATGTTTACCAAACTATTAATTCTCTTTTGAATAAGCAAAAGTCTGATCTTCCATTTTATGATTCGCCTTTTCTATTAAGCAACCAATTTTCCCAATATTTTGTAGATAAGATCAAGAATATAAGAGACGAACTTGATAACACACATGTTATGCCAGTTAGGATCAAGGACAATATCTGCGAAGGGTTTAAGATACTTGAGGTCTTCCGACCTGTTTCTCAAGACGAGTTAATGACAGTTATTTCAAGATGTCCCAGCAAAAGTAGTAAATTGGACCCACTCCCAACTTGGTTAGTGAAAGACTATATTGATCATCTTCTCCCAATACTAACTGAACTTGTAAATTCTTCTTTGTCATGTGGTGTCTTTCCACAGAAGGCTCACCATGCAATCATAAGACCTCTTTTGAAAAAATTCATCTTTAGATAAAAACAATTTGAAGAATTATAGGCCTGTATCCAATTTATCGTTTGTTGGTAAACTTATCGAGAAAATTGCTTGCTCAAGACTGGTGGAACATATGGAGATTAATAATCTTGCTGATCCACACCAGTCTGCTTATAGACCCAAACATGGTACTGAATTTGCATTGATTAAGGTTAAAAACGATATTATGTTTTCATTGAACTCAAACAAAGTAGTTCTTGTGGTACTTGTAGATTTATCAGCAGCCTTCGATACGATTGACCACAAAAATTTTATTTGTCGTTTGTCAAAGAGAATTGGTGTTAGGGGAACTGCGTTGAATTGGTTTCAGTCTTATCTTGATGGCTGGACAGCACAAGTCGACATAGATGGGGAACTTTCAGATCCAACCATTTCTAGGTTTGGTTTACCCCAGGGCTCAGTTGTAGGTCCCACTGGTTTAACAGTTTATATTCTCCCAGTCGGCGACATCGCCCGGTACCATAATGTTTCGTATCATGTTTATGCTGATGACATTCAGTTGTATGTAGCATTTGATCCTAAAATTCCTGGGGAACTGGATAAGGCCATGTTTTCACTACAATCTTGTATATCAGATAATTATAAGGAACTGGCTGACAGCAAATAAGATAGTAAAACTGAATTTTTCATTGCTGCATCACCATACAATTACAAAAATTTGCCAGATTTAACACTGTCAGTTGGTGAAGTTTCTATACATCCATCGGATTCAATAAGGAATCTGGGTGCCTTTTTTGATGTTAACATGACTATGTCAGCACACATTAACAATGTTTGCCGCAGTGTGATTTTTCATTTGAGGAACATATCTAGGATTCGTAAATTTATTGATCAAACTACTTGTCATCATGCTGTAAGGTCACTTATTCTTTCCAGACTAGACTATTGTAATGGGCTTCTTTCCTCTATACCAAAGTCTCATGTAAACCGTCTACAGCGTCTGCATAATCGGGCTGCACGTCTTGTTTTTGAGTGGCAGAAATCATTCTTCCCAACCTTTACTTCGTTACCTTCACTGGCTGCCCATTCAAAAACGTATCATCTTCAAATTAGTTCTTTATGTTTATAAATCTATCAATAACCAGGCTCCAGGGTACATATCTGAATGCTTAACTGTATATACACCTAGTAGAAATCTCAGATCCTCAAATCACAACCTTCAGCTCAGCTACCCAATTACCCGAAATTTGTCAGGTGATAGGACTTTCACAGTTACTGCATCTAGGCTATGGAATAATCTCCCCTTGACCATTAGACAGTCAGCATCCATAAAGACGTTTAAAAAAGCTGTGAAATCATATTTATTTTAAATCCGCTATCAAACTTTGTAACAGGTACATTCATTACATTTTGTCTCCATAAAACCACCTGGTAGTTCCCACATGGACGATTGAAGAGTTTTCTGATTTGTGTTTATATACAAATTATAATGTGTTCTATAATTTAAATATTTTGTAAACGCTCCGAGCCTTATGGGAAGGGCGTACTAAATGCTTATTGTATTGTACAGTCGAAGCTCCGGGGAAGATAACATTGGTGCGAGATGAACCTCTCGCAGCCAACCCTCCCAAGGCTAGGCGAGTCCCCACGGAGGAAACACTAGCCGTACGAGACGGAGACTTCGACATGCCTGAAAACAAAGACAAGCAAACAAATAAAGAACTAATATATGACAACAACCAACTCACAATACAGAGTGGGAATGAACTCCTAACTAGGGAGAACACAACGTTCTGATTAAACCGCTTGTCTAAGCGCGTTGAATCAACCACCTACAGACAGGGACAACCTACGGGGGAAGAGCCCGAGATCCTCTTGACGCCACCCCTTCTAGCTAGTCGACGGATGGCAGGCTTGGTGATGCCTTGGATGTTGTCTCGTAGAACCTTGAGCCCGAGGTGGCGTACTAGACACCGTCTGTGTGTAATGCCCAGAAGGGGAAGAAAAACGGCAAATTAATTTGATTAAAATACCGTGAAGGAGGTTGACTTAGGAAAAGTCCGATACACCAAAGTGTGTAAAAGCTTGGAGGACGGAATTTTTATTGCGAATAGCTACCCAAAACGCTTTTGGAAGTAAAAATCTCGCAATTTAGGCTAAGAGTTAGCTCATAGCGAGAAAGGAAGAGGAAGAGCATGGCGCCTGCGCCATGGACGGGGAGCACACCCGGGCGGGGCGTGTTTTGACTTAGCTTTTCTCGAATTAAATGACGGCATAGTTTGGGAAACTAGCAAATAGGTAGATACATTGATTTATTGCTGTAAATTATAAGATTAATATAAGAAGAAATGCTGGAAAAGCTGTGGGTGTCTACAGGAACAATCACATGACATTATTAATCCTAAATATTAATCCTATCCTGTAATCATATCCTATCCTATCCTACTCCTATAAATCCTATAACCTACATCCTATGTCCTATATCTAGCTACTAAGCAATTGTGTGTGTGTGTGTGTAATTGGGTTTTTACAGACGTGTATCAATCAGATATGATTATTTACGTCTGGGACCGACCTTTAACGTCACCATCCGAAAGACGTGACTCAGTCTCGAACCTGGGTCTGAATCAGTTTATAACTTCCACTGGTAGCTGGATTACAGGCGCACGCCACAACGCCCAATTGTATCACATTCATTATTATATAGGGACATAGTTGTAGTGCTATAAAAATGGTTACTAACTAGATTACACTTTTATTATTAAAACTAATTTACACTTTTATTAATGAAATATGAAAATGCCTTCTGAAATTGTGTACAACATTACAATAGTTTAATGTAAGTAAAATTTCTATCACAGTTCAAATCTTAATCCCAAATATAAATGTATTTATCTATTTCCACTAGTTTTCATATTTTAGATTATTCTTATTCATGAATATTCATGATTGATTAGAACCTATAGAAACCAATAGAAACATCCAAAAACCAATAGGACCAATAGAAACCAATAGAAACAACCCAAACCCAATAGTACTGTTTATAGAATCTATTGGTTTCATCATTGGATTTGTGTATGGGATCCATTATAGGAATCCAATAGAAACCAATAGGACCAACAGGATAGTGGCATGGCACCCTTGAATTATTGAATGGGCTTTACTAGATTTTCTATGGGTTTTTATGGGTTTTTATGGGTACACATTTGAACAGCTGTGCTTCATATGGAACTTCTGTGGCTTCCTATAGGAAACCAATAGAAACCAACAAAACCATCAGAAACCATCAGAAATTTCCTATTGGTTTTCTATGGGTCTCTATGGGATTTTCGACCTGAGAGCTAGAAACAATCGAATTGATGTGTGAGTTCCAGGATAAGTATGAGCTAATTGTTATTCCTAAGTACTGAAATGAGGGTACAGAAGATATGCATGTGTCTCCTAAAAGGTATTGAGCAGTCTGGGTCCACTTCTTTCAGGTTAAATGCGTGACTTTGGTCTTGTTCGGATTAAAAGACATACAATTGCTGACAGTCCACTGTATTAAGGTGTCCAAGTCTTAAAGTGACTTGGTAAACATTATAAGCGATTTCACGGAATAACAAAGAAAACAGTTTCAGAAGAAAGAGAAATGGAAATGTCATTAATAAAGAGGTTAAAGAGTTTGGGACCCAACACACTCCCTTGTGGAATTCCTGAAGGAACATGAATCCAAGAAGAAGTGGAACCCTGAAAAGGAACAGACTGATAACGGTTGGAAAGAAAAGAGCGGATTCATCTCCACAGGTTGACCTGGATATTGAAATGAGAGGATAATTTGGCAAGAAGGGCATTGTGAGGCATTCTATCAAATGCTTTCGACATATCCAAAAACACTGCATCAATCTGAGGTGGTGACCGCTTATCTAAAACAGTTGCCCACCAAGCTGGGTTACGCAGCTTCTCCGTCTGGTGAACCGATGCTGGTATCTGTTAAGGATCAGGCCATATGATTCGACATGAAAATCAATTGCCTTCACAATAACTTTCTCAAGTACTCTACATAACATAGATGTTAATGCAACTGATCGGTAATTGGCAAAAGAGGATGTTTCACCAGTCTTGATGGACTCCTTGATGGAGTGAGGGTGTGAAATTTCAAGAGCAATGTGACTGAGAACACTAGGTAATAAGCCATCTGGACCTGGAGGTTTGTTCTTGGATAGGCCAAGAAGAGCAGAATAGATGTCAAATGTAGAGACAGACAGATGAAAGTTCACTTACAATTAATACACAAAGCAAAAAAAACTTGACAAGAAATACCCAAAAGAAAGTCACAGAAATACAATCTCGCATCCTCTATAAAAAATGAAGAAAAAGAATCAAGGCGGTAAGGCAAAATGCTTATCAGCGATCGCCAAAATTAGTTCTTCTTGGCACATTTTTTATATTTGATATATTATTATCATTGTTATTATAATTAGTATTACTATATCATTATTATTATTAGTAGTAGTAGTAGTAGTAGTAGTAGTAGTAGTAGTAGTAGTAGTAGTATAGTTATATCATTGTAATTATTATCTTTATTGATAATAATATTATTACTATCATCATCATCATCATTAATTTTATCATGGCTCATGTCATGTTATAATTTCTTTTCTCGTGTTGACTAAGCATACAATAATTATATATAACACTAACACCACCTCTAAAAATATTCATACCATGTGAACCACACATTTATTTGCATAAGAACATGAATTACTATAAAGAAATAATTCATATTTGTTTCTTATTTCGAAGGAACATGAAAAAAAAAAAGACAAAGGGGGTGGAAAAGAAGGGGGCATGTTTTCAAATTTCTCCTGTCTTTTCATCTTCCTCATTTTAATGTCTTACTTTTTGTTTTTATCTTTATACTTGCGTGTGCAGCAACGTGTTTTCCATATTCGCACTTTTCGCAGAGTTGACTATTCTGAAAAGGACCACCGTAAACTACATCGTCATCAGTCGAACGTGAGTCCGAGAAAATCCTGTGAAAATCAAATCGATGAGATTGAAAAATAATCAAGAAAGCGAGCACATAACAACAATGAAATGATAATAATAATACATAAATATGGATTCAGATAGTGCATAATACAAAATAACGTTTTCTGCGCGCTTTGCCCTCGCAATCATCCTCTTTACTGCCCGAGTTGGGAAGATGGCCAGGGAAGATGGCCTTTGCAATTATCCCCTAGACACGTACGTGGATACACTTTTAAGCCACTCTCTTTTCTTCCCGAGTTGGGAAGATTGCCTTTGCAATCATCCCCTTAACCTTTGGATACATTTTTAAGCCACTCTATTTTCTTCCCGAGTTGGGAAGATTGCCTTTGCAATCATCCCCTTAACCTTTGGTGCAGTGGCGGATCCAGGCCCCCCTTAATTTGTTTGTTTTGTGATTATTTTTTTTACTCTTCGCATCGCATGAAATAATACATAAATATGGATTCAGATAGTGCTTAATACAAAATAACGTTTTCTGCGCGCTTTGCCCTTGCAATCATCCTCTTTACTTCCCGAGTTGGGAAGATGGCCCGGGAAGATGGCCTTTGTAATTATCCCCTTGACACCTACGTGGATACACTTTTAAGCCACTCTCAGTCTATTCAAACAGTCGCCACTAGAAACCACAGCAGCAAATGCACACTCTAAACCCAGAAGCATCAGTGAATCGATTCATTAAGAAAGATCGGTTCACCAGCCCATCCGAGCTCTGCGTACGCTCCACAACAAAGGCTACTGGCGAAGAACTGAAAGTCAATCAGAGGCCGGCCCGCGTGACATATTGCAACAACAAATATATGCACTCACAGACTACTAAACAGATAACATCGGCGAACAATTATACTAACTACCAGATAATGTAGGTTCCCTGGATAACTTAAGAAAGTTACGGCATTTTGAAGTTTTGCATTATTTCATGAAACAGTGAGATGCATAACATGGGCGGTATGCAAATGAGCGAACCGATGATGTCATGCACTCACTTTTTCTTATGTATTTTATTATATGAAATATCATATATTTCATTTTTTTGCTTCAATAATGTAAAACATGGTTTGACTCCATATGGAACATGTAAAATCATCATTATTGTAACTTATTTTCATACAAGGAAAGGTTTCTTTATTATGACATCTATAAAAATTGAAATATTTGAAATTTCATATAATAAAATACATAAGGAAAAGTGAGTGTGTGACATCATCGGTTCACTCATTTGCATACCGCCCATGCTATGCATATCACTGTTTCATGAAATAATGCAAAACTTCAAAATACCGTAACTTTCTTATTTTACATCCGATTTCAGTGAAATTTTCACTGTTACGCTTGTTTAATTTTACTCTATTTATTCAAATCAACTTGATATTGAGGTGGACTTGGCCTTTAAGTCAACTTAGTAAGATAATTTATGTCGCCATGTCGACTTATAATTTTTCGGAAGTTGACTTGGCAAGATAATATATCTCGCCATGACGACATAATATCAACTTGATATTAGGGTGGACTTGGCCTTTAAAAGCATTAAAGGAAGACGCATTTTGTAGGAAATGAGGCAAGTTCTTCCAAACCTTCGAACCTGAAAACATAAATGACTTTTTAAAACATTCCAAATTAGGTTTAGGTGTAACGACATTCAGAGTATTATAATTTCGAGTTCCCAAGTCATGTCTATCAACTACCATTTCCACATTATTACATAGTCTGTTTGGGGCTAATCCATGTATAGCCTACACCTTAACATAAGGTTTGCTAAAAAATAAGGATCACACCAGCGCCAAAGAAATGCCCTGATCCAGCCCGTTGCTCGAATGACTTCGCGGTGAACCTCATGCGCGGGCTCTGGAACCAGTATCCTGGACGATGAGCGAATATGACGTCAGCACTTCGGTACTCTATCATGGTTACAGTACTCTATCGAATTGAAAATAAATACCTTGATTTAATTTCTTTTTTTTGTTGTTTTGTTGTTGTTTTTTCTTTGTTAATTAGAAAACACAGATGTTTCTCATTCTCATTCTATTTAACTGAATGGAAAAGTCTCAAAAAGAGGCATTTTGATTTGCTAGTTATAATTTGCCAATTAAGGCACCCACATCACAGTATACTTTTTCAGTCGATTTTAATTGTCAAATAACTTTTTGTGAAATAGGCCTCAGGTATATTAACTATTATCATTCAATATCAATTAAACTTGCTTAAATTGACTGACTGCAGGCATCATCGTTCAAGGTGAATAATTTTATGAAATGACGCCGACCGTATTTTGAATATTAAGAATTAATAAACTTTAAAGGTATTTTCCTTACAAACAGCTACTTCCGGTATGTCATTCATTTACAGACAGTGGTTGACTTAGAGCTTTTCCTCTAAAAGTGCTCTGAAAATGCGACTTTAGCACATGATTTTTTTGAAAAAGTCCTTACCGTGGGAGGAGGATACCCCCTCCAACACCCCTGGCAACTGGCCACTGGCAACCCCCCCCCCCCCCCCCATTTCGAATTCCTGGATCCGCCACTGATTTATAGAAAAGACAGTGGTAGGCCTACCCACGCTCGTCTGCGAGCATACAAAGAAAAGTAATAAATAAATGCTTCCAAAAGGAACGACACGATAACAGTTTCAAAATAAAAACAGGAAAGAAAACAGCATTTTAAGGAATGGTACATTCATAAATAAATTAATAAAATCATACAAAAGAAGAAATAAAGAGAAAAATACTGAAAATGTAGAAGAAGGAAAGAGAAAATGATAAAAGGATCGAAACAAATAAGAGACACAGGAAAGAGGAAAGGAGAATAATAAAATGCACAGGGTAGAACAAAAGATGAAAGAGATAAGGAGAGAAAAAAAAAGATTATGGGAGGATAAAACAAAGAATAACATAAGAGAAAGACAGCAAGAGAAGATGAAGAAACAAAAAGAATAGCATATGGAAAGACAGAAGGAAAAGATCAAAGAAAGATCAAACCAAAGTCAAGAAAAAGGGAGAGCGGGGTGATCTGGTCCGCGGGAGAACTGGGACACCATCCCTAACTATAAATATTTATAAATAAATGTAGGCTTAATTTTCACTTCCTTTTTTTGACCACTGTTTTTTTTCTTCTATTTTTCATCAAGCCAATGCATGTCATGCTTTCATAGCCTTTCTCTGCATGAGTAAGAACCATTATAGAAACAAGGCAAGATCAAATCGTTCCTCAATAAGGGCAAGGTGGATGTGAAGTTTGGGGTCGTGGGTCGTCCACCATATAGTGTCGACATTAAATAAATAACTACTGGGGCCATTCATAATTATCAGATCTAAAACAATCATAATTTAGTATTTATCAAGATGAAAAGGTAATTTCTTCAAAATTCATGCAGAATTTTGATGAATCACACATACTCGCGTGTCATACATACTTCTTGGAAAAAAATACAACTTTACCCCCAAAATATGCCATATGTTTGTTTGGGTTTTTTCGATTGCACTTACATGTATTGTGACAAATAAGATGATTAATCACAGGGGTGTCGATCCGTGTTCATGATGGGGGGGGGGGGGGGGATGACCGGAATGAAGCGAAGCCAGCGGCGTATCTAGGGATTATGGCGCTCGGGGCGCCCGAGTGCACAAACTTATGTAGGTTATTGTACGAGCGAGGGAGCAAGCGACCGAGCGGCATGTTTTTCAATTTTTAACCCTAAAAAAACAATTTCTTGTGCATTTTTCCCAGGAAATTTTGCAGTTGACCACCGCAATATTGAGCGGTAGAGAAGCTCACGTCTACAATCGGGAGCAAAACTAACAAAAACCCTATAGGCTTGAGAAAGAGTCGAGAAATTCAGCAAGGCTACCTGAAGTTGATATTACTTTCAAAAGTTTAACCTTTGCAAATGCTGTTTTATAAACAATCCTATATTGGGTGCGCAATATTTAGCAGGAGCACTGGCGTAGCCATGATTTTTCAAATGGGGGGGGGGGGCAGACTTGAAGGATCCAACCGCGGTGGTGCTGTTGTGAGAACGCGAAGCGTGCTTCCCAGGGTGGGTGCAGGGAGGGTGGAGTTTCCCCTTCCCGTGAAAGGTTAGCTCGACACCCGGACTGCTTTTCAATTATTGGAGGCAATATTCTGCACTGTATGTTACAGGCGTGGGTGCAGGGAGAGGGGAGTTACTTCCCCCTTCCGCGAGAGGCGCGAATACTTTGACTCTTTAGCAAAATTTGATTGAAAGATAACGACTCGTGGTGCCCTTTTAGGCTTTTTTTCTCTCACCTCCCCCGCTTTTTCGCTCTCGCTTTTTCTTTTCTATTAGGGTATGAATAGGGGGCATGGCCCCCTTGTGTCCACCTGGCTACGCCTATGAGCAGGAGTCATATGCAACTTTCATGATATAGCGAGCAAAGCAATCACATCTTTATTTTTTCAAAATTTGTACCCTTTAAGCTATTTAAGAACTATATACTGAGGGCGCGAAATTCCGAGATCCTGAAAGAAAATAATTGTGTGAGGGATCAAAGCGACCGAGATTTAGAAAATTTTCGCATTTCAAACCTTCAAAAACGAGATTTCTAGTGCATTTACCCAGCGGATATGAGGGAGCATAATCCATAAGGATTATGATTTTTCATTTCCCCCTTTTTTTATCTTTCTCTCCTTTGCGTTTTTTTGCACCCCTTCATCTGCCGCCTGGGCACCTGCCCCCTCCCCCTAGATACGCCACTGAATGAAGCAAACGAGCAGGGGGGGGGGGGTAATGGGAGGGGGACTTTTTCAAAAATCTGTCTATGAAACTTGCATTTTAGAACATCCCAAAATGGTTTTTAATGAAAAGAAGAAATGCTCGGATCCACGCCAATGGAGGGAAACCCCTTAATGGAGAATAACAATGCGAGCGAACAAATTTTCTTCTATAATTTGGCATTGAAATTATGGCATTTCTTATTTCCTTACTTCTATTTCAAGATCAAACATAATGAGTTTGGGTGATTATTAGTTTTAAATTTATGTATCATAATTCTCATGTTTTTCATCCAAAAATACTGGGGGATAATACAGGCCATGCCCCCACCTCAATTTTTTTTAAAATATATACCCCATCCCCCCCCCCCCCCCCGGGATCGACACCCATGATTAATCATAAACAGAGCTAGCGCCCGTGAATGTCCATGAGCTGCTTCTGCTTGTAATGACTCCTAACGATGTAACAGCAAAGAAGCAAGGACATGTATATAGACATACAGTTTTCAGAATATCACCCAAGGTTAACCGTTTACTATGCAGTGAATGCCTCTGATCAGCTTACATTCTGCCATGCTAAAAGTAGATCAATGTCCCTGCTGGTTTCAACAAAATCAATTACCGATGTGATCAAGTAGAACAAGACATTTCCACCACATTTATGATTTTGACCGATATAACTTGAGAATTATACAAAATAAGCAAATAAACTCTTTTTGATCTTTGTACAAAGTTTTAATGAGTAGTATACAGACATGTACATATGCCAGGAGGTTGATCATAAAAGGAGAACATTCTCAGAAAAGAATACATCATGTTGTCATTCGTTCATTCAAAATATTTCAATAGAGAGGACCATTCGCATTAGCATCTATCTACAAGAGAGAAGCACAGCATGAACATAAGGCTTGGAACTCCCACAAAAATAGATTTCTTAAAAAACAATCAAAGATCATCCCCTTCCTCTGATAATTCAGTTTTTTAATATACATTCTTACAGCGCAATAAAAAATTTAAAACTCTGCACCACATGGAGAAAACTTGATTTCATTCATGTAATCTATAAAAACAGCTATTTCATTGTACATGTATTACTGAAAAATATCTTTGATCAATACCAGATATTTAAACAATGTACAGGATACTTTACATTTTATAATTTTCTTTCAACCACAAACCAGTTTTAGTGCTTTTCCATATCAATTTGGAACACAAACAGACAACAATGGACTTGAAAACAGACTGCAATGGCAAGACCAGATGAAAATGGAAAACCTTTATAATCAATCAATTAAACATGCTTAAATTCAAATTTAGCACTGGAATTTTTTCCAAAAATCTAATACCTAATGACATATCAGATTTTCTTTTCCCATTATTAAATACATGTAGTAATCACTGTTTCTAGAATGAATACAATCAAAGTTTAAAATCTTTAAAATAATTCACAAAAACGTTGAATAAATCCCCCAAATTATAACAATGATTAAGAATTGAGATAATACACTGAAATACAACTGCAATTGACAATTGACAATCTTGCTGCAGTATTTTCGATGAATGGATTCACTTTCGGGGAAAAAATATCCATCAGTAAACCAAAAAATTCACAGTACTGCGAGCATTGAAAGATACTAATGACAAGTACTTATAATTCTTGTAATCATGAAACTATATCAAAATATAAGAGGTCATCTTGATGTACGATTAAAATTCATAACTACATTGGCAAATGAAATGACATGATACAAATAAAGATTAATATGACCAAAAAAAATATTGGGAAGTGTGATACATACTAAAAATCGATTAAAATAATAGGTTAGATAGAAGCATTGCATGTGCTATTAACCAAACACGCAAAAAAGTTATTTACAATTCTAATGCATATATGATTTAATTTGTTTTTGTACAATCTGTACAATACATTACAAACTATAAAATGTCTTTTTTTCATAGATGAACTATGCACACAGACAAAGTGAGTTGTCCAGCTTCCAGAAAAATTGTTTTACTACATTAAAAAGAAGGCCACAACATGTCCATTGTACAATCGCAAACAAAAATCAAGGTTTTGTGTGATTAATATTCTACTACAAAAGAATTAATGACACATTGTATTCAACATGAATGTTTTTGTCACTGAATATATGAAACTTTTAACAAGAAAAAATTATCAATGAAGCATATGCGTTACCATTCACAGTTGTGGCAATCTTTAGAGATACTTTGTGCTACAAACAGAGTATGCGGAAAATTATTTGAGATACCTTACACTTTTTAATACATGCATACATAAAAACAAATATTTTGTTTTCAAAATAATATGATTAGCAGAATTCATTTCATTTCATATATTTCGATCAGAGGGAGAAGTGCCGAGTGCTACACATCATATGATAGTAAATTATAATTATGACAAAACCATTCCCTGCTTGACTTAGTTTGACTACAGGGAATTTTTAAACCTTCATAGCCAGAGTAGAAAAGTCAGAGAATAAATCAATGAATATCGAGATTAATCTGACAAGGAATTTAAAAAGCTATCATTATGATTGGAGATATAATTATCAAAAACATTGGGTCTTACAATAGCTATTCCTATATCCTATTGATGACTCTAAAAGCCATTTTCTCAGTTTCTATGATGGAACACACCTATTTTCCTTCAACCAGTATATCACGATTAACATATACATGTACATGTCCTCACATGAAAATATGTGAGCTCCATAATAACAAATTTGAGAAATTTAAGTGATGAAAACAATTAAGTTTTCAATTTTCTTACTCTTTGTCCAATTTCTGTCAAACTTTCACTAATCTGTTTATCTGATTTGCTTCCTCCACTAAGATCAGCCTGATCATGATGTGGGGGATAGTTACCCTGGCTAGGCATACATGGAAAAAGCAATCAGATATATTGTCAAGAAAAATCAATAAAAATAACTTTTTGATTGCATAGAGAGAATGAATATGTGACTGAATATTACTTCATCTTCCAATGGAAAATTCTACAAAGGCATGGTAAGAATACAATTTTGATTTAGAGGGCAGTAATAATTTAAATCTGAATTACTGAATTAATGTATTAAGTGAATCTTTAAACCATTGCTTTGCACCATCCATGTAAAGGCAAAAAAAAATACATCAGTCTTCCCTGAATATGTGAATAAACTTTTCTTTGAAAAAAGTGCTTCTCCTGGACAGTTTTTTTAGGGTGATAATAAACACACATGTATCTATCAGTTATAAATAAATTCAGAATTAGAATACATTAAATTAGATTGGAATACAAAATATTTTTAGTGAAATTGTAAAATATTTCCCACCTGCAGACTACACTGACATTGAATCACTGATAGTGTTCCCTGCACACTCTTATTTCCATAGAATCAATGAATACACACTATTATCTAGTACACTTTTATCTGAATTCTCATGGATATGTCAAACGGGTAGTGTAGGGGTCCGATACAATCTAAAATAATCTAAATTTTTAACACCTGCAAATTAAAGGCAAATCCAACCTTGGTAATAAGATGGTTTGTGCGAAAGCAGAAAAATAAGAAAAACAGGATAGTGAAAGTTTTAAAGAAATTGGACAAGGAATAAGAAAGTTGTGGACGTTTGAAAAATGAGATTACTACATCTACGCGAATCTCAAATTGGCAATTTCGTGAGTCGATTGTGACATACTTGTGGACAACTCTTCCGTTTGTCGTACACGAAAAATATCATTAATTTGCGATTTTCTCCGAAGCGCCTTTACCCTCCGGGCAGTACTCAAAATATATTGGAGATATGAAAGAAAAAGACCTTACTGAGTACATTTTGAAAAAATGACATTTTTGTCATTTTGTGTGTTAGAGCGAATGGGGAAGTTGTCCGCAACTACATCACAGTGACACTACCTATTCGGCCAATTTGAAATTCCTATATGTATAGTGATGACAACTTTCAAAAATTCATAACTTTCTTATTGCTTGTCCGATTCCGTTCAAACTTTCACCAATCTGCTTCTCTGATTTTTCCTCTTTCATTCAAAGCAACTTGCCATTAAGGATGGATTTCCCTTTAATGGCATCATCACTGTATGGTATTCATAAGCTTTCTATCTCAGGCAATCAATGACAATTCAGCTTTTCATTAATCCCTATCACAGAAATCAAATGCCAGCTAGAAAAGTCAATAAGTACTATCAACAATACCATTATCCTTTGATTACATGTACATCACATGTATATCACATGGATATCACATGGATTTATATTTGGCAGTAGGAAGATTTGGCTACAATGGCTGTTAGAATGTGCAAGGCATGTATATCAAGGCGTGGCATAATCCTGTTGTCTACTCGGCACGCAAGCTGAAAATTTAGACCTTGGTGTTAGTTGACTCATTTCACTGTACTTCAGGCCAAGCTTAAAACCAATTGTCAGGTCTAAATTGAGTTCATAACTATACACTATATCACTTTAGACCAGAAGTTCTATTTTGATAAAGTGCAATGATGGTACATAAGCCTCAAGGCACAAATCCTCAGATTAATAGCATCAAGTACGTTGATCCAGGAATGGAGATCAGCAACTCAGCTTCATTTATAAACTGCACTCTTCTCTTCTCAAATAAATAAAATATCCAAAATTACATCTTTTCAGATGAAAATACAGGTTTTCAAAACTCAACTGTCACCTATCCCTGTGGCTCACATCATTTTAAACCCCATGATTCATTTCCAATTTACATCTTAATGATAGAATGAAGGTGATAAACTCCATAACAAAAAAGTTGTTGGTTGAAATTGATTGGCTAGGGAGGCATTAAAGAGGATCACCATGCCATGTGATTGGAAAGTAATGAAATGCAAATGAGATGGAAAATAAATATAACAGGGTCAGATATACAGGAAAACATTTCAACTTGTCTAAGTTGATTCCTTGCTTCAATGAAGATTCTCATCCACGAATCAGCTGAATAGACGAACTTGAAAAATAGTTTGACCATCCAGAGCAAGCAAAACTAAATCCTATAAAAGAAAAAGTAAGTAGCACTAATCACTACCAATAAGTTGAAATGTGTGGAGCAGCTCATGAAATCTATAATACTGCGATGACTATTCAGTGAAAATAACGGTAGTCGCCACAAAAGAAAAACTTATTCATCTGAAAAACACAAGATACAGACATGAAATAAAAACAAATGTAGCATGACATAACAGTACATTCACCGTCGGGATATGCAGGACAACTGTAACTACTATCTTTTCCAAATCAATTGTTCTAACCTATCCATATAATTTCAAAATGTCAACGTTTTCTCAAAAAAGATGTTACATATCTCTTCAAAGTATTAAAATTAAAAAGATTGGTATTGCATGATTCTGCCCATGAATGAATAATATCACCTAAAGCACACGATGTAAACAACCATTAAAAAAATGTTCATATCTTTTTAAAAGGGTGTTTTTTAAACTTTATTTTGGTGACAGTGAGATAGAACAGATATATTCATATAGAAGTTTTGAACTCTAATACAAAGACTGGATTTAAAGGGACAAAAAATGACTCTACAACATAAAAAAGCACAACAGATTTTCAGTGATCAAGTACCAGTTAATATGTTTTTTCTCCTCTCCAAATTTCTTTCTTTTACATTTTTCAAAAAAAATTACTATTTTGTAGTGCGTTCCTTTCCTACTTTTAAAGCTTTAAAAATATATTGACTAAATGCTTGCCTTGAAAATATAGCAAGCATAAACTTTGGTTAGGATACATTCCTATAGGACTGAAATACTTTTGAAATCAATACCTTTTTAATAACTGGAATCAATTTTGAATAAAAAGAGCAAATTATATGGCAACAAATTGGACTCATAATCAATTTTGTTATTTAAAAAAAAAAGCATGAATCCAGCATGCCTGGTTAGAAGGAATATAAGATTTTGTAACCAACATGAATCATTTGCTGTTATCAAAAACATCAACATCAAATACAAAAATAAATTTTAAAACATTTTTCTGATGGTAGCCTACATGCTATACAGTGCAACACTGAATCCATTCCATTTAATGATGAATAACAATAAAGGTTTAAAATACTGGAATACACAATAGCTGATACATTCTATGTTAATTCAGTGTATCTGAAGAGAGAGAAAAGAAGGATTGAGTGATGAGTTTTAATATTTCAAGCCTCTTGGCAGACTCCGGTAATTCCAGGAGTAATCAAAGTGATCCTTTCCTCGTCCTCTACCTCCGGGTCTCCCTCCTCTTCCTCTTCCTCCTCCTCCTCCTCCTCCTCTACCCATGCCTTCATCCCGGTGCATCTCATCACTTTGTAGTGAAGAATTGGAGACTGCCATAGAAGCATTCCTAAACATTGGGGGAGGTGTCTGCGTCATGTGCCGGGGATCTGCAGAGAAAGAAAGAATCAAATCAAGATACTGAATCGTCATTTCATGTCTAAATTTAAGCAATAAATAAGGTCTATCACTATGTCTACACACACATGATAACCTGAACCATCATTAAATGTTCACTAGGTTACAAAACTTTCAAATAAGTACAAATTACATACTTTTAAATATCACCTCATTATTCCTCCACTGAATATGACAATATTTCATCATGATGTTTTTCACTTCAGCGAGCATTGCATGGTATCTGATGTTCATGGACACATGGATGACAAACAAATATGCATGGCATGGTCATGCTCACATGGTACAAGTACAGTTTAGCTGTATATAATAACATTGTCTGAATATGGTACCCATCAATAGAAATCCTGATCTTTTCCTCAGAGATGGAATTTGATGGCTTGCTCAAGGAATAGTTACATGTACATTCTCATTGTTGGTGAAGCATCGCTTAGTCACAATTTGATGCCCCTACTAGAACATGTCCATGTATTTCTCATAATTATAAAATAATCTATGCATGATTACGACTACATTTGAATAATATTTGCCAACAAACTTGATATACAATTTTTAGTAGAGCTCTGAAAAATGACCCAAGACAGATGAGCGAATTAGCTTTGTTTGTAAAAGGTGTTCTCATAACATCAATAGTCATTTTTTTCTTAATTTTTTTTAATTTCATGAGCTGGGATAAAACACACACTTTATGATAAACCAATCGAGATGAATTAAAAACCACTGTCTCTAATAATGCGAATGCGATTCAACTATAAGAATTCCAGATCACCTGGTTAAGATAGAACCAAAACTCATCTACATGCAAAGGATATTAGGGAAGGAACCCCATTGACAGGTGCATTTAAATGTCTGTGTGAATTAAAAACCCTTGCACGATTCATGCAAAGGAGGGAGATACATGTTAACATTCAAATTCTATGCATTACCGGTATATAATACCCAAAATATAAAGATTTTTAAAGTTATGCAGCATTCGTTTTTATATCTGACAATTTACAAATCCACCACAACATACATGCATGCCCTGAAACCAAACTGATATAGCAAGCAAAGATAAAAATCATAAAATACTAGAAATATTCACCCACTCAAAACTTGCCCAAAGGAAGAAAACAACATCATAACAATTGTTCTGAATCTCTATCAAATATTCTATTACAAAGAAAGGGGAATGGTGTTTCAACTAAACATAATTTAAAATTGAACAGATTATATTGACTTGACATATAGAATAAGAAATTTTAAAAAGGTTTTGATGTTGCATAATGACAGATGCCTGCACAAATTACATGAGGTGAATATGGGCTCTATGAAATAAATATGGTTTGGTTTTGATAAATCCAAAGTGATTATTCAATATGAAAAGAAATGATTAAAAATAGAATAAAATGTTCATTTCATTTCCTAATACATTTTGAGTTATGTTTATTAGCTATCATTAATGATAACAAAGAAAATACCACAATGAAATCTAATTCTGCATATGTATACAGTGTATGGAGGAGTATACACAGTCAAACCTGCTTTAGCGACCACCTGTATAGAAAGACCACCTGTCTATAAAGACCACAATTTTTGTTTCCCTTGAAAAGTGTTTCTTATTGAAATGTGTATTAAAGGAACCTGTATATAAATAATAACATTCCGCTTTCATATAGTGCCTAATACATCGGTGATGTCTCTAAGCGCTTTACAGATATATTATTACCCCGGTCATCGGAATCTGGCATGCTCGCACACAATGTATGCACATTCTCTGCTCCCTGGGGAGTATTCCAGCAACGGGCAGTACAGTGTCGCTCACACTGCTAAGCAAACGACATTAACTTTCGCATCCTAACGGGTACCCATTTAACACCTGGGTGGAGAGTAAATGTAAATTAATGTCTTGCCAAAGGACGCTAGTGCTGCAGTGGGATTCGAACCCTGGACCTCGTGGTTCACAGTCCGGGGACTTATCCACTGATCCACAACACCTCTGCGATCCACAACCCCTCAAAGACCACCTTCTCATAAATTCCGCCATTCTTGTCTCCCTTATTAGTCTTTAGATACAGGTTTCAATGTATAAGTAACAGGGATCAACATGATTTCTTCATCGTGACATATTTCTCAGGCAGTCTACATACGGAAAATTATTTCTAAAAATTCATTACTGGTATTTGAACGTATCTTGGATTTTAGACAGAGTGTACCGTAAGGGGGTTGGGAGCGGAACTGTAGTACAAGTCATATGTGAATATGAGTAAACCAGGATGGCTATGTTCCTAGAAACATGTATTTTTAGCAGAATTTTGTTTTATCATGCCAGTTGCCAATCGACTCTTCTAGCAACATCTCAAAGGGTGGATTAACAGGACCAATGCCTTTTCTGCATATTGAGAAATGCCTTGACAACAAATTACTGGAATGCAGAAAATTTAATCATGGTATACCTCTTCCTAAATTCCCCTCCACTCAGTAACCCCTACAGGGAAAGTATGGATATGTGAATGTCCATTCTCATACTCTATCTATCCTAGGATCATCAACTTGCTTACCTAGATATGTTTCTGTTAATCACATTATCTACTCATCTGAATTAGTTGTAAAAAATACTGATCTAATCATGCAAAAGGTATTTATTCTCTCAACATTGGGTAGTTGTATACAAACAAGCCACACATTATTCAAGGCACTAAATGGAGAGATGGAGAAGACAAAGAAGACAAACAAAGAATCTCAAAGTTTAAGGTGGAATGTTGAAATCATGAAAATACGATTCAGACGGTCCAAGGTGTACCATATCTCACGTAGGGCCGAATAACCTATTTAATCTTCAGAAGGTGTCATATTTCATCCAACTTTAAGATACAATTCAATTCAGAATTATTAGGATTGTGGTAACTGATATGCGAACAAATATATTCCTACTGTTTGCACATAGCTGCACAAAAAACAACTTTCACTTTGATTTAAATATCCAGGTTTTAGGCAAACAGAGGGCAATTTTTTTTCTTCAAGAATGGAAAGGTGTTTCCCATTCAATGAAAATATAAGGAAGGCGAAGCCATAAGTAGGAATACATCAGTTAAACAATGGAACACAGAGAGAAAAGAGAGGCAGGAATTATTAACAAGGACAAACAAAGACACTGGGGAAAATATAAGTAACCAGGTGCAGAACAATATTCCACGTTACCAGTGCATCTTCAATTGTAAAAGAAAGATAACTATTGGCATGCACAAATGAGTGTAACTAAAAATGCCTATTGTGTAATACAAAACTGAATGAATAGGCTGTGCAAGCATGATTATGTATTATAAACAATAACCTTTCACTAATAACAAGTTATATAATTCACCATTTTCTACAAAAGACTTGCTGATTGTACATATGTGTAAAGAGAGTGGTTAAAATGTCACAGAAACATAACATTCTTGCAGTACAACACATTTGCAAGTTGAAATGTAGTAGCAGTAATTATTCTCTGCATTTGGAAGGATATGATAGCGAAAATGTGTGGAGTTTAAATGTATGTACTCCCCCCTATTACTCACGATAGGTGCTGTAGCGATCAGCAAAACGATAGCCTGTTTGATTTGCAACATTTAAACAAGACAGAATTGTGAAAAGTCAAACACTCACTACTGATTACAAACAAAATAGCAGAGAAGACAAAAAGTACAATATATTATGAGTAAAACTGGTGAATGTCAGAAGAATGCCAGACGACATAAGATTGAAACCACAAATTTTGCATTTTATTTTTCCTTCAATGGAAATTGAATAAAATGAACTTTGTCTGTTGGTCAAAAACAAAAGCAAACTACTATTTTCAGCATTTCGTTTAATTTTTTAGAAACAATTTCCTTTAAAAACATGTGATCCACTATGAACAGACAAATATTTTATTACAATTAATATCTCAGAATTATCACTTTATAATCGATATAGGAGAAATAAAAATAATTTAATTCCATTGGAGAAAACAAAGGGAATTACAACAATTTACAATGAACTGTTCATAAAGCTAATAGAAAACAAAGTAGTGCACACATTACAAGGAAAAGATGCTAGAAAATGATCTACCGCAGCGATGTATAGCAAAGTGACAGAATATATGAAAGTCAACTTAAAATCTTTTTACAAAATTTCAAAATTCTGGCTATTAGTGCAATAAAAATTGATAAAATGTTACACAATCGTTTACAAGAATTTACACAAAAACTATATGAATTGAAAAAACTGACAGATTTTGAAAAAAAAACAATATAGCTGGAAAATGGCAGAAGAGAATTGATATACACAATTTTTTTTCACATCGACATTCAAATTACTGCTTTGACCAAACGAACTGGGAAATTGTTGCTTACAAATTAACTCCTTTTTTTGAGATATGTTGAAAAAGAATATTCAAGTTATCATCTGTGTTACTGTAGATTTTATACATCATTATCAAAGAAATGTTCATTAAACTCATCTTAGGTTTAATCTTTGTATGTAGTTGGAAATGGATTTAGGTTAAAGATCATGAAAGACATAAGATACTATTAAATATTTGAAATACCACAACTCAGATCAAGAATAAAGTAAAACTACAAAATAAAAAACAAGGGAGAAACTAGAGAAAGTTTGTCTAAAAACTGACCATTTTATCAAATTTTCTGGCACGTTTTTTTTGTGCATTTGGCAAACATATATCGAAAAGAACAAAGTTAATAATATATTTTTAAGAAACTATCATACTCAATTTGCATGATACTTTCAACTAGGATTTCCCTACAATTTATAACATAAATATGCATATATTTGTGACACAAATTAAAGACTCTGAGTCATTTAGACAGATATAAGTGACTTTCCTTACGCAGATTCATGAAGGATGAACCTGAATACCATTTCTAAATTTCTAAAATAGATCCTATCCATATGGAATACTAATGATATTCAATCTAATAAAATATATGAGAAAAATAAAATTTTATCAATGAACAAATGAAATTTTTATCTAGAACTATTCAGATGCATTAAAAAGTAGAAAAACATAAATGAATCTTACCCATTGTAGCTGTCTTGTAAGCTCTACGTAGCACCAGTGTGATAGTATCTCCTCCGTTACGGATGGCAGTGATAGCCTCACTGTGTAGCATACCATCTGTACTCTGACCATTGATTTCTATGAGTTGGTCTCCAACCTACCGGAAAACAAATAAAGTATTCTAATATTAGTCAAATCTCAACCAGATTTCAAGATCTTATACACTTTGACTTATAACATACATATCCCCCCCTTGTCTCTCTAAAGTTCAAAACAATTTTGTTCATAGTGTCATACTCGGGCTTATGACATCCTAGGGAGGTGGTTTGATGGGACCAAAACAACTTTGGAGATTGAAAGTAGGCACTGACTGATTTATTACCCTTGTTGGCACCCTTGTGAAAATTTACTCATGGTTTTTATTTTCTGAAATTCCTCATCTGTGGTATCAACACCATGGGTTTAATGTATTGGCGAGAAGGCTGGTCATACTTGAAGGAATGAAGCTAGATAACACTGTTAATACATCTGCAAGGCGGGTATCTGCTTAAGTGGACTATTTATTTATTTAGTGACAGAATTAAAGTAATTGTATAGAATAGAGAAATTGACCTTTGGCTTGTCACAAATCAGCAGACTAACTCACCAAATCCTGGCCTTATGATTCCCGCTTTCAAGAATCCTGGCCTATTTCAATAAATTTAGAAGCTCCATTTATTTCTCTAACTGTAACTTTCCAATCAATTATTTATGCTCCTACCACATTAACATATATCAAATAAGTTGATTTGCCATAAACTCCATTCATGATCTTAAGTATATTGTGTAAGCAAAATGAGTGAGAAGAGAAAAGATTATCAAAAGTGCCCCCCCCCCTCCATCCACCAAAAAAAAAAAAAAAAAAAAAATTCTTACCCTCATTAAAATACTTTGTGCTGCAGGTCCATCATCTGCCATTCTGAGTACAAAGAGAGGGGTGTTGTCATACTCCCTACCTCCTCTGATGCTGAAGCCGAACCCTGTAGGCCCCTTCTTCAGGTCTACATTATAATAGTCACCTGGCTGGAGTTCGTTGCGCTGATAATGATTAAAAAGAAAATTCTTTGTTGAATTTATTAACTCATATATCAGTCAGAGCAATTATCATTTATACATAATAATGCAAATTTTAGGACATTCTCAAATGGAAAGCCTGTGCCACATCTAGTTCAGTAAGCCATAACAGATTGTATTTTGATAATACAGGGCTACTGAGTTATACACAACTGAAGAAACTATGTCACATCATATATCTTTTTAAACCATGCCTAAAAAGTCAGATCTTTAATTAGGATGTCTGGCATAAACTTTACTTCTACTGTCAAATTATCAAATTATTACTTCCGGAATGTTTTGATTACCTTAGGTGGATACATGAGCTGTTTGCTCTGTTGTGGAGCTGGTCTCCCTGGTTCTCTATACCCTCTCCTATCCATGCCAGGTGAAGCAGGATTACTGGATGGTGGCCCTCGATACCTCCTCTCCTGAGGTGGGGACAGTGGCTGAGTACGCTGTGGCTCGTAGCTCCTGCGACCTGCATGAGGTGACTTGGCAGGGGGGTGCTGGGGACCCCACCCAGGGTCTTGGTGGTTGGGTGGTAGCTGCTGTTGCCTGGGGATTCCCCTCATGGGTTTGCCCATGGGTGGGGAGCTTGGGCGTGGTGGGCCATCATGGTACGTCATGCTCTGGGGAGGGGCTGATGGGGGTCTGGTGGGCTGATTACGTATTCTTTCTGGGTCTGGCTTCCACTTGGATGTTTTGGCATAGATGGGCTCTGTTGGCTTGCTACAGCATAGAGAGAATACAGACAAACAAATCATCATCATCATGTAAAGGTGCTGTGATTAAGTGGATAAGTCATCGTACTGCAGATGACAAGGTACAGGGTTCAATTCCCTGCCTAGGCACTGATGTCCTTTGACAAGACATAAATCTACATATATGCCACATTCCATCCAAGTGAAGTAAATAGGTACTTGGTATAAAGAAATTCCTTGAATGCTTGAGCACCTTATGGTCGCTCGGCAAGAATACTATTATGATTGCAGGGCCCTCAGGGAGAACAGTATATAATACTGATTAGTGTACCCTGGGTAAGCAAGTCATATTATTATCATAATCATCAATGGCATTTCATTGTTACAATAACAAACATGATTCAACCCTTAGGGTACTGCTAAAGTAAAAGTATTCATTATATGTGTCACTTTAAGCATGGACCTTTCTAGAAATGGACATTCATCGTTTAGTTAATGAATTCAAGAATACGTCTCTGTCAAAGCCATCTCAATAACATTCTGTACATGTTTCTCCACTTTGATCTCATGAGGGTCATCGTCAATTAGCCAGGAGAGAAGCAAGGCAGTGATTTGACATTGTGTATAAACTACATGGGCAGAAGATAATAAATCGCTTAAATCATGGAAAATCTATGAGTTTTGGTTTATAATCGGAAATTGCTCTTCTGTGTGTTTTATTTTAAAAACATGTTGATATTACAGGATAGAGGTTATATTTTGATTGTTTGTGATTAAAAATCCTGTTTTCCCTATTTTTCTCATAATATTCCAGAGTTTCAATGCACGGGGCTTATAAAGATCATGGCCTTCTAACTGCTATATAAGGTCATATGGGCGTGCGAAAGTGTGCGAATCAGTAATAATATATTTCATATCACAAATATCATCTGGTTTTCATCTTTGCTGCTCCCCATCAGCAGTGTTTTGATTCAAAGACATATTCTGAATAGCGCACCAGCTAAACAAAACCCAAGTGAGGGAAAATGCTCCTATGTCAATGAGCGAACATGCTTGCAATCATTGTCCAAACACCTGAATTTTCTCATTAATCATGAAGATGCACATAATCAGAAGGCGGTGACGATCGTAGGATCAAAGGTAAGCTCCCGTTAACATTCCATTTCTAGTAGGTCCGTGCTTTAAGTTAACAGCTTGGAATCACTGATGTCACATTATACTAGACAGGAAATTTTCACTTTCAGATATAATTCAACACCCATAGCAAAGTTTTCCACATTTTGTTTTTACAATCATGAAATTAGAAATCATAGGCTGGTGCATAAACGTTGCATTCAAATGTTATTCAATGGCACCTTTACAAAAATTGTGATGTAATTTCAGCTACAACCAAAAGCTATCAAAAAAAGGGAGGGATTCCTCAGGGCCTTACTAACCTAGAATATCACCGAAGATGATTAATACCCCCGCCCCAATGTGTGGCAACGCAGTTCCGACACATTAAAAAAATATATGTCTTACACATCTTCATCTCAAGACCAATGTGTGTGGCGAATTTCATAAGTTGCTCGAAAAATGAGGAAGTAGTACGAACCGCAAGATTTGCAACGGACCGACCGCCTGCTGATTCCTATATACCTCCTTCAAACTTTGTTTGGCAGGGGTATAATAACATGTGCATGTCTAACAAACTTACTTGTCGGCTGTTGGAGGAGGCTGAATATGATTGGTCATAGGTTGTCCAAGGGGAGATCTCATGCTTCCATCACTACCTTTGATCTGGGCAGGCATGGCAAGAGCGTTCACCATATGACCAACGTTCTACAATCATAATACAGAAGGTAAATTAGTAATCATATTTTTAAAGAGCACTGTATAGGCTGATGACTTGTCTTCTTATTACCATGTAGCCATTTATTCTCTTCTGTTACAAAGAAGTTATTCAAATCAAAATTTAATATGTTGTGGAATTAATCTTTTGGTACTAAATAATTGGATGTAAACCACAGAAGTTCTCAAATTTTTCCGATTGAAGAAATAATTTAACAACGATCAATTATGCATAACTAACAGTTCAGCTAATTTCTGCTGAATACAAAACAATGCCATAACGTTGCATAGATCACTTTGCCAGTTTCTATAAAGCCTGAGAAGGAAACATAATGTATGATTTAGTGATATGGTGGAGATTTCACACATACCTTGGGTGGTTGATTTCTGCTTAGAGTATCATCACCACCTAAACAACAATGAAGAGATAAAGATTAGAACAATAAACAAACTAGTTTTTTAGAACAATAAACAAACTAGTTTTTTAGACCAATACTGGTGAATGTGCACTGCACAAGATATATATTTATGGGTTTGTTATTATTTGTAATATGGTTTAGAATATGTTTATTATAATATAATGTATTTTTTTTTAATATCTGAAGCATAGGAATATGAATTTAAAAAAGTCCTAAGAAAGAAGCAGATATTCAACAAGGAGAGCAATGTGAAAATGAAGAACTGTAGTGAAACACAAAAACTAAATATAGAAACTTTGTCAGAGATGATAATGGGGTTTTAAAATAAAAGGAAAATATAATTTCACTTGCTTTTAAATGAAAATCGTAAGCATGGGGTTCATTACCCCTCCCCCCCCCCCCCCCCCATAAAAAGTATAGAACCATATTGTGGTATGTTGAGAGGTCAAGTAAAATGATACTTCAAATTCAAAAACCTAAAACCACATATTCTCTAGTTACTTCCCTTTTTAAATGTCTTATTTATGTTCCCTTAACAAAGTAATGGGGTGTTGCAAGAAAGTTGCAATCAATTGCAAATTGTAAAGCAAATTAGAACAACCATTCTGAATGGTTCAGGGTCTGCCCATTCAAGAAGATGCGCTTGCAACAATGATTTTGATTGGTCAGTACCGATCAGTTGCAACTTGCAATCAATCGCAACTTTCTTGCAACACCCATAAGTTTAATAAAATATGTTAACCTTAACCATTATTCCCATTGCACATCATTTTGAGTTTTGAATTTGTTTTTGGATATCTTCACACAAACAGAGAATACAATGATGACAACCTACAACATAAATTGGCAATTCACTGAATATGTTTAAGATGACACAGAGAATAAAGCATGCAAGATTAATGGGTATTAAAAAAAAATGGTAATTAATAGAAATATACAGAGGATACATATATTTTTGTGTATTTGAGATGAATGTGTGCAGGGATATAAACTACATGTAAAATCCATTAGATTCTAAAGATATAGGAAGGGTTTGTGAACAATGAAGATGGAAGGTGCATAGCGCCCCCTACCTCTAGACCCGATGGTTAGTGTGACAGAAGTGCCTGTATCTTTGATCATGTTGACGATGTCTTTGTGATGCATACTCCTGATGTCAATTCCATTGATTGAGACGATACGATCACCGACCTCCAGGTCGCGACACCTGTCTGCCGGGCTGCCCTCTATGATACGGCCTACAAGGACGACCAATCAGGGGGTTCCAATGTTAGAGGGGGTTACAGAGGGTATCTACACGGTTGGTTACAGAAGCTGCTTTAAATAATGGGGCCATAATGAAGTAATGTGGAAATACAAACATTTACCATGTTTTAAATAGTTTTTTTTTTCTTTTAAAATACATATTTCTTTGTCTGAACTAAAATATTGAGAATGAAATTATACACTGCTATTAAGCAAATTGTTTATGAAATATTCCTGAATTAGCGCTGCGCCTCAATGTTTAAAGTGAAGACACTTAAACCAGCTGAGAGTGAATATTTTCATTCATGCTCAGACAGAAACAAAAATGACATTATTTTGCATTCATGTTTCTATTAAAGATTTGTTTACATTTGTTTGTAAAATCAGCACTGATTTTCTTATTTACTATATAAATCTATATACCTACCTATGACCCTCCCTCCTTCCCCTCACCTTGCAAGCAACATGTTTCTACTTGGGATTGCTCGCAAAAGAGGAAGATGGCCGTAGCGTGTTGACGCGCGTGAGTGGCGAAGGGGACAATAGGATTACGGGGGGTGCGCACAATATTGTGACTCATGTGTGTTAAATTCTCGAAGGGGTCCCGTAGTCAAGACTACAGGCATAATAGGTAGGTATATAGATTTATATAGTA
Source organism: Heliocidaris erythrogramma (assembly GCA_025617745.1). Lineage (NCBI taxonomy): Eukaryota > Metazoa > Echinodermata > Echinoidea > Camarodonta > Echinometridae > Heliocidaris > Heliocidaris erythrogramma. The sequence continues at coordinate 12,260,163 of CM046853.1, read as the reverse complement.
AATAAGAAAATCAGTGCTGATTTTACAAATTTACTGCAATAAATCATATATACCTACCTATTATGCCAGACCAGCGCCAACTCAAAGACCGGGAGGCATGTTTCGAGCAGAAGGGAATAGGATTACACCAAAGACTACAAAGAAGACACAGCGGCCTTCAAGGTGGCTGACGCAAACAAAGCTTCACCTGCGGGAACATCCCTAAGGTAGCAAGAAATGAAAGAATTGGGCGAACGCCAATAAGCAGCCTTCAAAATATCAACAAGCGCCACACCTTGAAACAGTGCCCAAGAAGTGCTGACACTACGAGTATCATGAGCACGAGGCTTACTGTCGGATAAAAGAGCCTCTGTGCCAGCGGCCCTAATAGCTTCAACGATCCATCTAGAGATGGAATCAAGAGAGGCAGGAGAAAAAGGCTCTCTAGTGATCAGGAACAACTGATCATCCTTACGATAAGACTTAGTCTTATCAATATACCATTTGAGAGCCCTTACAGGACACCAAACTTTGTCCTCACGCACCGAAGAAAGGTTAGAAAGCGGACAGAGGCAGCTGTCTGATTCTTGGCAACAAAAGAAGCCCTAGGAATCAATCTAACGCCTTTTCTCTCCCAGCGAACATGACCAGGAGTAAGACAGAGAGCATGAAGAGTACTGCGCCTCTGCCCAGAGGCAATAGCTACCAAAAAGAGCGTCTTAACCGTAAGATGATGAAGCGAAGCTTCACCTAACGGTTCGAAAGGAGGTTTCGCCAAGGCCTCCAGGACCTTAGGCAGACTCCAAGACGGCACTAACTTAGAAAAAGAAGGTCGTTTCAGAAAGAACGAACGAATCAAACCACTTAGAAGCGGGGAATTGGAAATCCCCGAACCATCTGAGAAACCCGAATGAATGGCCCCGATCGCCGAACGGTAGCCTCGGATAGTAGAGATAGATCTCCCTTTGTCAAATAACGAGATTAAGAAATCCGCAATTGAACCAATAGGAGCCTTAGAAGGGATTTGATTTCTCTCTTTGCACCAAAGGAAAAATACCGAGAGACGGGAATTGTAAATTTCCCTAGTAGAAACCCTACGACTGGACATTAAAAAGTCCGCGGCTCTATCAGAGAGACCCGACTGTCTTGCAGATTCCCTGACAGGGGCCAAGCAGTCAAATGAAGAGACTCCGGACTGTGGTGCAGAATCCCCGATAGGGGCTGTAACACCAGATCCGCTCTTAACGGGAGAACGAACGGTTGAGCCCTTAGGAGGCTCATAAGT